>JH719954.1:875566-1193749 GCA_000231845.2 Tetrahymena malaccensis 436
GTAGATAAATAAGTAAAATTTTTAAATAAATCTAAAGTTTAATATCATCATTTTATATCAACCTTAGTTAACATATATATATATATATATATATTAATCTAAATACAAATTATTTAATTTATTTTAAAAATTATTTTATCAATTTATAGTCATAATTTAAATGAATATTTCTTGATAAATTATTTTGATCTAGATCATTCATTTTCTATTGTATTCAATTTTTTTTACCTTTCGTAAATAATTTTAATAAATTTTTTAAATTAGCTCTTAAATCAAAAAGAATAAAAGAAATAATTTAATTTTCAAATTATATAAATGAATGAATTACATATTTTTTTCAAAAAAAAGAAATATTTATTAAATATTCTATGGGATAAGCTGTTTTAGGAAATTGATACAGACAGACTGATAATATATTTTTCAATTAATATAAAGGTAATTTATTTTATATTGTTGTTTTTGGTTATAATTAAATAGAAAAACCTAATAAATATATAAATTATTTTTAGGATCTATTATTATGAAAGGAATAGATAGAATCAAATATGATTGAATAATGTCGAACCAGCCTTCTACTTCTAGATTTCTTTCATTTTTTTTTTAAGTTAAAATTGCTAAATACTATTGATTAACTACGAGAAGATAAAGGCACAGGAGTATCTTAGAAAAACACACTTTTTGATTTATTTCTAAATGCAGTCTTGCTTGGAGATTTTAGGAAGCTTTATCTTATTTAAACTGTATTTGCTTTTTATAGCTTTTACCTTATTCTTTTGCTGAATTTTTCAATAAATTCTTCTTTATTTTTAGATTGATAAAAAGCAAATCTCAGCTTTTTCCAGTATTTTAGACTTACTTTAGTCAAGTTTTCGTTTGGAATTTTTAATTTAAGCTAAATAGTTCTTAAGAAAGGTAATTTAATTAAATATATTCTATTTGCAACATATTAAAACAGTGGTATTTTGAAAAGCACGTTTTCAACACAAAAGAAGAATAATTTACTCAAAAAAACTCCATTTAAAATGTATACTATTATCCATATGACTTGTGACACTATCTGATTTCCTTAATAGTTTGCATATAGAAGTATGTAGAATGTAAATATGACAGTATTTAATGAAGTCACTTCTATTTAATTAAAAAAGTGTTAATTGTAAGGCTGCACTCTGAGAGATATTTCTTTAAATATTGAGAGATAGGCAACAATAATAAATCCTTGCACGTAAACACTAGTGCTAAACATCTTAATTGTAAATATTGTTGCAACTCTAACAAAGAGCTTCACCAACTCCCAAAAATAAGCTTATTATTTATATTCCTATTAATTTATCAAGATATTACTTATTTATTAATAAATTAAATTTTATTTACTTAAAAAAGGTATCCGTATTGATAATTGATTCTAAATAAAAGAGAATGCAGGTTTTTTCTTAGCTAGTTCATTTTAAGGAAAAGAATTGATGGGATAATCAAATTAACAATAACAAAAATAGGAGCTGTCAGTCTCAAAGTGTATTTGATATGATTTTAATCCCAGCAAAGTTAGTTAAGATCTAACTAAATATATGACTTAGTACCAATCTACCTACATGATAAAGCAGAAATAGTTATATCATTTATTGAGGGAAAGTAGAAAATGTATATAATCAGAAAAGTCAAATACCCATGTTGGGTTGATATGTAACTTTTTTTGGGATAACACAAAAAAATTATTTATATTGCTATAAATAAGACAAGAGGTTAAATCATAGTCCACAATACCCTTATCACATAAATAGGTATATCATGTTTTTCAAATTTTGGTGCAAAGCAATCTAGATTATACTTGAAAACAGCTGATGGGTTACCTCCAGCATATTCAAAATACTAAGAAAATGCAGGTGTTTCAAGCTGCAATTGCTTAATAAGCATGATGAATTGTAAATAACTTGTTAGCTGCTTGAAGAAAGTAACGGTAACTGTTGAAATAGCATTTCTCGAAACGAATGTATTGAACACAATTTTTACATATCTTACTAAAATTTTCTGTTGACAAATGAGAATTTATTTTTAAATTTATGTCAAAATGTAGACGAAAATAAGGCCAGCTAGAAAAATATAGAATATCATATTTTGTGCATTGATTGATTATGAGCATTTAGCGCAATCACCTTTTGAATTAACTGCAGTATATTAAGTACCCCAAACTTTCTAGTAATTATCACAAATAGAGCATATAGGGCCAACATGTCCCTCTAAGCATCCTAACCTGCTATTTTTATCTTCTGGAATACAAAAAGCTCCTCCTGAATCACATTCAATAATTAAATCTGTATCATTACTTTCTCTCCAAAATCCATTCTATAAGCTCAGTTAATTAGCTTAGCAACTAGCAGTTCCTTATGGGCAAACTTAGCACTAATTAGTTGAATTTTTCATTGGATCCTGAATGCTGTAATAACCTTTTATTATTTATAATAAAATAAAAATTTTAATTTCTTGTCATTTTTAAAAAATATTTAGCTTTTGTTTGAGAAAATAAACAAAAATTTTAATTTGATAGCTTTATAAAGATTTTTCATGTAAATTAGAATGCCCTTAAATGTGAAAATGGTTTTCTTATGAATTGAATTCAAGAAAAAATATTTTCATCTTATAAAATATAAAATGAGAACTTGAATAATGAAAATACAGAAATTATTATGATAATTTTAAAATGATATCAATAATAATTAGAGATATAATAAAGAATATATACCTTATGGACATTAATAACAGATGATGTGATTATCGATGGATCTTTATTCTTCACCTATTATACATGGACGGAAAATGGCTTTTATTGTAGCACTTATGAAAATACTTTAAACATTTTGATTTATGCTACTTGGAAACATTTGTATTTTGCTATCAGATTATATTGAAAAAGTACTATTTTTATTTGGTAAGTATATCATTTATACATCAAAAACAAATGCTTATTTTTCATAGCTATATTGTTATGTTAGAATACCAGAAAGATCAATATTGTTGCTTTTGATCACAAGCTGATATTGTTGATACTAGCTAAGTATGGAATTTTCTAAATTAGTCTAATTAGATAATGGGAATTTAATTACTTGGTTTTCTTCATCTACAAACTATATTTCTATGGGCTACAGCGGTGAATTACCGCTTTAAATATCTTAAATGACAAATTCTTAGTTAAGCTGCCCCTTCATAATCAGTTGAGTTGGGTATGAACCTATGTCTTACCCATACAGAAAGGCTTTATTACTCTAAAATGTGTTTTAAAAGCTTAAAAATCTAACTTGCCTTTATTTATTAATAAAAACTTTTGGTCTCAAAAGCGTATATCTAAGTGCTCCACCAATTTAAGCGATGTTATTATTAAATAAATTTTAAAGAAAGAGTAAAATATCAGAGTTCTCTAAGTAGATGGCACCACCTGAACCTAGTATTGCTTAATTACTGGTGAACTAATTACTTAAAATACTCTAAAATATTGAATTCTAAGCGTAAACAGCTCCGCCAGATCCAGCCTAACATGAACAATCAATAAAAAAGTTATTATTAAGCTAAACACCGTTCGGAGTATGTGAGATTACTATTGCTCCACCGTTTTATAAGGACTTTAAATTTAAGAAGGAGTTTTAATTCAGAGAAACTTAATTACATTCAGTGAAATTAGCAGCTGCTCCACTGCTCATTGTTTTTAAATTCAAAAATTTTGAGTAGCTTATATCGATAAGAGTTACTTACTGCATTGCTATAAAACTATCTTAGAAATTTAAAACGTTTTCTATGTCTAAAACTTCTAAGTTAACTTGTAATAAATTTGAAGCAAAAATAGGAGAACTGATCTAATTATTGATATTAATATTCTTTATAGTTGCATTATTAATTTATAATTAGTATAAATAGTTTATTTAAATGATCCTATTGATAACCGTATTATTTTAATAAGTCGTGTTTGCTAGAAAAAGACTGGTTAGCTTTAATGGATTTGCATCTGATAAAGAAGATTATTGATTTATTAGAGTTGAGAGGATTTTATTGTTATCTAAGCTTGTCTGGTCATATTTTAATAAACTTACTTTATCTGTGCTAATCATTAAAATATTAGTCATATTAGTTGTAAATGTATCAAGTATTGAGAATAAAATTAGTTTTTTATCTTATTTGTGCTGTGAATCTTTAACTTAAATATCATCAATGGTCAATGTCTGAATATTTTCTAGATTCATGAAGTAATAATCAACTTAAGTTATCGTAGAAGATGGATCTTGTGCACTAAAAGTATTCTAAACGAACAATATGTCAATCTAAATCTTACTTAGATTGATTTAGTTTAGATTAACTGTTTAAAATTATTAAAGATTTAACAAAAAGATATTGAATTGCATTAATGTATTTAAATTATTTAGCTCTAGTGTGTAATTACAATCATTGAGTAGAAGATTCTTTAAAGCAAAAGTTCTTTGGTTATTATAATTCATATTTATTCTGTTATTGAAGAGAATGTAATTTTTAAAATTCACACTATTGACTAAAAAATTCTATAAGTTTAATTGGAATTACGGATTACTGTTATCTACACTAAATATTTCATTTACTTTATCATCTTTAAAAGTACAATTGAATATTGTGATTTACATATTCAGCAATTAGCTAACTGATCTCAGCAAGACAAAGTTAGAATTTTAGAAAAGTGAACCTTAGATATTTAACTAGTTTAGTGATATTGATGAAGTAAAGTTGTTAGATGTTTGTTGCAAGTATAACAAGCTATTTTGTGACTAGCCACTTAATTATTGATTTGTAACATTCTGCAGCTTAACAGAGTTTAAAGTTAGCTGGTTTACATATTGTAAGGTTATCAAACTTGTAAATGTATTTGATTATAAAAATAAATCTTTCAAAAAAAAATTGCTAATCTGTAATTAGATAGAGGATGAAATTAACATTAATGGTGAACTATTCTGCAGCAAAGTACAATTTAATAACTGTAATGTGTCCACTTGTAAGATGTTTCCAGCACTAATAGTAAAGATTGGATTACTTATTTAACTGATGACTGAGTCCTAGATGTACAGATTTTATATGTAAATAGAATTCTGAGCAATAAAATTAAGTTGCATGCTTGTCAATGGATTATTGTCGTTAAGACCGCTGATAAAAAGATTCCTAATTTTAATATCAAATGCTGTTGTAAAATTAAGAATTAAAGAATTTGTCTGAATAGTGAGCTTTAAGTAGTCCATCACTATATAGTTGCAGTTAATATTGACGTTCAAATTCAGACTCTAAGGAAATACGAGCTCTAAGTTTTTGAATATGCAAGCTCCTTAATTATTACTAAGAGTATTATTGATGCCCAGGTTTGGTAGAATTTGAACTTGAGTGAAAGGAGTAACGTAGCCAACAAATGAAATAACAACTCTATTATCAAAATATAAATCTGAAGCCCTCATTAAATTAAAAGAAGAATTATTGTAAAACCTAAAATGAGAGTTTTAGATAGAGAGACTATTCTAAGTTGCAAATTGTTAATCCATTCTCTACAAATTCAAAAGAGTGTACATGTTATAAGTAAAAGGATAAATTGGTATTACTTAATCACATAACCCATTTCCAATCAAATTCAAGTTTAAATTTATAGAAAAGTAATAACTATATGAATATCCTTCCACAACTATATTGTAAACGTTTGATATAGAATTATCTAGATAGAAATTTATTAGTTTATAATATGGTAGAGATTGACTAGCTTTCTGAACTTAATTAACTCCAACCTGTAATAAGAATATACTAACTCTATCAATAAACTATATTAAGAGAATAGAGGGATTCTAAAGAGAATTTATTTGCTTGATATCTTTGGTTGATGTTGATTTCAAGCTTCTAATAATATTAACGTGCTTTAGCTCTCTTAAAGAATAAATAACTACTGAATTTCTGCTTATAAAAAATAAGTACATGTTATCTGACATTATCCTTTCCGCATAAGTAGGGAGGACTATATTCATCCATGCTAAGTTTTGATAATCATATATTGCAATTCCACCATATCTAGAATAGTTTATAAATATCCTCTTAAATGTCAAATCAAAATGCGCAATCACATTCTACTTGTTTGGGAAATTAAGTGGGATGGAAGTCATTGAGCTTTATGCTTATTACTAACCTAGTGTAATCAAGTAAATACTTTCATTAAAAACAAGAGAAACTATTTTATTAGAATCTGAAATAATAAAGTAAGATTTTAAACCAGTAATAGAATCTGTGATGATTTATTATCTAACGACTTACTAATTGCTGAATAGACTTATGGTTTGAGTCGGAAAGTTGTAAATTAACAAAGATTAATCGTTAAATATATGTAAAAGTTCTTCGTTAGGACTCAGCTGGTATAGATTTTGTAAGCTTTAAGCTTAATTACCTTAATTTATACTCACACTCAATAATTTTACATTTCTGCTTTAGGTCTGAAACACTACATAAGGTGTTTAAATGTTCTGAGAAGCCATATAATTTACTTTCCTAATATCCTCATCGAGAGTTTAAGTAGAAATAAGCTTTAAGCTTGAATCTGGCTAAAGCTAAAAATTCATTTGCTGCCCATCTTAAACAATAATCAGATTGTAAATTTGAGGATTAGTGTTGCTTTAAAAATAAAAGAGCATGTTAATGTTGCAGACAGATTTATTATTAAAAGCAAGATAATCTGCTAATTAGCCATTGACATAAGACTTTATACTGCATTCATATTTATTGATAAATATTACATTCAGTTGATTCAATTTGTAAATCTAAGGCTCAAAATTAAATGGAAGAGCCTTAGTATAATCTTGTAAAATACTAGCATAATCAACCAAGAAAAACTCGTTATAGCTGCTACCGACTATCATATTAAAGCTTCTATCTATTGAAATTTTTGTCTAAGGATCTATTTGTCTTGAGTATATCACAGATAATTTTTTGTAGTCTAAAAGAGAAAGAGTGTTATTAGCTTTAAGAAACAGTATTGTATTTTGTTCATCATAAACCAAAGACCTACTAATCTGTATTGCAGGTAACTAATATTTTAGTAGAAATTTGAAATTTAATTATAAAATTAAAATGTTTGTTTAAATAATTATTTAAAAAAAAAAAAACTTATTTGAATATAATAAAAATAAATAGATAAAAAAGAATTTAAAAATAATATTTTTATTTACTGAAATCCTATTAAGTAGAGAGAATACGTGGTTTCCTAACTCAAATACTAAGAGATAACCTTTATCAGTTGCTACATGACATTTAAGATTTGTTTAATCCATTATAATGTTAGATACTGAGTTGGTTGCATACGAAGCTAAGCTGTAACCATCTCTATATAAATTCTGTCTATAAAGCTGTAATTAATTTAAAGTAGCTGTGTAAATAGCAAAAGCGTCTAATATTGGAAGGAATGCAACCTTTTTGTTAATCAAATTAATTAGTTTTAATAAATTTCATTTATAATCTTACAACGAGAGTAGTGTCTTACAGACATTAAGGAATTTGAGAAAGCTAAATAAATGTGTATGAAAAAGTTGTAGATTGCCATAAAATATTACAAGTAGACTTTTGGTTAAGCACTATATAATCATTTTAAGGAAAATAATACATTCCCAAAATAATATCTGTAAATGGAACAGTAGTTATTTAATTACTTACTGCATCATAAAAAATAACATTTTATCTATAGAAGCTTACTATTTAATTCATTTTGAAGCTATAGAATATTCCTCTTGGATATGCAACGCCGTCATTGTAGTTAAGATATTGATAAACAACTTTACTTTAAAAATCCTATTTTTATTTTTTTAAATATAGTAAATAATATAAATTAAATCTTTAAAGAAAACAAATGAAATTTTGTTAAATAAATAATATGAAAAAATAAACCTAAAAGCTTGGTTAATATTAAAAATTTTTTTTAATGTTTTGTTGCGTTAGATATAAAAAAAATTTTATTAAAAATTTCAAAAAAATAGTTATATTTTACAACCCTCCCTTATGATTATAATTGATTTATATTATTTTTGTTAAATAAATAAGTGTTGAATAGTTTGATTTTCATAAAATACTTTGTGATAAGAATTAAAAGATTGTTAATTTTAAAGAATTACAAAATAATTTAATTATAGTTAAATTAAAAAAAATATATGTATTACGATTAGATTAAGCTGAATGATAGTAGAATTAACAAAAGCATATATTCTTAGATGATATTGATCTAATTAATATGATGTCATCTATTGGATAAATTAGTATGTCTAGCTACTCTGTTTATATGAATTAAATTAATTTAAATATTTTTATTAAAGCGAGTTATCAATATTTACATAAGAATTAGATGTGAGGTTGAATATTAAAACACTTTATGGAAGGATTATATATATTGTATTATTTTGATGTAAGCTATCAAAAACTTTATCAAATGTTTGGTTAAGAGAGCTATAATAACTATAAGAAGTTACATAATCTTAGTTTAAATTATAATCTCTAACTGTAACTTAGCTTGTAGAAATATAAACACCTTTATTAAGGACAGGAAAAAAATTAAAATATTAAATTGTGCTATCTGTTACAGCATTTTTATAATAGAAAATTATTGAACTAGAATAATTAGAAGCCAGCTAAATGTTTTAAGATGTACCCAAATATGCTGGAATATTGTTATTAAATGTTAGTTATTATGAAAACGAAAAAAGACTCTAACTGCTAGCTGTGTTCTGATTCCACACAATTTTATTTTAAGAAATAGAATATGTATATAGCAATCCTGTGTCATATAGCAATACATTATCACCATAGAATGAGACAATTTAAGGGTTAGAAGTTGCTTTTGAAAATGTTTGCGTATAATCTGTAGCATTCTTTATCATATTATACTAAATAAAAAAAGAATTACCAAAGATTGCACAGTAATTACCATTCCACATAATCAAACTTTGTGCATTTGAGGAACTTGTTATAGAAATTTTCTTTTAAAATTAAAATTTAAATAGTTTCTACTTAATTTTAAAATGAAATTATAAATCAATACCTTTTTATAGAATCTGACTAGATCTCCAAACTCAAATTAATACGTTCCAGTTGTGATGTACTCAACAATGTAAAACTAGAAATCTTTCGATATTATTATCTGATTGCTATTTGAAAAAGGAATGGTTGAAATAATACTGCTTGTAGAGACATTTATTTTATATAGATTTTAATTAGCTGCTAAATAGAAGATATTACTGCTATCTTATAAATATCCTTAAATGTATCCAGATAAATTTTATAAGTTTGTGTAAGCATTTTCCTTAATTATAAAATAGTATTTATCGTTGTTGTTATTGTTTGGTCTAAAATGAATGAAAAAAAATTTGAATATTACTTAAGTTCCTTAGTAGTTATAAGATATAAGCTTAACAGAGCCTGCTACTCCTGATATCATTAAGAGTTTTTGGCTTTAGCTTGAAGCAAAAGAATATAATATATTGTTTGTCTGAGTGACTTAGAAAACGAAGTTCAGTTGTTAGCCTGAGAAGAAAGAAATAAAAAATAATTTATCTGTTTGTTTTTAAAATATTTAAATTACTTTGAGATTAAATAGGCGATACAAAAAAGCTAGAATAACAATTAGGAGTTGAGCTTTTATCACATCCCGTTATAATTATAGAAAAGGTTGTTGATGAAAAAAATGCTTGAGGTGCATTCATTCTTAGAATTTAGGAAATAATGGTTTAACTGGTTTGACTCAATACTTGCTTAAAAGTAGTTAATAATGTAAGTTTATCAACAAAACTAACTTGAAGCTGATTAGAAGAAACGATGCCGCCTAATATAACAGTTGTAGAGTTAAAATTAAGGACATTATAATAAACATCCCTTGTGATAGTTAAATCTATATCCCAGACTTTCATTATCCCTGACAACGATCCTTGCAATCCTTAGCTATTTGCTTAATTTTAATAAACGAAAGCATACCCAGTCTATTTAAATTCGATCCATTAATTAAAATTATCCAACTAAATTATTTAAGTGCCTGTGACATAAGGTTGTGTGTATAATGTTTGAGGCTAATTTACTAATGAAATAGTACTTTTTGGTATTTCAGTTGGAGAATTAGTGCTAAAAGTATACAGCTACAATATATTGCTACCTTTTTATAAAAGTATCTCAAATGCAGTATCTGTTCTATAGTTAATCATTAAAGGAGTTATTGTATCTGTGTTAGTTTTTATTTATTTCAATAAAATTAGCTTTTGTGTGCTATTAAATTTGTATAAAAACAGCTGTTAAGCTGAAGTGATAATAATTTAGTCTTAAATGAATAAAAGAGAGCTGTATTAATTAGTGAATTAGGAAAGTAGCTAAGTAGAATATGTATCTTGAATTAATGACAAAACACTAATATTAAATATCTGTAGTATACTTCCTACGAATTCAATGACTATCTTTCAAGTTAGTTTATAAAAAAAATTTGAGAAAATATCAATCAAAATTAATTTTAGAAAGATAAATTAATAGATTTAAATAAATAGAATTAAAAAATTTCAATTTATGACAAATCAGTCAATTAAATTTTTTATTTACATTTTATCCGATTGAGACTAGCTATGAAATACTTTTTGATAAAGTCTGAACATTATAATATGTAAAAGTAGTGTTGCTATTTATATAGACGAATTAGTAGCTTTAGCCATTAAATGCTATGAGGGTTCTAACATCTGTGGTAATTTATGTTAAATAACAGTTGCCAGCAGGTGTTGTAAGAGTATCTATCCTATATTTATTACCTGTTTGGTCTATAAAAAAGCAGCCATAACTACTGCCATATACTAGAGGGGCAATGTACTAAACAAATACTTTTGGATAGACATATAAGTTAAAAACTGTCTCAAAGCCAAGCTTATAATCTATATAAAATGTATTTTTCTAATATTTTTAGGAGTTTTAGTAACTAGGTAAAAACTAATATGAGAATTCGTAGACTTGAGTTTCGTCATGTAAAACACATACAAAATAAACAAAATTTGAATTGCTGACAACAAGGCTTGCACTTTAAGAAGAAACTCCAGCCATAGCAAACTATCTAAAATCATTAAGTCTAATTTGAAATATATTAAAAATAGGTGAAGTAAAGCAAGTAACAAACAGATTTTGTTAATCATTCTAAGACAAAAAGCTACAAAAACGAAATGCCTAAATTATATTTAAATTAAAAAATTGACAATCACTTGTTTTTTTAAATAATTTATCTTACATATTGAGTAGAAGGAAATTTTTGATATATCACAGTATCTAATCTTGGATAATTTCTAACATAAATATCTCCTGTTTGCGTCACACTTATCATTAAATCTAATAATTTTTTTAAAAGAAAGAAATTCAAACAATGATTAATAAAAGTAAAAAAAAGCACTTATCAATAAGCAATATAAGTGAGAAAATTAAGTGACTTAAAAATTATTTAAAAACCATTATGTTTATTTTTTTAAATATTCAAATTATTTATACTGAAAATATTATTTGTATCATACCTTTATTTATAGAAAAAAGATGAGAAATATATTGGGAAGAAGGAGCATTTAATTGATCTAAATTTTCATATATTCTCAACGATGGACATATTTCGATTTACTGGCAGTTCATAGTCTGAAATGATTCATAATAGTATATTTAATTAGGACAATAGTCTTAACATGTATTTCCTTAAGTTCCAAACTAATTATTGCTACCACAATTCGATATACATGACTAAGTTAATTAAAATAAGTTTTATGGATTTTTAATAGAAACCTTATAAATAAGAAAATACACTATTGACTGGGTTAAAAGTTTATCCAGGTTAACAACTTATACATCCATTTGAGCTGCATAATTAACACTAACGTGGGTAGCATATGTCGCACTCATAAAGCGCTTCAGCCTATGAATATCCTGATGGACATTATTTTAAGCAGCTCTATAAATCATTGTAGTATGAATATTAATCTGAACACTTTAAAGGTAATTGAGTAGTCATATTACCACTTAAATACCCTTGCGAGCAATCATCGCTAGGTGATTAACATGAATTGCAGCTTTAATCAGCACCTTAACATTATCCTACTTGCTAAATGCATGAATTTATAATAAAAGATAGTAAATTAAGAAAAACCAATATTTAATGTATAATCATCTGATTTTTAAAGGATTAATCAATTTTTTTAATATAAATTAATTCCAAAGTTTTGTGAGAGCTAAAACTCTTTTCTATTTAACTTTCTATGGTTAATTAGTAAGTAAGAAAACTAATGAAAATGTTGGGATTACAACATAATTTAAAGGCATATTAAAATTGAAAATTTTAAATTTTGATTAAAAAATGTATTTCTATAATAAATAAAATAATTCCAAATAAATATCTTCTTTTAAATCACCAACTATTATGTAAAAAGCGATTTATTATTTCAGCACAATTAAATGTTAATTACTTGCTTGTATCAAATTTTTGTTAAATGTAAGCGAGGTGGTCTTTTATTTGAATGATTTAATTTCCAAAATTTTGTTTTTTGTAAAGATCAAAAAAACTAAAATCTGTATGATTTTATCTTACTCGCTATCCCCTTTATTTGCTATTTTATAAAAGCAATCTTAATTAATTTAGTCTGGTAATTGTTTCAAAAATTCTAAGAATGACCTAATCTAATTAAATGTAAGGTAATAGTCTAACCTATTAATAAGAAAACGTATTTTTTGCATATTATTCTTAAATTTGTAAAATACTACTTGTTATTTATAATTTTTTTTTCTCCAGAAGATATCAAATAAATACAAATAATATTAAATATTCAAATAAATTGTGGTGATTATGGTATTAAAATATTCTGATACATATTGCATTAATTATCGAAACATCGATCATTTTATCAAAATATGATACTAAAAAGCAATTTCATCTTATATATTTTACAGTTTCCCAAAAAGCATCATTTATATTTAAAAATATTTAAAATGAATAAAAACTTAAAACTAATATGATTAAAAACGTTATTAATTAAAATGTGCATTTACGTTAATGAAATGAAGCTTACTTAAAATAATTTAAAATAACATAGTCAAAATAATAAATATTTAAAAATAATGTTGAATTAAAAAGCTCTCTTAAAAAATTGAAATTGCTTATTATTATAAAATGGATTTAATTTAAGCTATATAATTTCAAATAAATACTACACCCTTTACAATATCTAATTTTTCTTAGTTTTTTTTTGCTTTTTAATCATTATTTATCTAGTCTTTTGACTCGCAACATTTTTTGTAAGGCTTTAAAGAACCGCAGTAGCATTTCTAATTTCTCCCCAACTTAATTAATTTTGACTATCCTTCTATTTTATTAATTGAAGAGTCTTCTTATAATTACATTGTAGCAAGTTACTAAACCATATCTTTAATTTTCTTTTCTTCTTTTCTTTTAATTATTTCTTAATTTACGTTATCGCTTTATTCCAAAGCCATTTCTTACAAACTCTAACTCTCACAATTATTATTTTATTGGTTATTATTTTCTTCATTATTATCATTATCATCATCACTTACTTCTTATTCTTAATTATCCTAAGCTTATTTTTGTTTGGACTTATGAGTTTTTTCTCGTTTTTGGTTTTCAACATGCCTTTCAGCTTTTTTCTATTTTGCTTTTTCTTTTTTTAACTATGCAATTTCTATTTTAGATTGCTTACTTTTTTTACTTTCATTTTTAATAACATCTTTTTTTTCTTATTCAACCTATTCCACTTCATCTTTATTTTCATCTGACTAATTATCTGAAATTTAACTATTTAATTCTTTGTCGTCATCTTTATTCATTTCTTTTTCTAATAATTTAAATACTTCATTCTTAATTGGCTATGCAGGTATATTTTACTCATCGTCTCCAATATTTCTTATTGAGCTGTAATGCTCAGCAATCTCTTCTTCAGAGTGATAAGCTAAATGAATAGTTTTCTTTTATACCCCTTTAACAGCCTGACCTTTAATAACTAGATATGGTTTTCCTTTTAAGTGAATGATAAAATTATGTCCTAATGCAGCTGAAAGAGCTTAAATTTCTAAATTTCCACCCCATGCTCCTAACTAAGACATTTCATGAATATATTAATCAAAGTCAATATCATAAACAAAATTTTTAAAGAATTCTTCTTATTTTTTAAGTTAATTAACTGCTATTTTCCTATAGTACATATGCATATTCTCATCACCTTCTAACTGGTCTGCAACCGAGCGAAACAGACAGTTTCCATCTCCTTAAACATCCTTAATGTATAGATTATACTTTGATACTTCATCATTAAACTCCTTCAAATGCTTAGTAAACTCATCAGAGTCTTACCAGTTCTTTGATTTATGTCTTTTTTCTTTCCTTTTATTCTATCTTCCTTTTTATTCTTCTATTTCCTCATCTTTATGCTTATCCTTTTTAGATTTATTCTTTTCTTTATTGTCGTTTTTCTTTGCACCCATTTATTCTACTAATATCGATTTGTATTAATAATGTATTTTTTTTAAGTCTAATTTGCATAGATATAATTCAATACAAACTAATAAAATTAATAAATTACAATGATATCAATAATAATTCAATTTTATAAAATTCATTAGATTTATCTATTATACATTCCATCATAATTTAAAAGAAATTCATAGTAGAAAGAATTTTTTTTATTCTAAGAATAATTATAAAAAAAAGCAACTCTAAGCAAAACTCATATATGATCTTTCAAATAAAATCTTTATTTTTTAAATTATTTATTTCAAATAATTAATATTAAAATATTATTTAAAATTTAAGAAATTTAATACAATTTCTGATTTAAAATTAGTTTTTTATTATATTAACAAATTTATAATATAAACAACTTTTTTAAGCAGGGTTTATTAGATATTTTTGATAAGTAATTTTAAATAAAATATTTATTTAATTTATTTATATTTAATAAAGTAATAAAAATAATAACTACTTCACAAGTTTTGTTTTTAATTTTTTTTGATAAAATTAATTTAAAAATAACTTAAAAGTTAGAAATTTATTAAAAATAATAGAAAAAACTTATTTTGTAACCAAATAAACATTAAGAATCAAACACTTTTTAAAGATAAACTTTTTTATTAGTGAATTAAAATAGTTGCTTAAAAATACCATCATTATACTAAGAAACTACTCATATTCTATAAAAAAGGATATAAATTTATTAAAAAATAATTGAAAAAGAGCAAATTTTTATTAAAAATTTTAATTGTAATTAAACAAGATATTTAATTGCTATTTACTTTGATTTTTAATGTGAATTTTTAGCTCTTTAAATATTGAGAAATTATATTTAAAAAATATGAACGTTGGTGTTTGATCTATTTAATTTATCTAATTAATTCAATGAGCGGATAAATTGTTGCGCCTTTTAAGAATAAAACCGCGTAATTCTAAATAAATTTCAGCTCTAGATGATATTGAATAGAAAAATTGTGGGCATTAATATTATGCAAATTTTGTTAATATTTTTATGTGCAGACTTGAAAATATCTTTTGAAAGAAATATTTAATTTAAAAAAAATTAAAAAATATCAAGATAAACAGCTTGCAAAAAAACTAAATAAGCAAGATTTTGTTAATATAAAAGTATAAAAGTAAAAAAAACATTCTAATATATATAGTAGATTAAATAATAGAAAAATAAAATAAATTATTCATAAATGGCTGGAAGAAGACGTAGAGATATGATTCCTGAGAAAGTCGCAGACGATGAGTAATTTTTTTATCTTTAATTTAAGATTTTTTGTTTAATCATTGATTAAATTATTAATTTAAAAATTTAGCTCTGCTAGCATTTCTCAAGAAGAAGCTATCGAAGAAAATCAAATTGTAGAAGAAGATGACAAATCTTTATCTGACGAAGGAGAGGGTGATGATTTACTTGAAAATATTGAAGATGATTACAAAGCTGTTCCAGAATTGGACTAATTCGAAGCTGATGGATTAGACGATGAGGAGGATTTCGAAGATATGGATGCAGAGCAAAGAAGACTTGCCGAAGAAGAGATTGATGAAAGAAACTATCAATAGTAAACTTAAAAACTAACTAGAAAACAGAATAAATATATTTTTTTGAATATCTAGATATGCCAACAAAAGAAGAATTCCAACTGCCTTGAGAGAATTTGATTTAGGAGAAGAAGACGAAGAAGACTTTAATATCCAACTTCAAAGAAGAAGATAATATTATGAAGAGCATAATCTTTATGAATCAGAAGATGATGAATAAATGGAAGAAGAAGAGGAAAACAAGGACGAAAAAGAATATGATAAGTATCTTGATAGAGAATAAGCTAGAGGTAAACTTGCAGTTTGGATTAAGGAAGAGAGTACTGTACGTTATATTCGTAAGACTTTCAGAAAATTCCTTAACAAATTCAAAGATAGTTCAAGTAAATATTTATTTAATTCATATTTAAGCGCTTTAGGAAGAATTTACCAAAGTCAAAGTCCCTTTTTTCAAATGATTTTTTATTTGATAAAGCAATAAAATCATTTTTTTGTCAAAAATAATCTTTCATAAAAATATAATTTACCTAACAACTTAAATTAGCATTAAAAATATAGAGGATTTAGTAAGCAATAAAAAAAATAAATATAAAGTTTTAGAGGGAAATTTAAATAATCAAAATTATTTAGCGTGTTATTTAATCAATTTTAATTGAAAATAGATTAACTCGTTTACAAGCAAAGAATTCAAGACATGTGCTCTAAGAACAAGGGAAGTTTAGAAATCGACTTTAATCACATTAATTCTAAGCACGAAACCATTGCAATGTGGATTGTTACAGAACCAGTAATTATCTTACCTTACTTGAATGACGTTGCTATGGAAACTGTTAAGAAGCTTTATCCCGATTACGAAGATATTCAACCTGAAATATTTGTTAGAATTGAAAATTACACCATCTTAGATCAAATCAGAAAGCTTCGTCATAAAGATCTTGGTCAATTGGTTTAAGTTAGAGCTGTCGTTACTTAACGCTCTGCTATTTTCTCTCAATTGAAAAAAGTTTATTATGTCTGTCGTTGCGGTGACAGAAAAGGACCTATTTATTTATCCTCAATCGAAAATCACAATATTGGTACTTGTCCTGTCTGTTAGTCTAAGGGACCCTTCATTTTGGATTCTGAATATTCAATCTATAGAAATTACTAAAGACTCACTATCTAAGAACCACCTGGTAGCGTTCCTCCTGGTAGAGTTCCTAGATAAAAAGAAGTCATTGTCTTAGGAGATAATATTGATGTTGCTCGTCCTGGTGATGAAGTTGATGTTACTGGTATTTTCATACACAGATACGACTATGCTTTGAATGTAAAACATGGTTTCCCTATTTTCTCAACTGTCATAGAAGCTAATTACATTAAGCGTGTCAGAGAAGGTGATTAATCTTCTTTACCTCCTTAATTCATTGATGAAATCAATAAACTCTCTAAGAGAAGCAATTTATCTAAATTAATTTGCAATTCCTTAGCTCCTTCTATTTATGAACATGATCACGTTAAAATGGCCCTTGCTCTTGCTATGTTCGGAGGTGAGCACAAAGACATTTAAGGAAAACACAAAATCAGAGGTGATATCAATGTTCTCCTTCTTGGTGATCCTGGGTAATTTTTGCTTGATTTAAAACATAATTTAATGAATTTTTTTATTTGCTAATCAATTATTTTTACTAAAATAGTGTTGCCAAATCTCAATTCTTAAAGAGTGTAGAAAAGACTTTCCATAGATGTGTATATACAACTGGTAAAGGTGCATCTGCTGTCGGTTTAACTGCATCAGTAAAGAAAGACAGCTAGACCAAAGAATGGACACTTTAAGGTGGTGCTTTGGTACTTGCAGATAAAGGTATTTGTTTAATTGATGAATTTGATAAAATGAATGATCACGACAGAACTTCCATTCACGAAGCTATGGAACAATAAAGTATTTCCATTTCAAAGGTAGGTATAGTAGCAAATCTCCAAGCTAGATGCTCAGTTATTGCTGCTGCTAACCCTATTAAAGGTAGATATGATTCCTAATAATCTTTTATGGATAATGTTAATCTGACTGATCCTATCTTATCTCGTTTTGATATCCTTTGTGTCATCAAAGACGAAGTAAACAAAGATCTTGATTATAAGCTAGCTGGCTTCGTACTTAACAGTCATATAAAGAACCACCCAACTAGTCATAAAGAAAAAAAGCATAATCCTGACCTATACAACGAACGTCTTTCTAAAACTCTTATTGAAGAATCCTAGAGATAAATAGGTGAAACCATCCCTATTGAAACATTAAGAAATTATATCATGTATGCTCGTTAAAAAGTACATCCTAAATTAGCAGACATTAAAAAAGATAAAATCAAGAAATTCTATTCAGACTTACGTTAATAGTCAACTATTTCTGGAGGTATGACTATTGCAGTAAGACACATTGAATCAATTATCAGAATGGCAGAAGGTATTATTTACTTTAAAATTTAATTAATTTACTAATAAAAATTATATTAAAAGCTCATGCTAAGATGCATCTTAGGGAAGTAGTTAGAGATGAAGATATAGATGTCGCTATTAACGTTATGCTTGAAAGTTTTATTTAATCTTAAAAGTATTCTGTAGCAAAAACAATCCGCGATCATTTCAAAGTTTATTTAACAAAAAGTTCAGATAATAATAACTATCTATTTAACTTACTCAACAAACTTTAAAGGGATAATGTAATTAAATTATAAGCATAGCAAAATAATTTTTTTAATCTTATTTTTAAATCTTATTAATAGAAAAATGTGTTGACAAACCCTGTAGGAAATAATCAAGATAAAAAGCAAGTTTAATAAATAAATATACCAGCTTATCACTTTGAATATCTAGCTAAGGAATATGGTATTGAAAAATTAGAGTAAAACAATTTATTTTCAATGATAATCAAATTTATATCTTACAATTTAATATAAAAAGCGATTTTTATAACAGTGAATTATTCAAGAGATACTACATTAAGCAAGGAACCTAAATTATACCTTTAACTGATTGAGAAATCTATTAAATTTTATTAGAAAGTTGACCATGAAAAACAAATAAAATTACTTTATAAAACTAATCCCTTAAAGCATACTTAAAAATATAAAACTAAGTTTTTGTTTATAAAATTAATTTAGCTCAAGAAAATATTAATCAATCAAAAAATACCAAAATTAAAACATACAACTAAATAAATAAATAAATAAATTATGAAAAACTGATTTAAATATCAAAAAAAAAAAATTAATAACTAACACATTAATATATTTAATAAAAATAAACCCTTTAAATTTATTACATATTTTATTTATATATATATATATCATCCATTTGTGTAATATTTATTATACTAACTAAAAAATTTTTAAAATATTTTTACTATTAATTTCTAAATAATATATTGAAATAGAATATTTTTTATTGAATAAAAGACATAATAAAACATTAAATTTGAATTTTTTTGAAAATAATAAAGTAATAATAGTTTAAGATTAAGATAATAAATAAATATTGAAGTTATTTGATGAAAAAGTCAGATAGATAGTGAAAGGAATCTTAATTAGATTAAAATCTGGTTAAAATTGCTATTGTAATTTAATTCAGACACAGTAAAATAAAATGACTTTTTAATTTAAAATAGGCAGAATTTAATAAATTTACCTTATAAAAAAACAATGAAAATATTAAAGAGATTTTAGACAAAATATTTTTTTATTTATTGAGTGAAATAATTAAGAAAGACATTTTGTAGATCTCCGATTTGTTAGTTTTCATTAAATATGAATGAATTTTAAAATATTTAGGAATAAAATCGTTTTTCTACTGTTACATGATGAATTTATAGAAAAATCAATCAAAGATCTATTTTTTTATCTTAAGTTTAACTGCTTTAAATTTGAAAGAGGCTTCATAAAATAATAGATATAATTGTATTAATTGCCTTTTTAAATTCATGAATAATAGATTTATCTAAATATAAAATATCAAGCAAAAGCAATATTAAATAAAAAAATATTTCAAATTTTAATAATATTTATTTTAATCAATTTTATTCATTTCTTTGTTTATTATGAAATAAAGTGCGACTTTATCTAATTTATGGATTTAATTAATTCATTAATTTACGTGATAATTCTTTTATCTATTTTAACTAATTAATTCCTTAGAATCATTCAAAGATTATTTAAATAAACATTAAATGTTGGCATTGCTTGGAATCGAGTAGAATTATTATAATATAAATATTTTAAAGCTATTCTCTAAATTAATTACTTTGAATAGTTAAAAAAAACTATATTAAAACCTATAACATTATAGGTGTTAAAATCAGATCTTTTCAGTTATTACTAATAAAAATAGCAAGTAAACAATCTTTTAAAATATAGTAAGATAGCTGATTAAATTAAATTAGTCTGTAAATTTAGTTTTAAAAACATTTTATTATTTCTTTCAGATAGTGATATCTAATTAGAGCAGATTAATAATTTATATTTTTTTATTCTGATTAAAATATGATTAGCTGAGATAAAAAAGAAGCTCATTAATTTATTAATTAGTGTAATATACAATGTCTTATCAAAATGAATTGAATTGAAGCAAGAAAAAAACTGATAATTTAAATGCATGAATAAAATTAATAACAATAATATTAAATGGAAAAAAGTAGTTAACTAATTTCAATTAGTAATAAAAATTTAGTTTAATAATTAGAAAAGAATAAAAGCCTCTTGTTTTCTTAGTTTTAATAATCTGATTTTCCTAATATACATTGGGGAAATAAATGATGTTTTTGACATTAAATAAGACTATAAAATATGAAAGTCTGAAATTAAAGGCTTCCTAGAGAAATTAAAAAAAAACAAAAATTATTTAAAAGTTTTTATATTTTGAATGATTTAGTTATTGATTGGCTGATTAAATTAAGAATAAAAAATATAACACATTTATAAAAGCAGATGAGAATTTGAAATCAGTAAAATAAATAAATCAGAATGTCATCTAAAATTGTGAATTATACATCATAAGCAATATTATAGGAATTCAAATAATATTTTATATTTTAAAAAAGATATCAAGTATTCTCTGAATTCGCAACGAAGAAGAGCTGATGGGAGATAAATTTTTTATTTAAAAAAAATATTTAAATCTATTTATTTTGTTTTTAAAATCTTGTTTTAATAGTAGTCATTCACTTCATGAAGTTTTTGTTCAATTCATAATTTGTATATTTAAATGTAATTAATTGATTACTATTATTTGGTTATTTAAACAGAAATTTTATTAAGAGTTGATTAATAAAAATATGTACCTAAAGCTATTTAAATCTAATAGAACTAATGATTAAAAAAAATATGTACTAAAAGCTATGTTAATCTAACAGAAATACTGGTTTAATATATACAATTAAAGAAGACCCAGACCACCTTCTAATAAAAAAAGCTTAATAATTTATATGTCTGATTTGAGAAATTTAACTTTTTAAGAAATTTTTATATTCTATTTTTTGAGTAGCTCACTCTTAACATATATATAAAATAGGTATTTCTTTGTTTTTATTTTTAAAAAACTGAAATTTTGAATCGCATTTGTTTTTATTTTACAGAGAGATTATATTAATTAACTTTATTTTTTGTAATTAAAGGCAAAGAAAACAATATAATTGAACTCTTTTTTATAATTTAATATAAAAGTAAAAGAAACAATTTGAATAAAAATAAAAGATGGTTTTATAAGCAATAAAATAAATAGACATTTATGGCATTCCTGTTGGAGTAAATTTTAAAAATTAACAAATTTACAAAACTTTATTAGGCGCCCTAATAACAGTACTGATTACAATCATCTTTGTATTGTAATGCTACTTTTCTGGGCAAAATCTGTTCTAAAGAAATGATCCCTAAGTAATCACAAGCGAATAATATGTTCGTAATCCTGAAAGGATGAACATAGATAATAAATAGCAGACAATAATGATGGGTCTGTAGCTTGATTTAACTAATACTATCTATGACCCATCAATCATTTAAGTAACAGCTCAATAAGCAATCAAAAATACCACTTTTAACCAAACTAGCTAGACTAACCAGACCTCTTTTTATCTTTTACCTTTAAAAATCAGGCCTTGCGAATTAAAAGATGTTTAAAATGATGAGGTTTCTAGCTTCTTCAAGAATCTTCCTCTTAATAAACTCTTTTGTTTTGATGATAATCAAGAAATCTATATTGAAGGAGATTATTCTGGAGATATCTATTCCAGGATTGATGTTTATTTTAATTAATGTGCTAATTCTACAGCTGTTGATTCTGTTATTTGCAAACCTTAAGAAGTAATTGACAAGAGTTTATAAAATTTTTCATTTTTAGTTTATATGATTGATAAAATTTTAGATCCACGTCAATTTGATTAGCCATTTGATTATCATGGAGTTAATATTATAACTCAGGCATCCAATAAGTAATCAATATAATATACTACCTATTTTGAGAATTATTACATTGAATCAGATATTGGATTAGTTAATTAAGACATTAATTTAAAAAGAGACTTTATATTGGCTGGAACAGACACAAATATAGTATACAATACACCAAATCTTGTTTTGCAATTTACTATGAGACCACAAAAAAATAAGTAGCTTATGATGCAAAGAAAGTACACTAAAATAACTGATTTAATTGCTTAGTTGAGTGGAACTCTAAAACTTCTAACTATTGTTGGATTTTTGCTAAGCTATCCTTTTGCTAAGATGAATTTAAGAAGAGAAATGATTGATAGTATTTTTGATTACGAAGAATTAGAATCCTACAAAAATAGTTAATCAATATAACAAGAGTCTAAATCACTATAAGGATAAAAATAAATTGATCACAATTCTATTAATTTTTAATAACATTATGAGAATAGAAAAGATGTAGAAAATTAAAATATTTAGTTTTCTAATAATGTTCAGGAGTCCAATTAAACGGAGTAATTTAATTGTAATAAGAGTTTTATGGAAAATTTATCTCCTAAAGCTTTTATTAGTTAAAATAAATCTGTAAGTCTTAATTAAATGCCAAAAAATATTACTTCTTCTTCAAATTAATAATCTAATTAGATTTTCAGTTAATCTTTAAATACACAAAATTAAAAAAAAAGTGAATATTTATCAAACAATTAATAAAAAATGTCAGACAACTAACAAAATAAAGAACTAAGTGAAAATTAAAGTTTGAATAATAAAAAGAGTAAACTTGAAATTAGTATATTTTAAAAAATTTAAATGCTATTGAATCCAGTCAAGAATTTGGCCAGATTTAATCTAACAGATTATATCAAATATTATTGCTGCTGTTTCTCTAAACGAAAATCTTTAATAAATGAAGGGATGAAAAAATTAGAAACTAGATTGGATATCTAAAATATCTTTCATTAGTTGCAGGAAATTGAAAAACTTAAAAGAATAATTCTAGACGAGGATTAAATAAAATTATTTGAGGTTTTACCAAGACCTGTTTTGAGAAAAAGTTAAAGCGAAGCTTAAAAACATTCTGGTAACAGCTATTTTGATTTGAAAGCAAAACCTGATGAAGAAAAAGTGGATGAAGCATATACCAGCTTAATGAAAATTGTCAAAAGATAAAAAAAATCTTAAAGAGATTTGTAGCTAATCTAACTCTTAGATGAAAATATTTACTTAAATCTTTAAAATAAAGGGCTTCTAAAAAGGAAAAATTAATCTGATGAAAACTCGTTGGGTTAATATTCAGCTAAAGATGAAATTATTGAGTCTAAAAGCATAAACCAAGAAATTTAAGACTCAGATATTTAGACACAAGAATAATGCATTAACTAAGAATAAGAAGTAGAAATTTCTCCTTTTAGAATAGTTTTCGCTGAAGAAGGTACAATTAAATCTGATAAATACTTTAAATTTAAAAAAAAAAATATAAAGAATTCTTGAAATTTAATATGAAAAATTTATAAAATTAATTTCTAAAAAAATAAAGTGATAAATAAGTATTTTTATGATGCATTTTTGTCTTATTATTATTTTTTTAGATATTTGAAATTTTAAAAAAGTTTGCTTGCTAAACCAAATCATTTTTTAGATAAATAATTGTTTTGTATTATTTTGGCAAATTAATAAATAATCAAAATATTTTATGATT
The DNA here is from genome assembly GCA_000231845.2 of Tetrahymena malaccensis 436. Taxonomy (NCBI): domain Eukaryota; phylum Ciliophora; class Oligohymenophorea; order Hymenostomatida; family Tetrahymenidae; genus Tetrahymena; species Tetrahymena malaccensis. The sequence continues at coordinate 899,802 of JH719954.1, forward strand.
AAAGAATTCTTATTTGCTTTTGTTTGAAACTATTATTTGGATAAAATAAAAAGATATTTTTTTATAGTAATTTAATATCAAAAATTTTTAAATCTGTTATTTAGTTAGTAGATAATTTTTAGTAACCATTTTTGCATTTATTTTATCTATTTCAGTATTTTTTAGTTTCGATATTTTTCAGACACTTTTTGATTTCTATATTATATAAATAATTAATTTGTTTTAAATTCATTCATTTCTTACCAATTTATTTATAGAAATGAATGTGTTTATATACTTTATAAATACACTCTAAAATATTAGGATTGAATAAATATATATATAAATAAATAAATAAATAAATAAATAGCATTATAAAATTAAGTAATTCCCAGTGATTATACATGCGAGTAAATTCTATTCTATTCTTACAAATTTAATTAAAACTTTTTAAAGAAATTAAATTAATTTTAGTTAGAATTTATATAGATAAATTAATTTTCGAGATAAAATATAAGAACATTTATGAATAATTAGCTATATATAAATAGTTAGAAAATTTTAAGATTAAACAAATTTTTTTATATAATTTTATTATAAATATAATGCAAAATATAAACTTTACAAAATAATCATTTTTATTCTTATAGTTAATTTTATTAATTTAATGAATATGTTGACTACATTAAATAACTTTATTTACTTTGCTCCATCATTTCAACTGAATCTTCTTTTTCATAATCTACTTTTAAGATTTTTGAGCTTTTGTGAAAAGGATTTTAGCTATTTTTTCTGAAATTGAAGTATGATTTTTTTAAATCAAGTTTATTTTGGAAATCATATTATTTGAAATCGATTTCTGTGATTGAATCTATATTTTATATAAATTTTCTTTTAAGTGAAATAAACAATAATATAAATTTACCTTTTTTCTCTTAAGAAACAGTCAAATTTTAACTTATTATTTCATTAATTTTATTGCTTTAAGTTACTAACAAAAACTAACTGGTATTTTAAAATTAAGACTACAATTTATAGTTATTTTAAACCTATTAATTTTGTTCATACTACTAAGTAGTCTACTTTTCACTAAATAATGATACTTTTTTATCTTTTGAATTTAAAAGTGGATTACTTAATTTAATTTAAAATAAAAAGTGATAATTACCTTATTATTTGTTTGCAAGAGACAGGATTAATTCATATCTTTTTTGTTAACTTAATTATTGATAATTTATTAAAATACTTTTTACTTTTTTTTTCAATTCTGGATTTATTTATTTTTTCTCGATTTCTGGTTAGTTTATTTTAAATATTTTAGTTTTTATATGGTAAATTATAATTGATAATTATTGTCTATAGCCACCCAAAACTTTTGATAAAATGAACAAAATAAACAGCAAGTTAATAAAAAAAATAGCTACTAATGAACTAATTACTAAATAATTATATTCATTTCCATTAATAAAAACACAAAGGAAAATTGTTAAAGCGCAAACTTTAGTAGAATAGCTATCAATTTAATTATATTCTTAATCTTGATAAGGTTTCAATTTATTGGAGAGAATTCCATATGCAGTTATTATTAAAATTACTATACAGCCTTTAACTAGCATATTTTAGTAATAGAAATTAAGTATAATTATTATTGATATTTTTTATGTTATTTTTATGAATTCCCAATAATAAACATTCCTTTTATACTCCCTATATAAGAAACCGAATTTCATATTTATAAATAGGCTATCCAGTTTTTTTTCATTTTTAATTAAGCAAATAAGTAATATCAATGGAAGAATTAGAGCCCATAGTATCAGAAATGGAAGAACTAAGCTAAAGCTGTAAAATTTATAAGTCGCTGTATTGCATTCATAATTGGTATTATTTAATATATAAAATGTATCGCCTATTTGTCTACATGAAAGTAAACTTATCATTTAAGAAGTTAAATCTGGCTAGAGGTACAAAAATAGAAATATCAATCCAGTGTAAAATTAATAAATGTTAAATTTTTTTAAATTCTCAATAAATTTTTACTTTATTTTTAAGGCTATCGTGAATACGATCAATATTATTAGAGGAGTTATTAAGGAGTATATTAACTTTTAATATATTATAGGAATTTGAGTATTTATTTCTTTAAGAATACATTCTAAAAAATCTGTAGAAGTTTTAATTGGTGCTCCTAAGTAAGAGCTCGTATATATTAATCCTATAAATAAATATTTTAATTAAATTCTTTAAAAAAATTTTTTAAAAGAAATCATTAATATAATCAAAATTCTAAATTTAATTGAATTGAATCAATAGGTATTCTAGTCTAATTAGGACTGCTATTTAAGGTTAAAACTTGAAAAAATTACAATTTTATTGATTTTTAATTTTAAAGTAAATTGTTTCATTGTAGTCTTTTAATAAAAATATCAGAGTTTTTATTCATTTTTTGTTCAAGGAATTAAAAATGCAGACTTATTTGAAAATGGATTTTAGTAAGAATCAAATAAATTACTTGAGTCAATACCTAAGTTAAAGGAAACAGAGGAGCTAATAATTTAAACATAATTTGTAAATACTTTTATATAATTTTTTGATGAACGAGCTGTAGTTTTTTATCTTTCATTTTTTATGCTATTTCTTAAAATATATGATTAATCAAGCGAAGTTGAGATTTCTTTTTTTGCACTTTTATACTTATGGCTTATGTTTTTAAACAAAGTGCCACTTAAAAATATTCTTTGTTCACTTTTAATTGCGAGATATATAGATCCAAGTATCCAAAAGTAAGTAAGAGCTAATTTCCATAAGTTATTTGCCTGATCTTAGCATAGTCCACATTGATATTTTAATGTTCTTGTATAACTTTTCCCCCAAAAATCTCCATATATCTTTTATTTTGTTAAAAAAATTTTTATTTTAAATAATATTTTTTTAATTACATCACATTCTTCGCATAAAGGTCCTATATTACCTGTAATACATACTTTATTACCATATAAATTTCCTACACAGTTCTGTAATCTATTATTGCATTAAATTATGTCTATGCTATATTCTTATTTTCTCCAAAACCCACTCTGTAGCTGAACAATTCCATTTTTGCAATCTCCACCATATGGACATGAGTAACATCCTTAAAAGTCTAAAGAATACTTGCCTTCTTCACAGGTTTAACACTCTTTGTAGTTATTATACGAATTAAAAATCTCTCCATAAACACAATTCCTAAAATTGACAAGCACATCAAAAGTGTAGCTATTTTCATATTTTTATGTGTTATTATTAAAGACTTTTATTGAATCTGAAACAAACTCAATTATTGCTTCAGAGCCTGGGATGCCTATCAGATCGAGTGAATCAAAAATAAAAATATTCTGAATGGGATCAATATTTAGTAATGTATTTCCTCTAAAATAATATTGAGCAGAATTAATATTTTTTTAACTAATTTAAATTTATGCTGTGAGCTACTATCCTTCAGTTAATATAATTGGTTTTTAACTGTCATCTCTAAGTTAAAATATGAATTTAGGGAATCTATCACCACTCTTAAAACTCTTGATATTTATATTTTTTCCAATTGAAGAAAAATTCTAATAGTTGACAAGATAAAGCTCAGTAGGATATGAAAATTGGTTGTTGCCATAATGCTAGCCATAATTAAATTGAATTTAACTATCATAAATTTGGGGATTTATTCCTTAGTTGTAAATGCCTCCACCTATATAAGCAATATTATTTTATATTTTTGTTTTATTAATTTAAAATTTTTAGTAGATTGGATTTGTATCTGCTGTTTAAATAAATAACGCTCCTCCATATCCTTTCTTTGCTGCATTTCCATCAATCTAAGAATCCTCAAGAGAAATTTGAAAAGACTTGAAAAGTATAAAAATTGAATAACTTTTATGTTTTAAAAATTAATAAAATACATCATTTTAATTAGCTTCAAAATATATTGCTCCTCCATTATTAACAGCTGTGTTATTAGTAAATTTTAAATTTGATATTGTATTGTTCATTTAGTTAATTCCTAAAATAGCAATTGCTCCTCCATTATAAGCCTTAGTTAAAATTAAAGATTTATAAAGTGATTCATAAAAAAAAATTATTTACTAAGGAAGATATGAATGAAGAATTTTGTAAGTTAAAAGTAGAGTATATCATATATAAGCATGAACCAAAGCAGTTATATTAACAAATAATTTGGTTAAAATATGAATTATCATTTATTGTTAAACTAGAATTTTCTAGTTTAATAAGTGAATTACTATTAGTTTATTGATTTGTGTTTTATAACTAAAGACTTCTATGATTTGCCACCAAAGTTAAATTTTCAAATCCTGTTCGATTGATTATCAATTCACTTGTAGTTGTATCTATCAAACTTGGCATAAAAAGAGAGGAAGATACTTTCATTTTGAGAATAGTTATTTTAGAGTTTATAGTTCTAAATAAAAGAGGAAGAGCTGACTTGGATGAAGAAAATAAATTCTTAAAGCTAGTATTATTTATTGTAATATTTGAATTTTCTGCATAAATTAAAGTAGATGTTTAAATATTTTGGATATCAACTATTTCATTGAATTAAGCAGGTAAGTAATAATTATTTTGATAATTCTTTGACAAATTTTACATATTTATTTAAGATTATCTAACACTCAAAAACATGGAATCTATATTTCCAAGAATGTTCTTTAAGAAAATATCTTTAAAAATAAAATTATAAGATTTTCCTTTTAAGCTATCTTGATTTCTAAAAAAAGATTAAAATTATTAAATAGTAAAAATATTTGTTAATAAAATTACTGGATTGAAATAGCTTTTGAATTAGAATTTAAAGTGTAAATATCTGTGAAGTTGCATAAATTTACTTCAAAGCTAATATTTGAATTTTGTGCATCTATGTAGAGAGCTCCACCATCTTAGCTTGCATATCCATAACTAAAGCTGGAGTTAAAAAATGTAATATTTATTTGATTAGTTTGAGATTCAATATATATAAACGATGCTAAGTTTGATGTTGAATAAGATAGATTAGTATTAATTACCTAAAATACCACAGTCTTTACTCTAATACTTCCTCCTTGTTATGCAAATAAAGTATTTGTATCTTACAAATCGAATGAAGAATATTGAAATGAGCTGTTATTTACTATTAGACTTTTACTCTACACAAACATGAAGTTATAGAGTGCGTTAGATTTACATTTGTTAAATTTTGTAGATTAAATCAAATTGTCTCCTAATGAATTAATAATCTGAATACCTGTTGTCGATTGAGTTTGAGAGTTAGTAAAACCAAAAAGTTTATTGTCATGAAAGTACGAATCTTTTATTTCAACATATGAGTACTAATCAGAGGAGATAAGAATAGGATTTGAATAAGTGTTGGTTTATGTTTAGTAAAATAAGCAACTATATATTTCAACATTAACCATAGAAATTTTATTATTATTGTATTTTTAGTTTTATACACTTATTATAGATTAATCAATTGCCTGTATAAAGCTTGAATTAAACATATTTAGATTTAGTTCACTTACTTCATTAAATTGTAAACAACTAGCATATAATTTATTACTGGTACTTTAGAAATAAAAGTAATCATTTTTACATGTCATATTGTAAAGCTCGCTACTTTATGACTGAGAAGCAGTTAAAAAATTTAGATTATTTTGGTTTTTCGAAGTTATATTTTAAATTTAGATGGTATAAATTTTGTCCACTAAAATCAGAGAGGTAGTCATTAAATTATTAGTAGTTTAATTCTACAAGTATGGCAAGTATTGATTGTCTGAAGCATAAATATTATTTACAACAAGAGAGTGGCATGGCAATGGATTAAATGTATATATTGCATTAAACAATAAATATGATGCCATAATGTAAAATTAATTAGATACTATTGAAATATTTTAAAGTAGCATAAAATAATTTTGTTAGTTGATATTTGTTATCGTTGAAAAAATCTTTTAGTTACAAAATGTGTTTCCTATGATTTTCATATCAATTACATTGAATTAGCCTGCTTAAAAGAGCTATCCGGTATTATTAGAATATTAATTTTATTATTAATCACATTTATTGTTTGAAATAATCATTTAATTTATTGTTACATTAGTATCACTTATTTATCTTACAATACTAAATTAACTATTTAATGTTGAATCTTAAAGAGTAAAATTTTGTAATATCAGCTTTATATTTTAAAGTGAAAATATATTAAAATTTGAATTTAATTATCTAAAATAAACTATTTACCTATTTAGAGTTACTAACTTAAATTAAATCTTAAAAGTGAGAAAAATCTACAGATGAAATATTTATGTTTTACACTGTAACTGAAGAATTATTAATTTGCATAGAATAACAGCTCTATGTAAAGTTAGATGCTTACTTCTTATAATTGATATTATCTATGAGTACTGAATCAACTATATCATTAATCAATAATCCACATTAATAGTTTAATTTAGGTGTAAGTAAGTATTCTATTATAATATTCTTTAGCTTTAAAATGTTAAATTACTTAAATTATAAAATTCCTTCAACGTTCAATTTAGCTTAAACTGATGAATCAATGCTTTTAATTTCCAAATTAATTACATTTCCAAAAGAAATGTTGATCAACTCTTAATAAACTTGCAAAGAATTATTTGGATTTACATAAATTGTGGTATTTATCTTTTAAACTCCATTAATCAGATCATTGTATTACTAAAGCTTTTTTTTAAAAAAAATAATATCTTATTTATTATTTTATGATTAAATGAAAAAGATTTTATTAAATTTTGTAATATCTTATTTTTTTTAAGATTTAAATGAAAAAATTTCAATTAAAATTTGATAAAAAAATAAAAAACAATTTTATTTTCCATAAAAATTAAAGCTTTGTAAAATTTACCAATAGAAAGGAGTTTATCAAACTTTTTGATGAAAGAAAAGGAGATTCGTAAGTACCATTTCCGTAAAAATTATTAGATAGTTAAGACTCAGTTGAATTAAAATAAAAATCCATCTAACAATTTAAACAACTTTACCTATCTTTTAAGCACTGCCCAATTGGAAAATAATTATTGCTATAATAATATTGGATGTAGAGCATTTAAGATTCAGGTAAATAGGTTAAATTTATTGATTCATCTTTATATTTTATTGTTTGTATTTATAAAAAGAATTCAAATTATTGGTTAGCTTAGATGAATTTGAATAAAAAGACATTTCCTGTATCTCTTTCTCCTATACCAATAATATTGATTTCTTCAAAAGAATTAATATGATTTGAAGAAGATGACATTTAAACTAAGTATTATGTATTTCCTGTATCTAAGTTAAAGCTAATTACACTATAATCATCACATATAGCTATCAAGTAAATTGTTTTATTATTATTATACAATTAACCCATTAAAGAATTGTGGCAATTATATTTTGCTTTTATGTAAATAAAAATATTTATTTAGATTTTTTTATTATTTAAAAAATTTACTTATTGTTTTTTTAAATTTAAAATCAGTAAAGTTTTGAGAATTCCAAGCATAAATGTTTCCTAATACATCTAATCCAACGATTAATTTATTATAATCAGAGTAAAGTGCGTAGCATGATTAGTTTTAATTATCATAGTCATTATCGGATACTAAATTCTAAAAGTTCCAATTCCAAAAATCTATTGCCCAAAATAAAAATTTTTCATTGTTATCTTTGAAAGGCAGACCAAACACCACCCAAAGATATTATCCTTGATCTAAGTATGAAGTGACAATTGCACTTATTCTACTAAATGAAAGATTTAAAAAACTTAAATCTAAATACTATTTTTTACAAATAATAAAATTAAATTCATTTTAAATAATTTATTACATTTTATTCATAGTAGTTAAAGATTTGAATTTGCATCAGTCTTGACCCATCAAACATGATGACAAATCCATCAGGATAGTTTTAAATTTGAGTTAAACTGTTTTCTTTTGCATATTAATTCTGATATTAGTATAAAGTCCAAACAATATTTCCATAAGGAGCATCTTAAGCCACTAAAACAGTATTTAATTAAGCCGTAACATAATAATTTGTTTCTTTCATTCTAACTAGAATAATTTTGGACCATCCACTTGATATATATACTTTTTTTTGCAAAAATTATCTTAATTTTAAATATTTACTGATAAAATCAAATATACTAATTATTCATTTATTTTATTATTCAAAAGCTACATTTTATTATTTGGTTGCTAAATAAATTGAATTTAATAATGAATATAAATTACATGAGCGTTTTTTTATTGTATTATCTGCATAGGAGTAAACAAAAGTGTAAGACTACCAAATAAGGTTGTTATGTAGAGGTAAAATTAATTATTAATTTTCTTATAAATGATACCAAAATGCATACTAACTTCCTTCTATGGTAATTGGAAAAGGATTTTAAGCCATCTGATAAGTGAGAGAATCTATTTGTTATGAAGAAATGTTACCTTGTATTTAAAAATCTAATTTTAAAATATTTTTTGAATCAGTCAGGTATAAACTCTAATTATTCTATGAAGAAGATGTATTTCGAATAAATTTAACATTAAGAAAATCATCTGTTGCATTCATCAAATCTAGATCAAAATAATAAAAAATATATGTTAATTTTTATTCAAGATTTATCTTTCTTTACTTAAATTTTATATCATTTTAAATTATCCTTTACTTAAATCTACTATTTATAGAAAATTTATTTAGTAACTTTTTCCTACTATGAACAAAATATTCCAGTCCAAGTCTATATCAATATCTACATAGCCTGTCTTGCTTTAATTTTTTTCTGATAAAATTGTATTTTGTTATTAATTAAATTTAAGTAGAAGTAAGTAGTAAAATAGTAAAATACATGGCTCTGGCAAATATTGATGATAATCAAGTTAATTTGAAGTTATATTAAAAGACCATGACTAAAACCCATAGTTATCTTTTATAGATATTAAAACCAAACCATTTTACAAGAGAAATGTTTTAGGAAATTAAAGTGGGTTGTCAAGATCATAGTTAAAATAACAAGTGTCTTAAGAAAAAATCTGCTTTATTTGAATGAAATCGACTATAAAAAACTTGCAGACTTGTATAGTCACTATGACTAAATTTGTTCCTTAAATTAAACTCATTCCTGATAAATTTCTAAAAATTAGATGATTTGTTATTGAAAGTGTGTAAATATTAGCAAAAATCAGTTAAAAAGGACTAGCTATCATAATCTAATTTGTTTAAGGAATAAACTCCATTTGTAATATTATGTAATCAGCTATTTCATAAATAAAATAATTATCAGATTAAATTTGCATTAAATAATTTACGCTTAATTACGTTAATGATATTATCAATTTCTTTAGAAATATCATCATAATAAACCACACTGGACAAAGCGTTACCAAAGATATCTTTTTGGATTGTATTAAACAGCAACAAATTAGTGTTTGGTATTTTAAGATAATTTGTGATTGCTTGCTGATCGAAAAATCTTGCCACTATAATATTTATTAAATTAAGATTACAATAATTATCTTAACAACTTACTATGCTGAATTGATAAACTGGGACATTTTTGAGCTTAGATTTTCATTAAATATTAGAAATAAAATATGATTATTTGCAAAATTCTTAATTAACTCATAATCGCTTCAATTTACTTTAGTGTTTTTTAATTAAAAATTTTCTAAAATATTAAAAATTAAGATTTAATTATTTATGATTTGAAATCAATACATTATAAATTTAAGCTAATTCAAGTATTTTCTTATTTTCTTCTTAAAAATTAAATCATTCAGTAAAATAAGTGATAATCAATAAAAGCATAATTTATGTTACTGCATTTCAGGATTAAAAACTACTTAAATGGATCTTTTTTGTTTTTTAATTGAGTGGCAGATATGATTTAAGCATATATTTTAGGTTTGACAGCTGCTATAATTTTTTATAAAAATTTACTTTATTAAATGCTTGAATTAATTAATTTACAAATTATCATTATCACATACCTATTTTCAAGTATAAAATTAATTATTAAATTTTGATTCAAAAATTTAAAAAAAAGAAAATTTATTTTAATTTTTAATTAATAATTTAAAAATTCATTTTTTACTTATACACTAAATCATATCATTAATATTTAAAACAAGATTTTATTTTTATGTAGATTTTGTGGATAGCATCATTTTTATTTGAGCAAAATTACATAAAATTTGCATAAGCTCTTATCGCACAACTTATTTCAGAAATAATTATAGCTTTTAAATTATTATTTAGAGAAGTTGGCAAAAGATTAATTTTTAAAAAATTATAATAATATAAAATAAATTTATCCTTCAAAGTGAATGCTCTTCTGAAAATTTATAAAATAAAATTTCTTAGAAAAAACTTAAATTAAATATGCAAAGGAACCAAAATAATATTTAAGTATCAATAAAATTTTTTGAAGTATTTATATTAATGTATAATTTAAATATTATATATCTGTTGTTGAAAACTATGATAGATAGGAAGGATTTAAGGTACAGTGAAAGCAATATTAATTTTAAATTTATAATAATTAATTAAACTAACAATAAAAATTTCAAAAATCCTATTGACATCTAAAAGGTATATATATATTCAAGTCTTTCACTTTTGAGAAAATAAAGAGATAAAAAATAATATCACCTTTTACATATAATTATAAAAAATAGTGATAGATACCAAGGAAATTTATATTATTTCTTCTCAACAATAGAAAAATTATTTTTGTTAAAATTAATCATTAGAATTTCACTTGCTCAAAATACCTCATACTTAATCAAGAATATATTATTTTAACACATTCCATTTTATTTAGTAGTATTATTTATACAAGTATAATTCCTATTAATAATAATTATTGGGTTATACAAAATAATAAACCTTCAGCCATTATATTTATCATTTAAAATCAAAATAATGGTAATAAATAATCAAATTTTGTTAAAATAAATTATTATAAAATTTTTCCTAAAAATTAAAAAATTCTTAGAGCTTATTTATTTTTTCAATATTTCCAATGAAATTTGTCATAAATATTATTTTTAACAAGTAAATATAGATAATTTAATATACACTTCACTATTTTAAGGTTAATTTAACTCTATATGCTTAAATTTTTTTAATTTAACTCTATAATTTTAAAGTAAAAGGGGTTTACATTCATAAACTGTAGAATTAAAAATTAGATAATCAGAAGTAATTTATAAAATTTCTTTACAATATTTTATATAACATATTTGTTAATAAAGTTGTATTGATGCTGATGGCTGATGTGATGATGATTTTGAAGAGGAGCCAACAACTATTCAATACATAGTTATTTATTATGAATTCAATAAATTAAAGGAGTATTCTAGCAGTTCTAAGAAAGCTTTTGATAAGCAACGAACTTCATTTTAAATCTATTTAATTTTACATTCAAATAAAGCCATTACTTATTCCTAAATGTTTCATTTGTGATTATGAAATATATCTTAAAAAAAATAAAAATTTGTTTCATAAATATATTTGGAGATGCTATTCAAATGGTTGGATTAAATAAGCGTTGCTATATGGCTATGCAATATTAGATATAAAACTAGAGTTACCTTAAATATTAATATAATATATGATATTCTTAAATAAATTAAATTAGTACTTCCTTCAGTTTTATTTGTAATATTTTATAAATAAATACACTTTCTTTATTTCTTTAATTCTTTCTATTAATAGATTTTCAGCTAAAAATAGATAAAATTTGCTGAAAAAAACTGCTAATCTATTTTATTAATTAAAATAATTCAAGGAGTGGGTTTTATTTAATAAATCTAGTAACGTTTAATTAATATCATTATTATCAAAATTTATGTTACTTAAATTAAAAAGACTTTATGTACCTTTAGATATAATATTAATATTTACTTCTAAGGTTATCAATATCTCAATTGATAATAAATTTTTATTTTAAATAAATTAACAAACAATTTCAATTATTTTTGATCAAATAAACTAAGAGATATTTCACTTAAACTAATTAGAGCTATTAAAAAAGTATAACAATTAATAAATAAGGAATAAATACCTAAATCTAAATAAGAATAAGAAGATTAGATTAGATTGACAAATATAATCCCCTTTATTCATTAAGAATGAACCCAGTAGAAAATTAAAAATTAGTTGAAAACTAGCTTTTACATGATTCTGATTAAATTTTGCCATTCCAAAACTTTTCTGTAAGCCCATCTGTTAAAGATAAGGCCTAGAGCCCTTTGACTTAGAGTAATAATCATGAAGTTTTACCTACTTTAGTACCTTTAAAGTGCTCAAATAAAATTTCTAAAATGAAAGACTTCATAAAAAATGACTACGATGAAATAAGCGAGGTAAAAGATATCGAAATGTAAAATTTAGAGCAAGATGATAAAGCTGCTTCTGGCTCTAGCGAAGATTTGATAAAGAGTGGCGAAAGGAAATAAAATATGGTAGAAAAAAAGTAAGAATCAAATATAAAAAGAGTGAATAGAAAAACTCTTTTGAGTAGAAGTAAAAGTCGTATAACATTTTTGATAATGTTTGAATTACTCATACTAGGTCTTTTTCTAAGCTATTACTATGAATTTGGATTCTATAGAGGGAAGCATCTTATTAAAGATAATGAAATGCTTTCTTTTAAAATTAAAAATTGCTATATAAAGATTTATGATTACTCACCAGAGCTATTTAAAGACTCAGACTTAAACTTCTATTCAACTAATAGCATCCCTTCATTCATAAATGAAAGTATTTTAATGACATATACTTTTCCTAATCAAAAAGCCTATGGAATTTCTAGCCAAATGAGTTATGTAATTGTGAACTTAGGTTTTAAAAATTGTTAAAGATATTTTTTAATTAATTAGTCTGTTAGCTAAGAAGGTAGAGATATGACAATTTTTAATGTAGCAGAATCAATAGATTGCGAATTACTTCTACTTGTTTACAAACCGACTAAAATTTAATCACTATCAATAGATTGTGAAGGATCCTAATGTTTCATTATAAATTAATCAAAGCTAATCACCTACGGATCAATAATCGCATAAGGTTCAACAATAGATTTTAATGCATATTATTTAAATGCAAATGTACTTTTTTTATTTTTTTTATCTTAACTAATCTATTTACATATTAAATAACAGATTATCAATATTACCTCTTTTTTTGGATAGATTGAGCTAAATGATGTTCAATTTTAATAGGCTTCTTTAGATGTAAGCACAGGCGATATTTCTATTTAATCAACTAAAAGTATATTTGCAAATTTATCTATGGTTTCTAAACTCTATTGTGCAAGCACCTACTCTAATATTCCCATAACAAGTACTATTATTGATGTTTCTCCTAATTGTGCACCAGGTAAAAATAATCTTAAAAATTTATTTTATTTAACATCTCATAAAACATGTGTCAAATTTAATTTTTATGAAATTTTTTATTTTTATTTTAGTTTTTGCTTACAAAAACTCGATTAGCAATAAGTAGAATTTAGTTGCATAAAGATGCCTTTAAGGTAGCTTAACTGTCAGATCTTCAGGAAATGAGCCAAAATAAATTTTAAATGCTAAAAATACTTTTGGAAACATTTATATCAACATACTCGAAAAATCTGGAGCTTCTGCAATGTAAAATTCGCAGATATTTTATGATAAATAAATTTATGGTTAAGATGGAAACAATATAAATTTATCAACTGATTCTCTAAAAACTTTGTATTCATAATTGAATGAAACATAAAATTCTAATGTATATGACCCTATATTCTTATTCAGATTAGGATCTCAAAATACTTTTTCTAATTCATTCACATAATGGCAAGTATAAATTTTTAACATAATTTACAATATATTATAAATTTTTAACTGAAATTGCAATTTAATTATAAATATCATCATAGATGACTTTTAATCCTGCTTACACTTATTTGAAGCCATGGTGGATTGGAACACTTACAGTTTCTTTATTAAATGCCAAATAATATATCAATAAGATAACTCTAGCGCCGGGATTCTGTCCATATGTGCCAGCTCTTTCTTAATCAAGAATTTATCAAACATAATAGCTTTTATCTAACATCATGCAATAAGGATAAAATGGTGCATAAAAAATAATTACTTTTGGATGGTAAGACAGTATTAATCTCCCTCCTATTTAATTTACTGAAAATACAGTCTATGATGGAAACAAATAAATAGATTTTACTAATACATATAATGATGATTGGTTAGTATTCAGTATCCTTACTGATGGAACTCTTTCTGTAGATTCTACGAATCTTAATAGCAATTGTAAAAGCATTATATATGATTTTATTAATTAAAAATAAACTTTTTTAATAATTTATTATTATAAGAAACTTTATTAGCAGCAGTTGTAGTGAGCTTTATTTTAGCTGTAATCTTAGGATTAGTTTTTATGATTGCAATTACTTATGTTATAAACAAAAATTACTTGAAGACTCTTGATCATATCAATCATGTAGATACATACTATCAAATTAAGAAACAATAAGGAAAAATTTAGGGAAGAGAAATAGAAATGGAGAAATTTGATATTTAAGATAGTTAATAACTTAAAAAGGACAAAAAAGTAAATAAAATTTAGTTATTCTAAAATAAATAGTAAAATTTCTTTGAAACTTTAAAGTAAAAAATAGACACCAAAAATAGTGATGAAATAAGAAAAATGAGTGCTGATATCATAAAATAACAGTACACAATTAGTGGAATTTTTAATTTATTCTACACTTTAGTATATTTGTCTCCACCTTTGAGTGCCTATATAGATTAAGTTATCTTACTCTTTTACAAAGCTAGCGTCAATTCATCTGCGAGTTTTTTCAACTTACTTTTCGTTAAAGAGAAACAGTCATAAGAAAGTTAAGATTAAATTCATAATTTAGAAAAAGATTCCATTTCTCTTTAGGATGTTAAAAGCTTATACGAGTAATATTGCTACCTTAATTAATATTTGGAAAGAAAGTTGGAAGATAAACAGGATGCTAATATATTAAAGTAATTAGGCTTCAAAATAAGTGTAAAACAAGATACACTAGTTTCTTATTACACTTATATAATTTGCAATGGAAATCATAGCAATTCAGCCATCATTCAAGATGATGAAACTAAAAATTCGTTAGACAACTTTATAAAGAATAGATGTTAATTGACTAAATTTGACTCAGATTCAATAGATTCCCTCACTTTCGAGAAATATTATAATGTAATTATTGTCTTCGAACATTAAAAATTTATATTTATTCAAAATAGGAATTCTGCAATAAAAATCACTTGGAAAAAGTTCAACTTAATGAGAGCTAATTGAAGCGTGAATATGGAATCGAAACAAGATTTTTACCAAAATAAATAATAGAAAGAGATGAAGATTATGATTTAAATAAAAAAACAAAATATAACATTGACTAAAATAGAGTTTAGAAAAATTTTGAATTAGTACTTTCTCAAGACATAGAAAAAGTAATAACCTAAAAAGAAAATAATGATGAATTAGTTGAGCTGATAAAGGATATTTATATGCCAAAGGGATGGATAATATTAGATTTTTTAATAGTTTTAGCTCATTTAATCATAATTATAGTTATTGGTTCCCCTATAATTGTTTTAGCTATTTATGTAAGAACCCAATAGTCACCTTTTCTTTTGATACCTTCACCAAGATAAATTCACTTGTAATCAAAACAAAAAATATTTGATAAATTTTCTTTTAATTAATTTATATTCTAATATAAAATTTACTATATTCTTCAATCACTTTTAAAATATAATTTAATATTATATATTAATTCACTAAAGCCAAAAAAATTACATTATAATAAATAAATTACTTCTAATTGAGCTATTAAAATGACGAATAAAAATCAATAACTTTTAATTGAAAAAATTTTGATTTTTTAATTTATTTTTAAATATATTTTATAATGAATGAATGATAGATTGGATTTATTATATAATTTATCTGCAATTCCTTAAAAATTAATGTGCGATTCTGCATTTGTAAATGCTATTACAATAATCACATTTATTTTTTGGATGCTCTCGACATTTGATCTTATATATTATTACTTGCTAATGAGTTTTCCTTAAGAGAGGTATTTCCAGAACTATAAAAATGCAAGCTCAGGTAGAAAATTTGTTTCTCGTACAATGTGGGTAATTATTTTAATTATTTTCTACACGGTTTTCATATACCTATGCCTAGTAATAACTTGGTTGGTCCTTGGAGCAATTATAAATCCAGAAGCCTTTCTCCCTTATGCAACTTCTTCAGCATCTTTAGTTACTATTATAGCAAAAAAATATTAGTATTATGAAAAATAAATAAAAGAATCAAATTAAATATTTTTTATTTTTCAAAGGTAGTTTAAATAGCTTTCAGAAGAAGGGTACAAAAAGCTAATTTTTTTTATAAAGGATTTATCAGAAGGTTAATTTAAAGAAATAATAAAAAAAATGGATATAGCTCAGAGAATCGAAGATATACTCCCTACAAATTAGATCAAGCATTTAATTAGTGAAGCTGAAAATAATAATCTGCTTGATCCTAAATTAGGATAAATAATTAAAGATAATATTGAAATAATTGTTAGAGATCCAAATGCTGTAGCTCATTTGGGTTAAGAAGTTTATGAAATAGCTTAAAATGCACAGACTTATTCTTAAAATTTAATGTAAAAACTTGAAAATAAAGTCAAAGATGAGTTATTTAAACAAGTAAACAATTTGAAATTAAACACACTTAAATTATTTATTTATTTATAATATTAGGTTAATTAATATCTGCCTAAAATGAGCAAAAGTTTCATATAGGTACTTTAAAATTTATTTACGGGTTAGAAGAATATGCTCAAACAAGATTTGACAATCTTATTTAAAGATTTGATTTCAGAGTATTAACAAAATTTAAATATCTAACAAGATGATAAACTTTTAAAATTTCTTTAAATTTTGTAAGGCTCAATAATTCCTTTAATATTTGACATCGCTTAATATGAAAATTGGGAGGTATTAGATGATATAAAAGAAAAATTTGTGTAAAATATATGTGAAATAATGTTCTAAATAATTAAATTGGATCTGAACACTAAAAATAGCATTTAAAATATAAATTAAATTTCAACTCAAAAGATCAATTTAATTGAAAAAATTATTTTGCTAAACTTAAAGCTATTTTAATATCAAAAAGGTGCTTTAGGTATAGGTAATAAATATTTTTAATTTAGCTTAATATTTTTAATCTAATTTTTAATTTTTGTTTTGAAAATAATTATTTATTTTTCTTTTTTTTAATTATAATTAGTATTTTTCTTAAATGTTTTACATGATATTTTAAATATAATAATAAAAAGGAATATTTAACTTAGATATATGAAATTTTAAGAGATGATAAGTTAGTTAATTTTTCTTAAAATCTTAAAGGTATTGAAGTCTGTAAAGAAGTGCTTTATCTGATAATTCAAATTTTAGAATAAAAAGAAAGAATTAGTTCTTCTTCAGTTTATAATAATGTTAAATAATTTATAGAAATAATTTTTAAAGAAAGTCAGACTATAAACATTAATAATTATTTTGATATTCTCTTTTCAAGATTATTTTGTAATTTAGATTTATTAAAAAAATAATCTTTCACATATAAAAGAGAAATTTGCCTGGATGTTTTAAGATTTGAATTTGATTAAAAGTAAATACAAATGGCAAACAATTATGGAAAACTAAGCTTAAATGCTTAAGGATATGGATAAGAATTAGATTTTGGAGCCCCCTTGCTTACTTTATTTGATTTTTGGCTCTCTGGATCATTATTCAATATTCCATTGAATTAAATTAAAGACATAAACAATATAATATCTAGTGATAATAAGGAATTTGGAAAATAATACTTATCGCTCATTTTAAAAAGTAAAGAAAATGATAGCTAGAATTCAACTCTTAAAAAATTTTAAAACTTCTTTAATTTTTTTGATATTTTAATAAATGATCCAATTTCTGATTAAAATTAGATACTCAAAAACTCTAAAAATATTTTTGGTGTTTAAGATAAATTAGTAAAGTTTATTATTAATTGCATGAGTTTTAAATATAACATTTACCACAAAGAAGAATCTAGTAACTAAATATTATAATCTGATTATTTTAAGTAGATTTCAAAATAAATGAAAATTCCAAATACTTAATTGATAGGATTAATTCACTTAATTTTTAGAAAATTCTAAACCTAAGAGGCTAACTCTTGCTTGAAAATGATTTTCGAATAATTTCAAGTAATTATTTTAACATTTTCTATAAAAAACCTTACAAATTAATCAATTTATTGTTTAAGCAGAAAATAGTTGAATTTTATGGTTTTTTTTCAAATTTAAACTTTATTATATAATTTTTATTTGTTTAATTTCAAAACTGAGTTTTGTTTTTTAAATAAAAAAATATTTTTTTTGACACCTTAAAAAAATTTTATTAGATTAAAGAAAAGAGGATACATGATTTCATATAGATATTTAACCTGATAGCCTCAATTGATGAATAAGATTTAAATAATTCCCTAAATTATTTTAAATTTAACTAAATTAATTTGAGTGTTTAAGTGTAATTGGAAAATTAAATGGATAAAAGTAATATAAAAGAAACTGATAAAAAAATTCAACAGAATAACAATAATGCTAAAAATTATCAATTTATTAACATAGATTCATAATCCTTTGCACTTTTGTTGCTATTTTAGAGAGGAAAGCTTGCAACTCCTTTTATGAAAAATAGCAGAATTTACAGTTTACTTTCAAAAATATTCCCAGGATTATTAGTTTAAAACAGGATTTCAGAATAAAAATGCTAAATTTACAGATAAAAATTATCATAACTCAAATTCAAATCCAAACTTTAATTTTAGGAGGGTGAATTATCTTAGAATTAGAATAACCTTTCAGATAATATATAAAAACTTCTTATGCATTAAATTGAAGACAATTTAGACTAAAATACCTTAATTTCAATTCTAAGTATTTTTAAAATTTATGATAATACAAAGAGATTGCAGAAATATTAAAAAGAAATATCTGTATTCTCGAAGCTTTTATCGATAAAAAGTATTCCTTTTAATTTCCCAGAGAATTAATCATCTTAATTTAAATAATAAATTTAATCACTATCAGATATCCTGAATATTAATGAATATCTCACTTAAAACTTATTGATTCTATTTACTTCCTCGAATTCTTCTAAGATAGTTAGGTAATTTAGATATTTCTTTCTTTATTTTTAGTGATTTTATTATATTTTTTTTTAAATTCCTCAAAAGATTTTTTTTATTGAAAAATTTTATTAAAAAAGAGCATTGAATAAATTTGGTATTGATTTAAATGGTAGTGAAATTAGTTTTATAGATTCATAAGCCTAGTTTATACAAAAAATCGAATTAAAAGATTAATTTATTCAGGAAATATAAAAAGATATACTAAAATTTAGAATACCTCTACATTTTTTGCAATAATTAATACTTTTTAACTCTCTTCCTTCAGATTCAGAAACTCTCTACTTTATTTTAAATAGCTTTTATGAAAGTATATCTGATAAGACAAAACTTATTATAGACTTTATTTATGACATATAAACTGGAGAAAAGAATTAGAAATGCCTCCAAAGTTATATAAGAGATATAAATATATCAAAATTAAAAAAAAGTAATTTACAAGGAATAAATACTTTAATCAAAATATTTAGTAATGGGTCCTAAAAAGAAGATAATTTATCCTTATTTTTATAGTTTCTTTATGATAATTAAAAAAAAAATTCTTTGCTTTTAGGGTCTATGTTTACTTACTTAAATGGGGATGGTTAAAATATATAAATAGAGAAAAAAGAGAAGATAGAAAATCAAAAGTAAGAATCAACGTAGAAGGTAGCTATCGAATAATACCTATCTGAGCAATTAGATATAAAATCAGAATTTTTCTCAGCTCTACCTAGCTTATTTATCAATGACACATAAAAATTTTCTTAGGAAATTATTAAATTCTGTAGATAATAAGATTATTAAATCCAAAGAAAAGAAAAGCTGTTAATTTAAAATTAAAAAATTAACCAAGTTGCCCCTTTAAATTCTACATTCAACAACAAAAAATAAATTTTGGGAGAAACTTTCATTAACAGAATTACAATTTAAGATAAAGAACTTGAATAATTTATAAAGTTATTCTCTTCAAGCCCAATAAGCTCTTCTTTCTTTAGTAGAGAGCTCTCACTACCTCTAGATATAGTGGAATTACTTCAAGTTTTGTCATTAATTAAAAACTAAGAAGAGGAAAATAGGAAGAAAAGATAATATGAAATGCTATAATAGAATAAATCTTGTTTAGATATTTTTTAAAAAGTAGGTGTTGACGTTGATGAATTGATCACTTTAATTAAATTACTATATTAAGATTTTGAAGTAATTGACTACCATAAACTGTAAAATAAGCTAAAACTCCCAACAGACTTTCCTATTGCCATCCTATAAAATATTTTAGATGTATAAAATAATATTTAAGAATTAGAAGATATTTAAACTAGGAGATTTAGAATAAACAAACTAATAAAATAAAATTATTTTACTAAGAATATCAGCAATAATGATTAAAAGTGGTTTTAACTTTTACATATTATACAAAATGATTACATATTGCTTTAAACATTTGAGTAGGAAATAGAAATGCTCAAATGGCAGAAAGACCCTAAAGATATCAAAATTATTCAAGGGTTAATAGGGTAAATTTTAATACTTAATTGATTAATTCATGATATATTTATTATTTTAAAAAATAAATATCAATTAAGGTCTCTTTAATGTAAAAAAGTGCCAACATAGCCACGCATTCTTTTTAACTAAATTTATCATAAATTGAAAGCCAAAAATAGATTGTTTGGATAAAACGAGTAATTAATGATATAAACCAATTAATAGGGGAAAGATAAAATTGAATAAACAAATTAACAAATAGACCTATTAAAAAAAGGAAGCACTTATTAATATGGTATTTATTTGCTTTGTTAAGAAATGCATATCAGCCCTATTTGGATGCTTTTGATGTCAGGAGATTATAATACTTGGTGTGAATTATGTGAAACTTATTATCAGTATTATAAATATGAAATTTAAAGTAAAGCAGAATTTAATCCAGTTTAAGCTTTAATAATCATCTTAAACATCAAGCAGTGCCCAACCATAATAAAAGAGTATTTAATATAAAATGAGCTAGCTATTGTTTCTTCGTAGCTGTTTCCTGATCAATATGCTGATTTTCAGAATAAAACCAAATATCTTTTTGATGAATAAAACAGCATTTTAAAAAACATTCTTTTTAAAGAAATCAAAAAGTAAATAAATCATTTTATACCAAGAAATAAATATATTTTTATTATAACAAAAAGCTTTTATTAAGTTGCTTAAAAAGTGTAATTTCCATAAAAAATTCTTAACTTAGTTGCTTCTTACGAGTTTAAAGATTATAGTAAAGACAAGCGAGTTAAATTTTCAGAAAGTGAAGTTGAAAAAATCTTGATTTTTACATCTTAGAAAAAATTAGATAGTTTAGGCTTTTACAATTTCACAATCGAAATGTAAATAAAATATAATAATATAAAGCTATTTATTTATAAAATACAAAATATTATTTTAAAATAAAAAGGATAAACGATGATTTTTTGAATTATTTTTATGTTGCATCAAAAAATATTTTTAAAGCAATAAATATGAATTTTTGCAATTATAAATACCAAAATAAATTAAATGGAGATAAGAAAAGAACTGATTTTAAAGATTAAACAGAATATTAAAAATATCTCCATTAAAACGAAATATAAAAAATTAAAGATTAATATAGCAGCAATTAATTGATGCAGATAATTTGGATAAGCACACTTACTAATTTGTAGACAGCATATAATGGTTATTAGGAAAATAACGAAAGAGATTAAAACCAATTTAAAATAATAGCTTATGAGATAGATCTTCTTTTATCTATTAAAGAGTATTTTTACTTTTTTAATAAAAAAGGTAATGGTAAGCAGAAAATCTTTTATCTTATGGTAACTATCTGTTTTCATCAAAATTTACTTTTATAATATTCAAAATTTAATAAAAAGGCTCTTGCTTGCGGTTTTAAATTTAATTTGAAAGATATTTTAGAATGTAAACCACATTGCTCTCTTTACAAATTTCCCCATAATTTTAAGGAGGATATAGATTTTTTTAAAGAAGAAATACTTAAAGAGTTGAAAACAGTAATCAGTTAAAGAAAAATTCTAAAAACAATAAAAAGCTCCTATTTTAGATAGTTTGATCATAATATTAATAAATATATTCTAAATGTTCAGTATTATGATTTTCTAATTAATAACTTCGATTAAATAATAGAGTATTTATAAATTTATATTCTGAAATTAATAATTATTTTAAAATTTAGGTGTCAGCAATTTTAATATTAAAAAATGACCTCTATTTTAGACCTTGATTCAAATAAAATCAACTCAGAAAATTAAAATGGGCAAATAAAACTAGACCAATAAAAAAAATAAGAGAAATAAGAAAAGGAATTGTAAGAAAAGCATCCATATGAAGAAATAGAGAATGATGGTGAAATAATTGAAGAAATAGATAACGAAGATGAAGAACAAGAGGAACGAAACTTCAGTAACGATAAAAATTAAGGAAATGAAAAACTGTTTAGAGAATAGGAAAAAGAATTAAATAACATTTAGTGTTTAAAATTTACTAAATTAATAGATTTCTACTAAGGAAATTATGAACCAATTTTGCAAGACAAAAATTTGACAGATAAATATTAAAAGGTAAACTTTAAATTATTAGAATTTTTATTATTAATTTATATTACTAATAAATAAATTTTTAATTTATTTTGAATATTATGCAATATATTTCTTAATATCAATTAATTAAAGCAAATAATTGGCATTCTTAATATAAATGGTGCGTAGAAATTTAATAATAAATAAACTAATTTAGAGTAATTGACTGATAATTTATCTTTAGTTTCTGAATATTTAAAAAGCAATCAGAGAACTCTTATTTAGCTTATTTTACTTTTTATTGATGGATATGATTTTAATTTAACATCAATTGGAAATATTTATGAATTCAAATCTTAAAACTTTAAAGCTTTTGCTTGTTGTTGTTTAAATAAAGACCGATATAATTTAGAAGATGATATAGATTAGCTACTATCATACACTTCATATACAGTGTTAAATAAAGAGTATTTAACATTTTATTTAAATTTTTGAATATAAAATTTCATTGTTTATCTATAGAGTTATAAAAAAGACTATCAAGTTATACCTTGGAGAAATAGCTTAAATGATGAGCTTAGTTTCTAATTCAAAAAATTTTAGTTTTGACACTTATTTAAGCTATAAATAATTATATAAATTATTATATGCGTTTGATAAAGTAAATTAAGAATCTTTAATAAATTATCAATAATGAATTGTTATATTTAAATAAAAAAGACATAATACCATAAAAATTCGATGCTTTAAGGAAAGCTAAATATAATTGAATTTTTAAATACTTCATCTGAAGAAAATGAAGAAAAATAGAATGAAATTATTTTCCAAATTTGTAATTCTGTTATTTACAGTCAAGGTTAATAGCTAGATCCAGAAGTTTTTATAAGAAAGGAGGACAGTGAAAAAAATCAATTTTAAAATTAAAAATTCAAAAGATTTTATCATGAGCAGATAAGCATAATTAGATTTATTTGCAATAATGACTGGGGTTTTATAACTAAAATACATGCAGATGAGTATAAATTGTAACTTATTCCAAATAAATTTATTTACTATTTAATTAAATTCATTTATTTACATAAAATAGATAAGCTTTTTGTGATTTATTTGACTTAGATGATACAAATTTTAACTTGATTTAAGCACTTTCAATCATAAAACCAGATATTTTATAAATAAAAGGAACTAATTAACTTGATGAATTTTTTTCTGGAAATAAAGTAAAAATTATTAAATTTGTTTTAATTATTTTTAGATGTTTTATTTTAATGTTATTAGACTATGGAATTTATAGAAAAATTTAAGGAATTTGATTTATGTAAAACATAAGAAGAGAAATAACAATTATTGATATTAGCTTGTATTAAAAACAAATCATTTCCTCATTTAGTTTCATTTCTAAATAAATTTGTTAATGATGAATAGGTAAAGATTACTATTATTTTTTCTTTTGTATTTATGCTTTTTAACTTAAAGTTTTTTGCAGAGGACAGTCACAAATCACAATCAAATAATTCTAATTCAGCTATCTATGGATAAAACCCTTCTGTATTAGGTCAAAGCTCTGATATAATATAAACTAGTTCATAAGAGAAATAAATTTAAGAAGGAATACATTTTAGATAAGAACTGAGTCAGATACTACTATCCATATTAATCGTCAAGACGAGCAGAAAAGTAAATTGGATAGAACTTTACACAAATTTTGATAAACAAGATCTTAGTGTTACTAATTAGTTTATCAACTATGTTAATTCTGGTTTTAATACTTTCTCATCTATATTTGATAAATATTTCGATTTTCAAGATACTGCCCTTTTTTAATCTGATTCTTCGTAGAGTGGAGTAGCATTCAAACATTTATTATTAAATGACTCAAAGTAATTTTACAAGTTTTTAATTGTTTAAAAATTTCTTTTATTCTATTATATTATCAAGTTTTTTAAATATATAATTAATTAATTTTACTATTTAATATTCTACAAATATAGCTTTGATGACTTTAAATTATTTGACTTAGATGTTTTTATTAAGTTTTATAAAAATGATAAAAATACTGATCATGCTCCTATGATAAGTTTTAATTATTTTTTAAAGTTGCAAGAAAAATAGAATTTATTAAAGTCATAAAAATAAAATTTTAAACTCTCTAAACTTATCACAGGACAATATTATTTCTATGATTCTAAATTAAAATAAAATGCTATTTTTAAAAGTTTGATTATGATTTCACTGATACTGTAAAAAGAATTTTCAAATTTGATATTTGAAGATATTTAAGGTGGCAACGAAGTTATTGAAAAAATCAATAAAGTTGCATTTTTTTTAGCCAAAATAATCAGCAATTTACAAATCTAATCAAAAGACAAAAAAAGTGATAATGTTAAGTTAATAATTGAAATGATAGACATGTTATTCTAAATTCAATAAGAAACAAATCCAGATTAATACAAGAAATATTAAATAATTATTAATCTTGTTAAAAAAATGTAGCCTTTATTTTCAAGTAAAAAATCTTTAAAAAAAAACTTGAAATAACTCCATCTGGTAATTTCTATTTTCTAAATTCGATTCTAAATTAATTATTTAATTTTAAAAGTTTATGCTTAAATAGCTCAATGAAAACTTTTAATAAGTAACTGACTACTTATATAGCGATAATAAAATTAAAAAAGTGTATGATTCTCTACAAAACATAATTGATAAGCCAATATTAAATTTTTAAGACTAAGATTTTATTTAGAATTTACAAGATTTATTAGAAATAATAGACTAAGAGCACATTAATATTGATTTAATAAAGAATGTTATACAAATAATAGTAAAAAATGATTTTACATCATTACTAGAAATAATAGAGTATTGTAACTTAGTTTCAAGTAGCGAATTTAAGATCATATAAGAGGCTATTAATAAAGTTAGTAGTTTATCTATTTATGGAAATAGAGGAGCACTTGATAAATTTAATATATCAAAACCACCTATTTCTGATTAAATGAAAGAAATCAGAAAAAAATTGATAGAAGGAAAAGTAAGTTTATTTTAAAGATCAATAATTAATTTTAAACAAAAACATTTAAAAACAAGATGTCCCCTTAAGATGTATTTTATGCGATTGATAGTTTAGGCAACGGAAATGGAACTGTTTCCATAGAAGAGTTTTGTAATTTTTTAAGAAGAACAGGTAATAATTTTTTATTCAAATATAAATAATATTATGTTTTATTGACTAATTAATTTAATTTATTTAATTATTTTAAGGAATCAATATGAGCCAGCATAGAGTTAATGAGCTCTTTGCAACTGTTAAGAAAAACAGAAAATAAACATTTATTAAATAGCTTGAAGAAAATGATCTTAATCTTGAAGAATTTGAAGAAGCTTATAAGTATATTAATAATAAGAAAATTGATATGTCGCTAGAACAGCTTGGTATTTCTCCTACACTATTAGCTATTTCTCTTGGAGCATTAATAATTATACTTATTTTACTTCTAGTTTTCATATTCTTAGGAATCAAAGCATTTGCTTTAGGAGGTACATTAGGATGTGTTATTAACTCAATCATACCTACTGTGGCTACCTCTGGTGCTGCTTCATCTACGAATGATAAATTAGACTCTTTAAAAGATGAAAATGTTAAAGAAGCTTTAAAAGAAACACAATCTATTTTACATTCAAGCTATCTATGATTTATTTATGTTTTTAAAATTCTTTTTAATTAGAATAGTTCTAAGGTTCATATTTTTGTATGTATGTTTGTTTTATTTTTATTTTTCTGAAATTCTTAGTGTTTATTTACATAAATTCTATTTTTTCATTATATTAAGAAACTATTTAATAATTTGAGTAAAACAGTTCAAGCATTTGTTGCCAATTTGCAAAGTATGCAAATTTAAATTTTAATATTGTTAAATTGCAAAAGACACAACTTATTATTGAGTTTCTTAAAATTAACTAAGGGTCTACCGAAGTCACTTTTTTTTCTATTCGGACTAAGACAGAATATTTTTAAATAAAAATACTGAATTAACAACCTTTAAATTTTTATAGTAAAGGAAAAAATTTTTTGTGAATAATTATGAATTTAAAATATTTAAAAAGGAAAATAGTATGAAAATACAAGAATAAAAATTAATTAGGAGAAACTCCACTCAAAAATATGTCCAGCTTTATATAAGATATATTGAATAATACCACTTACTCTTATTTATAAATAAATTACAATTAATTCTAGATAAATTAGATGTAAATTCACATATCAAATACGTTTTTAGAAAACAAAAATTTCTGTTATATTTTATTTCTTGAATTATTATTCTCAATAATTTTATTAAAAAATAAAATAAACTTTATTAAAGAATCTTTGTTTAACCATATTTTTAAATATATTTTATTACTAGAGTATTCATGTTCATTTTATTTAAATTAAAAATTATTTAAAAGATTCATGAATAATATTTAATAAATTTCAAATAATTTATTTGTAATAAATTAACAATTTTATCTAATTTATTTTAGTTAAATATTCATAAAATTATATTATATGTTTAATATTAGCTTAAAAATATGTAAATATGGATAAATTATAATATTTTTTTTTACATTTTCAAAATTTCGTTTTTCAAATTATCCATTCTATCTATTTTTATCAGATTTCAATATTTTAGACAACTAATCTTTTAAATTTAAGAAACTTGTTCAATTTTTTTTATTTTTATGACACAGTAATTTCATTAAACCTATCAATTCAAATTAAATGAGATTTTATAAATAAAAAAATAAATATTTTCATTTAATTTAATAAATAAAGAATTATTTATTTTGTTTAGTTTTTATATAAAAAATAAAAAAATAATCGGAATAATAAAACAAATATATAAAAAGTAATGCTAAAAAGTAAAAAGAGTATTTTTTAAATCCATTTAGGTATTAAAAATATAATAATCTAAAAAAAATATGCTGTTTTTACGCCAAATCAAGAGTCAAATTTGAGAGATTTGAGCAGTTTGCTAATCCAGTACCTAAGCCTGAGGCACCTTCGTCACCAATTTAATTGCCCCTTTTTAAATGTTGAAAAAAATATAATAGTTTGTTTACTCGTGAGTTAAAATGAAAAGTGAAGAAAGCATATGAAATAATAATCAACTAATTAATACATTATTTAAGCAAATGCCTAAAATGAAATATGACTTAAATTTAAAATAATATATGTGAATCAAAAACAAATAAGGAAAAAGAGCATTTTTTAAATCCATTTAAGTATTTAAAAATATAACAATCCAAATCAAATAAACTGTTTTTACCACAAATTTAGTGTCAAATTTGAAAGCTTAGTGCAGTTTGCTAATCCAGAACCTAACCCTGAGGCCCCATTTGCACCAACTTTATTGTTCCTTTATTTAATATTGAAGAAAATATAATTAGTTTGTTTACTAGTTAATTTAAACGAAAGTGAAAAAAAAACCATATGAAATAATAAATCAACTAATAAATACAGTATTTAAGCAAGTGCTGAAAATGAAAAATGCCTTAAATTTAAAATAATATATGAGAATCAAAAAGCCAATAAGTAAAAAGAGTATTTTTTAAATCTATTTAGGTATTAAAAGTATCACAATCCAAAAGAAATAAGCTATTTTTACAAAAAATCAAGTGTCAAATTTGAGAGATTAGTGCAATATGCTAATCCAGAACCTAAGCATGAGGCACCATTTGCACCAATTTAATTGTACCTTTGTAAATATTGAAGAAAATATAAATAATTTATTTATTAGTGAGTTAAAAGGGAAAATGAAGAAAACATATTAAATATTAATCAACTAACTAATGTATTATTTAAGCAAATGCTGAAAATGAAAAATGACTTAAATTTAAAATATTAGGTTAAAAATATTAGTTGGAAGAAAAACAAACTTTTAGAAGTACTTGCTAGCTTTTAATAAATAATATATATTTTGGAAGCAGTCTTTTAAGTATATTGTATTATATTAAATTGACTAAAATCAAAAATGTTTAATGTAATAAATATTTAAAATGCAAAAATATAAATATGCATTTTAAATAAAATTATTTTGAAAACTTAATAAAAAAATGAACACTACTAAAGATCTTGCAACTAGAGAGATTATTATTGGATTTAAATTATGAGAATTTGCTAATTTAAATGCTTAAAGAATTTTAGAATAAGAAGAAATATCAATGAGTCTATAAACAATATCGAGAATACGGGAATAGTCATTAACTGAAAAGTCTTTACTTCAAAAAAAAAATAAGGTGGTCTTCCGACAATAACTTCAATATAAATGTTATAGCGATAATCCATATTCAAACAGAGCTCATTTAGAAACATCTGGTTAAGCAAATTCCTTAAAACTTTCTGGTTAAACATTAGTAAGCCGTTTAAAAATGGATGGATAAAACCAATATAAGCCATAGCAAATAATAAATATTACTGAAGAAAATAAGTTAAAATAGTGCTTTGGCCAAAAATATTGCTACTTGATTAACTTTAAGCTTTGAAAAACTGTAAATACACAGATGAGACATGGATTGTTTTTTAAAATGAATCATAAAATTTGCATTTGTAAAAAAAAAATGAAAAATAGCACATTATTAATGAGTAATAAAGTTTCCCTCTTTAGTTTATGGTATGAAGAGCTACATATTTATGGCAATAATCACATAAAAAAATTGTTGTAGGAACTTTAATTAAGAAATTTACTCATAAATCTTTATTGAATGATTTGAAAATGATGTTGATGAAGAAGGTGAGTTTTACTTTATACATTGTATGCATGATAATGCACGTCCTCATATTGGAAAGAAACCATAAGAAATATTTGAATAATAAAATATCTAATTATTGGAATGGGCTAGCCAGAATACCCAATAGATTGAATCCATAAAAAAATAAATAAGTTAAAAAAATTTTTATCTTACTTCCGACTATTATTTTCAACCTTTAATAAGAGAATCAAAAAGCAAATAAGTAAAAATATTATTTTTTAAATCCATTTAGATATTTAAAAATATGACAATCGAAAACAAATAAATTATTTTTACTCTAGAATAAGTGTCAAATTTGAGAGACTAGTGCAGTTTGCTAATCCAGAACCTAAGCCTGAGGCACCATTTGCACCAATTTAATTGTGCCTTTTTAAATATTTAAGAAAATATAATTAGTTTGTTTATAAGTTTGTTAAAAGGAAAAATGAAGAAAAATTATGAAATAATAATCAAATAGCACATTCTTTATGCAAATATTGAAAATGAAAAATGACTTAAATTTAAAATAATATATGAGAATCAAAAAGCAAATAAGTAAAATGAGTATTTTTTTAAAATCCATTTAGGTATTTAATAATATCATAATCCAAAACAGATAAATCATTTTTACGAAAGAATAAGTGTCAAATTTGAGAGGTTAGTGCAGTTTGCTAATCCAGAGCCTAAGTCTGAGGCACCATTGGCATCAATTTAATTGTTCCTTTTTAAATATTGAAGAAATTTTAATTAGTTTGTCTATTATTGAGTTAAAAGGAAAAATAAAGAAAATATTAATCAGCTAGTTAATAAATTATTTAATCAAATGCTGAAAATGAGAAAAGACTTAAATTTAAAATAAAATATTAGAGTCAAAAATCAAATAAGCTTAAATTCATTCAGGTATTTAAAAATATCGCAATCCAAAACAAATAAATAATTTTTACAACAAATTAAGTGTCAAATTTGAGAGATTAGAGCAGTTTGCTAATCCAGAACCTAAACCTTAAGCACCATCTCCACCAATTTTATTGTACCTTTTTAAATATTAAAGAAAATATAATTAGTTTTTTTATTAGTGAGTTAAAAGGAAAAATGAAGAAAACATATGAAATAATAATCAACTAATTAATTCTTCATTTTAGCAAATGCTGAAAATGAAAAATGACTTAAATTTAATATCATACATGAAAATCAAAATACAAATATGTAAAAAGAGTATTTTTTAAATTGATTTAGGTAATTAAAAATATCACAATCCAAAAGAAATAAACTGTTTTTACAACAAATCAAGTGTCAAATTTGAGAGATTAGTGCAGTTGGATAATGCAGAACCTAAGGCTTAGGCACCTTTGTCACCAATTTAAATATGCCTTTTTAAAAATATAGTTAGTTTGTTTATTAGTTATTTAAAAATAAAAATGAAGAAAACATATGAAATAATAACAAACTAATACATTATTTAAGCGAATCCTGAAAAAAAAAAATTAGTAGAAATATAAATAAATAGAAAAAATAAAATAAAGGTCAATATTTCTTAAAAAATAAAACTGATATTATTAATAAAGTAAATAAGATGAATGATAATAAATTTAATTTACTTAAAATCAATATGGAGATTTGCATGAGATTTAAGTGAAGAGTTTAAAAACTTTTTTAATGATAAAAATAAAGTTAAGAAATAGTTAATTAAAAAATAAATAATTACATCTTTAAGATTTGAATATTTATTATAGATTATTAGCATTTATTTTTATTTGATATTAATTTAGTAAAAATTTTATTTGAATTTAATAATATATAAAAATAGTTAAATAAACATTTATTTTTAAAAAGAATTAATTTTGATAACAAAATCAAATAAATTTGAGATAAAATATGTGGACATTTATTTTATTTTATAATTTAGCTCAATCAAATTAATTATATTAAAAAGATTAGAAAATTAAAATTTTTTTATCATTCAAGAAAATTTAAATATTTACTATTCTAAAATTTTTAAAAAAATATAAATTCAATAACTATAGTAAGCAAAATCACTTATTTCAAATTCAACATAAATACAATAAAAAATGAGAAAAATTAGATTTTAAACATAATTGGTTGAAGTTTTAAATTATAATAACAACAAGTAAAAATGTAATTATTATGATAAATATTCTATCTTATCAAAATTTATGTTATAATTTATATGGTAATTTTATGTACTTAAAAATAATTGTAAATCATTTCTAAGTATTTGTTTATTGAGTTTAAATTGATTTATGAGGCAAAACATTTGGAATACTCTAATCCATTATTGAATTAGCATTTATTTCATCTGGATAAAATTCTGATTATTCTTAATTAAAGTTCATGTCAAATAAATTTTTGTCCTTTTATTTATTTTTAGGATTTGATTTTATGTTTGATGATTTAATTTTCATTCCTATTAATTATTCTATTAAAAACAATATTTAATTTTAAAATTTGATTCGTTTAAAATTACCTTTCTAGTATTAACAAATAGTTTAACTTTAATTTTAATTTTCACTGAGTTTGAATATGCTTAATGTTGAATTAGAATTTTAGTTATGAATTATATAAGGTGATTAATTGTCAAATTTGAATTCTTATTTTAAACTCTACTCAAGTCTTTGAACATTTTACTAATCTTTGAGAGCAGAAAATTAATAACCTAAATGTTATGAATTTTGTTATTAATTAATTAAATAATAAAAATAATATATAATTTACTTATCTGATTATTTAATGCAGAGAGCATTAGTTCTTATTTTTTATCGTAACTTAAATTATAATAATTTATTAAAGATCTCCTTAATTTTTACCTTAACTCTTGGCTAATTTGCTTTTTATGAATTTGTTAATTTTAATTCTTAAATACTTTATTTGTTATTTTCTAAAGTATTTTTTATATTTTTTATTTGTAGCCATGGAAAACTCTAATTAAAATCAAAAAAACAAAAGAAAGATTAATTGTGAATATCAATAAAACTGATATAATTACTAAATATTAGTAATTATTTTAATATATAAATAAGCAGAGATATATCGTTAAAGCACACACTTTAGTTGATAAGCTATCAATATAATTTTATTCATCTTCCTTGTAAGGTTTTAATTTATTAGCGACTATTCCGTAACCAGTAATTATTAGAATAACAAGCAATCCTTTTATAGCAATATTTTGGTAGTAAAAGTTAAGAGTAAGTATTATAGATAATTTTTAAGCTATTTTGGTAAACTCCCAGTAATAAGTATTACACTTATATTCTCTATATAAGAACCCAAATTTCATATTAATAAACAAGCTATCAAGCTTGGTCCTATTTTTATAAACATAAGCTAATAAAATAAAAGGAATAATAACCACCCATGAAATTAGGAAAGGAAAAACTAAGCTCATACTATAAAAGTTATAATCACTAGAATTACATTCATAATTAATGTTACTAAGTATGTAGTAATTTTTTCCTATCTACCTACAAGATAGCAGACTAATCATTTAAGAAACTAGGTCTGGTTAAAGATATAAAAACAAGAAGATTGATCCTGTGTAAAACTAATAAACCTTAAATTTAACTGATTTCTCTATAAAAATTTACTTAAACTTTAAGGCTAAAATAAACAAAACCAAGATTAATAAAGGAGTTATTAGTGAGAATATTAGCTTTTAGTATATCATAGGTATATTTATATTAAAATCTTTAAGGATACAGTTTAAAAAATCAGTTGAAATTTTGATAGGTGTGCCTATGAATGAAAAGACATTTATCAAATCTAAATTTTTTCAAATAAAACAATAATGAAATAATATATTTATTTTTTAATATTATAAAATAAAGAACTAAATTTTTTAATAATTAAAAAGTTTCTATTTAATTTACATGACTCAATATTTAAGTTAAATGCAACTGCAGAACTCACAATTTGAGCGTAGTTTGTGAATATCTTTATGTAATTTTTTGCAGGCATATTTCGGAGATTACTTTTAAGGGTTTTATAATTTTATTGTGATTAGAGGAGAGAATTAGAAGGTTTTTAAAAGCTTTGCATGCCAAACCTTTAACTTTATCTTCTTATGTTATTCACAAAAACTGTTTTCAAAAAGAAATTTTCATGATCTTTAACTGTGAAAAATATGGAAAATAGTATCCAAATATAAGTAAGAACTATTTTCCAAGAATTATATTTTAATTCACGGCATAATTGACACTAATATTAATTAGATCTTGTATAGCTTTTACCCCAGAACTCTCCATAAATCTATGATATGAAAAATTTGTGTATTTTTATATTTTTTTTAAAAAAAAATAAAATTACATCACATTCTTCACATAATGGTCCTATATTTCCTTAAACACAGACATTATTTCCAAAAGAATTACCTACACAATTTTATTATTAATTGTAACATTAAATAATTTCTATGCTATGCTCTTCTTTTCTCCAATACCCACTTTAAAGGTAAACAACTCCGTTATGACAATCTCCACCTGATGGACAAGGATAACAATCTTGAAAATCTAATGAGTACTTTCCATCTTCACAAACTTAACATTCAGTATAATTGTTATACTTATAAATGATTTCTCCATAAACACAATTCCTAAAATTGACATTTATTTCAAAGGTATAATTGCTTTCATACATTTATGTATAATTATTGAAAACTTTTATAGAATCAGAAACAAATTCAAGAATTGAATTAGAGCCTGGAATACCAATCAAATCAATTTAATTGAATACAAATATATTTTATTGAGGATCCATATTTACAGATGTATTTCCTCTAAAATAATACTAAGAGGAATTTGTAGTCTTTGAACTAATTTAAACTTTAACAGTAAGTTATTGCTATACAATATATTTCATGGGTTTATAGCTGCTATCCTTTAGTAGAAATATGAATTACGGAATCTTGTTTCCGCTTTTAAAATTATTGATTACTATTTTCTGATTATTTTGAGAAGAAAAATTGTAATAGTTAACTAGATAAAGTTGAGAAGGATATGAAAATTGATTATCTCCATATAAATATGCTTAGTTATGAGAAATAATAGATGAATCAAGTTTAGGATTTATTCCTTAATTGTATATTCCACCACCTATATTTGCCTAATTACTTTATATTACTGTCCTCCTCATAAAAAGGGCATTTGAAAAAAAACCCTAACCTGTAACCTCAATGTATAAGCCACCTCCGTAACCAGGATAGGCTATATTATTTTTAAACTTACAATTAATAATTGTAGTATTTTAGCTCTATTAAAAAAATTCAGTAAAATTTAATCTTAAAAGAAAATAACTTTACATCATATTAACTTGCTGTTAAATGAATTGCTCCTCCATTAAGTGCAAAATTATTATTAAAATTACAGTTTTATATAATATTTTGATAATTTCCACCTTAAATTGCAATAGCTCCTCCATTTTAGGCCTTTAAAAAATAATATAATAAAATAATTTCATAATGAATTAAAATAATACTTATGAATTTGTAAAGTATGCATCAGAAATGTTGAATCCTGAGTTAACAAGTAATAAGCTGGAACCAAGACAATTTTTTTTGCATATTATTTAGTTAAAAAATATTTATTCTGACATCTCTAAATATGAATTATTTAACTAAATCAAAGCACTGCCATAATATTTAACAGTTGACATATAATTTTAAGGACGAGATCTATCTGCAGTAGAAATGTTATCAAACCTACTTTAACTTATGAATACTTAAGTATCAACAGCATAAATTAAACTATCCCAAAAAAATGATTAAGAAATTTTCATTTTAGCTATTATAACAGTTGAAACAAATGACGAAATTAAAAGAGGTTAAGTAAAGTGTTCAGATTAAGTTAGGTTAAAAAAATTAGAATTAATAAAACTAATATTCGAATTTTATGCCTAAATTAAAGTTGGGGTGTAGAATCTATCAACATCTATCATTGAAGAAATTTCTGATGGAATATATTAAAACTCTGTATTTGTACCATAGATATTTATAAATTTAACATCAGCATTTATGACATATAAAAAATTCGTATCTGTATTTCCTAATACATTAGTTAATCTGATACCTACAAAAGTAAATTCATGTGAACTGTCTATATATCCTGAATTTTGGTTTCTAAAAAATTTTAAGAAAATTAATTTTATTTCTTTAAAAAAATAGACAAATAATCTAATAAAGTTTAATAATATAAAATTTTTGAGTAAAAATAAATTACTGTATTGATATTATATTTGAGTTTTGAGAAAAAGCATAAATATCTGTAAAATTTGACCTTGAAATAGCAAATTTTAATTTTGAATTTTTGCAATTTATGTAGATTGCACCTCCGTCCATACTTGAAATCCCTTAAGAAAATTATGATTAAGATATCACAATATTTATTTAATTATTTAATGATTCTAAATAAAGAAAAGAAGCTATTGTAGCTGTTGATTAAAAAAAATTAGACTAGGATAACTAAAATATATTCGATTTAGCTCTTATACATCCTCCATATTAAATTAATAAACAACTTGAATCTTCTAAATCATAAGAGGAATTTGAAAAGGAGCAATTTTAAACTATCAAATTATTGCTTTAAGCAAACATAAAGTTGTAGACAGAATTAGATTTAGAATTATAAAATTATGTATCTTAAATTAAACTGCTACCTAATGAATTTATTATTTAAATACCAGTTGTTGATTAAGTTTCAGCATAAAAATAACCATAGAGCACATTATCATGGAAAGATGAAGACAAGATTTCAATTTATGAGCTATAGTCAGATGATATAAATACAGGATTAGAATAAGAATTAGATAGTGTTTAATAAAAGTAACTATTAAATATTTCAATACTAGTAAGTGAGATTTAATTATTTTAATAGTTTTGATTTTGTACGCTTATAATTTATTAGTCAGTGGCATTTATGAAGCTTGAATTAAATAAATTTAAACTAAATTAATTTACTTCTTTATGAAACAGGCAGCCAGCATAATAATTAGAAACAGTTTTATAAAAATATTTTTCATCATTATAACATGAAATATTATATAGATAACTATTCTAAATCTTAGAAGCTATCAGAAAAGCTATTTCATTTTGATTTTTCGAAATTACGTTTTATATATTAATGCTTTTGATATTATCTACCACTATGAGCGAAGTAGTATTTAAGCCATTTTAATACCTTATTTATGATTTTGCCAAATATAAATTGTCTGATGTGTAAATATTATTTACAAGGAGAGCGTGCAAAGGAAGAGGGCTAAATGCATATATTGCGCTCAATAATAAATATGGTGCAGTTGTGTAGAATTTATTTGAAATCAATGTTATGTTTTAAAGCTGTATTGTATTGTTTTGCTGATCATTGTTTGGGATTATTGAAAATATTTATTACCTACAAAATTAGTTTCCAATTATATGCATATTGCTTACATTAAACTATCCTGCTTAAAACAGTTATCCAAAAATATTAGATGTGGATAAATATTAATTATCACATGTGTTATTTTGAATGACCATTTAATTGATTGTCATATTAGCATTGCTCATCTGTCTGAGTATACTAAACTAACTGTTTAGAATAGAATTCTAAAGCGTAAAATTTTAGATAATAATCTTTTATTTTCAAATAAAAAGTATCAATGCGTTAATAATGTACCAAAAAAAAAAAAAATACCTAATTTGAGTTACTAACCAGTATTAAATCTTAAAATTTAGAAAAATCAACAAACGATATATTTGTATCTTAAATAATAACAGAAGAATTACTTATATATAAAGAATAGCAATTACTATTCTAATCAATAAGCTACTGTTAACAATTGACATTTTAAATGATTGCTGTTTCTACAATATCTGTTATTTTTAATCCACATTAATAAAATATATCTTTTGATAATAATTAGTATTAAATTATTATATTTTGTAATTTCAGCATCTTGAATTACTTAAATTCTAATATATTTATAGCATTTAATTGAGCTTACACTTATAAATCAATGCTCTAAATTGTTAAATTAATTAAGTTTCCAAAATCAATGTTAACCAATTCTTAAAAGATTTGAAAAGAATATCTTGGATTGGTTTAAATATTCACATTAATCTATTCTACTCCATTCACTAGGTTAATGTATTATTGGAGCTTATTTTCATATAAAAAATAGTTTTAATCATAATTAAAATTAAATTTAATATATAAATTTTAAAAATATCATTTCCCCCTAATAATTTTATTAAAAAATTATTTTAAAAACTAGCAAAAATTAAAATATAGGGGGTAAACTAATCAAAAAATTAATGTTTATTTTTTTAATAAATTTTAAAAAAGCTTAATTTTTCTTTTAAAAAAGCTATTTTATTTATTAATTTTTTAGATTATAAAAAATATTAATTACAAGTAAAAAGGAAGTAATTAAATTTTTTGAGCTTGAAAACGGTGTTTCAGCAGTTCCTAGCCCATATAAATTATTCGATTATTAGATTTCAGTAGAATTAAAATAAAAATTCATATCACAATTTAAGCAATTTTATCTATCTTCTACACAGGATCCTATTGGAAAGAAGTAATTACTATAATAATACTAAATATAAAGTGTTTTAGAATCAGTTAAATAAGTTAGATTAATGGTTTCATCTTTATATTTTACATTTTAAATTTGGATGAAAAAATTAAATTGTTCCCTATCCTCATCAAATTAAAATAGATAAACATTTCCTGTATCTTTTTCTCCAAAACCAATCAGCTAAATATCTTCAAAAGAGTTAATATGGTTTGATGACGATGACATTTGAATTAACAATTATGTGTCACCTGTAACTAGATTGAAACTTATAACATTATAATCATCACAAACTGTTATCAAGTAAATAATATTTTAATTGTTGTATAACTAACCTATTGGAGACTTTGAGCACTTATATTTAGCTATTATTTATTAAATAAATCTATTTATTTAACTTTTGTTAAAATTAAATATTTTACTTATTGATTTTTTAAATAAAAACTAAGTTGTATCTTATGAATTCCAAACATATACATTTCCAAATACATCTAATCCAACTATTTTTTTATTTTGATCTGAATATAAAGCATAACATGTTTTATTTAAATTATCATCTGAATTGTCTGAAACTAATGTTTTGAAATTTAAATTCCACAAATCTATTATCCAAAATAAAAATGTTTCATTATTATCTTTATAAGGCAAACCAAACATAACCCAAAGATATTTATTTTAATCTACAAATGAAACAACAACCTGACTAATTCTGCTAATAGATAAATTCAAAGAACTTAAATCTAAAATCTATTAAAAATGATTAAAATAATTTATTTACTATCAAAAAATTTACTTTTTTATATTCAGATTCAAATATATTGATTTGATACATGCTTTGTGTACCAGCTAAAACTATAAACCCTTAAGGATAGTTTTAAATTTAAATAAAACTGTTAACTTTCTAAATAATATTTTCATCTTATTAAATCTACCAAACAACATTTCCAAAAGGTTGATCTAAAGTTACCATAACTTTGTTTAATTAAGGTGTAACATAATAATTTATCTGATTCAAATTAATTAAAATTATTTTTGCCCAGCCAGTAGAAGTATAAACTAAATTTTATAAATAAATTAATTTACATAAAATTGATAAGTCAAAAGAAGGATAAGATTTAAAATCAAATAAACTAAAGTTGTTATTTTTTAAAATTAAATGCTTCCTTTTTTAAAAAAAAAATTATTACACTAACGTTTAGTAAATGTGTTGTCTGCATAGGAATAGATAAATGTATAAGACTAACCAAGAATGTTATTTTGTAGTGGAATAATTAGTTTTTTGTTTTCTTACAACTAATACCAAAATGTGAACTATTTTCCTTCAGTCTAAATGGGGAAAGGATGATTAGCCAACTAATAGGTAAATGAATATATGTTTTATCTTGATTAATTCATGGCTATTTAAAAATCTAATCTGTATATATTATTTGAATCACTTAGAAATAAACTTTGTTTTTAAAATTAAAAGAATCCTGTTTTTATAAACTTCACATTTAAGAAATCATCAGCTGCATTCATTAAGTCTATTTTTTAATTAAAAAAATGGTTAGCTTCTTTTATTTATTTATATTTTTTTACTTAAACTTTATAATATTTCAAATTACTCTAGTTCTAAATCTACTATTTATATTATATTTATTTAGTAGCCTTTACCCACAGCAAATAAAATATTTTAATTTAAGGCTATATCGATATCTATGTATGCTGTGTTGCTTCCTTGCTGTCTTTCTATATAAATTTTAAACTGATCAATTGTTTATCTTTTATAAAAATAAGTAGAATTTACGAGGTTCAGGTAAATAATTATGATTATTTATTTTGTTTAATGTCAAATCTAAAGACCACATTTGGAAACCATAGTTATCTTTTAAAACTATCAATAACAAACCATTTTAAAGGAAGAAGGTCTTAGGAAATTAAAGTAGATTATTAAGATTATAATTATAGTAGCATGTATCTTAAGAGAAAACCTACTTTAATTAAACAACATCTACTATATAGAACTTGCATATTTATGTAGTAAGGATTGCTAAATCTGTTTCCTGTATTAAACTTAGAGCTGTTGCAGATCTAAAATTTAAAGAATTAAGCATTTCGAGCATATATACATTTGCTGTTATAAGCTAATTAGGACTCACAATTAGTATTTGATTAGTTTTAGCAATAAACTCCATTTGCAATATTGTGTAATCAACTTTATATAAACAGAAAATGGTTATAAAGAAAATTTTAAAAATGATTTACCCTTTATAATATTGACAATATTGTCAACATCTTTAGAAAGATCATCATAATATACTATACTAGACTATACTTTATTAGAGTCTTAGGATTATGTATTTATCAATAGTAAATTTGTATATGGTATCTTTAGAAAATTAGTAATGATTTACTACTCTAAATAATGAGGCACTAATTATAATAAAATAGTATTTACCAAAATTATTATTTGAAAAAATTGAAATTTACTATGCTGAATAGTAAAGTTAGGGCATTAGTGAGCGAATGTAATAATTAATAGTTTAAAATAGATAAAAATCATAAAAGTTATTAAAAAAATTTTAATCATCTATTTAATCGCTATCTACAATTTTGTTTTCTTTGTTTCAAATTTGTATTATTTCGTTTAATAATTCTTATAGATGCTATTGATAAATCAGTTTCTGCGAAGATAAGTTGATTATAATAAACTTTTGCTTTTATATATATATGAAATAATATGCATGATTTTACCACAAAAAGTATAAATGCTAAGTAAAAACCCTTTTTAGTTTTTATAATTAAATTTGATAAAAAATTTATTATTTGCTTGTTGAGTTGGCTTTTCATCTATCGTTATATAAGAATATGGTATTTTGTATTTTTCTAATAATTTATAAACTAACTTGAATAAATTAATTCTATTTCTAATAAACAATTATTGAATAAGGTTTATTTTAAATCCTTTATTTACTGCTATATAAGATAGAAATTTAAAAAATAAGCTTTTAAACCTATTCAAATCTCTAAATGTAATATATAAGTTATTTTCATGGAAAAAATCTTAAAATGATTCTTTTATAACCACAAATATTAATTTTTAAGTTAAAATATTAGTAAGGCTTAAAAAATATACCATCTATCTGAACTAGTTATTTTAGGATTAATTATTAAGTTGAATTGAAAATTAATTATTTTGAACTATTTTTAATTATTTAAGTCTTAGAAGAAAAGGCAAATTTTAATATTTTACTTATTTCATTGATTCTTTTTTAAAATATCTTAATAGATTTATTTTTTTTTATTAGAAATAATATAAATAAGAATTATTTTATTTAAAACTATTTTTTTTTATTAGTTTAAATTTTTTTAAATATAAAGAAAAAAATAAAAAACATAAAAAATTTTATACATTAACTATTTTAAATCTTAAGTTTCTTTTAATCAATAATTAAATGTTTTATATAAAAACTTTTTGAGATAGCAAAAGATAGATTTTATTTAGAATATTTATAAAAATTCTAAATATTAAATATAATTTAGAACGTATAATAAAAAATTAAGAGTTATATATATATTTTTGCTTTTATATTTCAAATTTGTTTTTCCGTTTTTAGTTTTTTATGATATTTTTATTAATAATTGAAAATTATTTAAATAAAATAAAATGAATTTAAATTTTGATTAGAGTATTTATTTAAATTGTTATTTTTATTGTTTTAATTTTATACCTTTAGCAATTAATTAATTTATTTCTATTTCAGTTTGAATAAATCTTTTGAAAAGAAGTTTAATCTGATTTTAAATTTGAATGACCAAATTATAAAATAAGATTATTTATAATTTTTATTATATTCAAATTACAAAAAAAACTTCATTCAAATTAATTATTTAGAATTTGTGTATTTAAATAGATATTATTTTTCATAAAAATGTTCAACAAATATTAAAATAACTTTTTCATATAAATATACACTATCATAAATCAACGCATTATATTTTTGTTATTTTTATTTTAAATAATATGATTATGTTAATTGAAGCATACAAATGCTTTTGAAAATTCTTTAGTTTGATCATTTAAAAGTAATAAGATTTTTTAAAAATTTGAATAGCTAATTAAATTACTTTTTGGTGAGTCAATTCAAATATCAATTATAAATTATAACGATGGATATTTAGTTATTCTTATTTTTAAGTTTAAATTAAATGATAAAAGATAAAATATAATTTATTTGCTCTTCATGGGAAGTTAGTTTAAATACTATTTTTAAAGGAAAAATCTTTGTTTTAGGTAGATAAATAATTTTTATTTAAATATGAATCAAATACTGTTAATAGTTCCTATATTTCGAATAATGAAAGCTTTATTTTATAAACACTCCAAATAATTAATTGATATATCATGGTGATTTATATAATAAAAAGGCAATATATTTTGAATTTTAATACTTATTAAATTTTTTAGATTTACTATTTTAACATATATTAATGTTTTTAATTAAATAAAATCATAATAGGAATATAAGGGTTAAGTAAAATTGTAAAATCAAAATAAAAATAAATATATAGGCAGCTAATCTTCCTAAGTCCTAAAGAAAAACGTATGAGTGAAGTAGAAAGCTAAGGTTTAGTTTAAAACGAACAGCGATTTGACTCAAATTAGAATTTGCGTATTAATAATTACTCTCATAGCTCACCAGATAAAGAGAGAGATGAGAGTCCTATAACTTAAAGCAATCATAATTAAGTATCTCCCTCCCTAGTACCTTTGAAAAAATCTATGAAGGTATCTTAATTTCAAGACTTTATAAAATAAGACTAAAATGAAGAAGATTAAGAATTGAATTTAGAAATGCAAAAATTTGAGTAAAATATTAACGAATTAAACTCAAATTAGATGTTATAAGAGGAATATGGACATTAAAATAAAGTAGCAAAAATTAAAAATAAAAAAATGAAAGGGCTAGACAAACAAATTCATTTAAGTAGAAGTTTAAATCGTATAATCAATTTAATAGTATTTGAATTAGTAATTCTAATTCTTTTTATAACCTATTACTATAAATTTGGATTCTATAGGGGTTAATACCTTTTAAAGGATAATGAGAATCTTACATTTAAGATAAATAATTGCTATCTTAAAATATATGACTATGATCAAAACACACTTAAAGACAGCGACTCTAACTTCTATTCAATTAGCAGTATTCCTTCTTCCATCGATCAAAATATGTTGATGAAATTTGCTTTCCCTAACAAAAAAATGTTTGGAGCTGAAAGCCAAATGAGTTATGTAATTTTAAAATATGAAACATTAATTCATAAAGAAATATTATTGTTATTAAATTTAAATTAATTAGACGACTACCAACGAAGGAAGTAGAAGTTTTGAAATATTTAATGCTGCAGATTCGATAGATTGCGAAATTCTTCTAATTGCTTACTAACAGACTACAATTCAATAACTAACAATAGACTGTGGAGCATCGTAATGTTTTATTATAAATTAGTCAAAACTAATTACATTCGAATCAATAAATGCATCAGGATAATCAAT
Source organism: Tetrahymena malaccensis 436 (assembly GCA_000231845.2). NCBI lineage: Eukaryota > Ciliophora > Oligohymenophorea > Hymenostomatida > Tetrahymenidae > Tetrahymena > Tetrahymena malaccensis. The sequence continues at coordinate 943,497 of JH719954.1, forward strand.
AGATTTTAACTCATCCTATTTAAAAGTGAATGTAAAATTATATTTTAATTCTATTTTTATCATTGTTAATTATTTAAACTCTAGAATTTGAGCGTAACATCTTTTTTTGGGTAAATTGAGTTCAATGAGCTGGAATTTACTTAGGCTTCATTAGAAGTTAGTACAGGTGATATTTCTATCTAGTCAACTAAAAGTATTTAAGCCAACCTGTCTATGGTTTCTAAACTATATTGCGCTAGTACTTACTCAAATATACCAATAACTAGCTCTATAGTTGATGTTTCTCCTAATTGTTCGCCAGGTAATAACAAAAACAAAAGAATCAATTATAATTTTATTGAAAAAATAATTGTTTTATTTTGGTTTAAAAAAAAAAATCTTTAATAATTTTTGTAAATTATTTAAAAATCTTTCATTTATTTTTCATTAGTTTTAATATTATTAATTTCAAACAAATAAACAAACAACAAAAAAATCAATTAATCATTAAAGAAGCAAATAAATCTAAATTTCTTAAAGTTTTTTAGTTTTTTTTAAAATATATGAAGATTTTAATTCTTTATACATAATGCTTCTTAAAATTATTTAAGAAAAAAAAGAAGTTTAAATAATAAGTTTAAGCTGATGAATAAATCTTTAGAAGATAAAACAAAAGGGTTGAAAGATCTTTTGGGATAGTAATAAAATAACATTACTAAAGTTTTTGCTAATTAAAATCTTTAAGAAAACTATTTAATTAAGATAACTTCATTTTTTAATTAAAAATATGAGACTACTTAATATCAAATTAAGTGATAATATTTTCTTTTTGAATTTTCAATCATAAAAGATTTTTTTATGCCTAAATTATAAGAAAAAGTTTATTTTGAATTAATTTTATTTATTACAAACCAGAAAGTTTTAAAATTTTTATGTAAGAGGTAAAAATGAAATGATTAATTTTTTATAAAACAAAAAAAATATAGTTTTTGCATTTGGTGCATCAGCTAGCAATCAGTAAAATATAGTCGCTTAGAGATGCTTTTAAGGAAGTTTAACAGTCAAATCCTCAGGAAGTGAACCAAACCAAATTTTAAATGCTAAAAATACTTTTGGAAACATTTTCATCAATTTACTTTAAAAATCTGGAGCTTTTGCTTTAGATAACCAGTAGATTTTTTATGATAAGTAAGTTTATGGTTCAGATGGAAATAATGTAAATTTGTCAACTCTATCTTTAAATAATTTATATAATTAATTAAATGACACAGCAAATTCTAATGTGTATGATCCTATCTTCTTGCTGAGGTTAGGATCTTAAAGCACATATTCGAATTCTTTTACTTAGTGGCAAGTAAAAATAAAAAAGAAGAAACAAAGTTTATATTTAATAAATAAACTATAAAATAGGTAACATTTAACCCTGCATACACCTATCTGAAACCCTGGTGGATAAGTACACTGACAGTTTCTCTTTTGAATTCTAAACAGTATGTTGACACCTTAACCCTAGCGCCAGGATTTTGCCCATATGTACCAGCTCTTTCTCAATCAAGAATTTATTTAACATAACAGCTCTTATCTAGCATTATGTCATAAGGCTAGAGCAAAGCTTAAAAGATGCTTACTTTTGGATGGTAAAATAGTATTGATCTTCCATAAGTTAAGTTCATAGATAACCTTGATTATGATGGAAAGAAATAAATAGATTTTTCCAATACATATAATGACGATTGGCTAGTTTTTAACCTTTAAAACGATGGTACTGTTTCTGTTGATTCAACAAATATTGAAAGAAATCGTAAATTATTTTTAAATAATTTATATTTATTATTGAAATTTATTTATTTATTTTAATTTAATAATTAGAAATCCTTTTAGCAGCAGTAATCGTGAGTTTAATTTTAGCTGTAATCTTAGGATTAGTCCTGTTGATTGCAATTGTTTATGTTATAAATTAAAATTATTTGTAGACTCTAAATCACATAAATCATGTAGACACTTATTACAAAGTTTAGAAACAACAAAGAAAAATTTAGGGAAGATAAATAGAATTGGAAGAATTAGATGCTCAAGAAAATGAAAATGTAATTAATTATTAACCTTTACTTTAAATAAATAAATAATAAATTAATAATTTTTACAAAAAAATAGAAAGACTCAAATAATAATAACGATAATGATGAAATTAGAAGAATAAGTGGTGAAATTAAAAAATAAAAACTCAGCATTGCTGGACTTTTTAATTTATTCTACACTTTAATATATTTGTCTCCACCTTTGAATGCTTATATCGATTAAGTTATTTTGCTCTTTTACAAAGCAAGCGTAAATTCAGCTACAAGTTTTTTCCACCTTCTATTTGTAGAAGAGAAATAGACAAAAGAAAATGAAGATTAAATTCATAATTTAGAAAAAGATTCCATTCCTATTTAGGATATGAAGTGTTTGTATGAACAATATTGTTATCTTAATTAATTTTTGGAGAGAAAGTTAGAAGATAAGTAGAACATAAATACCTTAAAATCATTAGGATTTAAAATAAGTGTAAAATAAGATGCTCTTGTTTCTTACTACACTTATATTATTTGCAATGGTACTAACAATGCTGTATCTCAAGATTTCGATGGAAAAAACTCATTAGATTAATTTATAAAAAAGTGCTGCTAACTGACCAAATTCGATTCTGACTCCATAGATTCACTCACTTTTGAGAAATATTATTCTGTAATTTTTTATGTTTTAGCACCAAATATTTAAATTTGATAAATTTAAAAAAGGAATTTTGCAACAAAAATCATTTGGAAAAAGTTTAGCTAAATGAGAATCAATTGAAGCGCGAATATGGTATTGAAACCAGGTTCATTCCTAAATAAATAATAGAAAGGGATTAAGATTACGATATAAACAAGAAGTAGAAATATAATATTAACTAAGATAGAGTTTAAAAAAACTTTTAATTAGTACTCTCTTAAAATGTATAAAAGTTAATAGAATAAAATAAAGATAAATAAGAAGAATTAACAGAAATAATTAGAAGTATTTACAAACCATAAGGATGGATTCTTTTAGATTTTTTGATTGTTTTAGCACATTTATTCATTACATTTTTGATCGGCTCTCCAATTATTGCTTTAACAATCTATGTTAGAACTCTCTAATCGCCATTTCTTTTAATACCCTCTCCAAGATAAATTCGTTTGTAAATAATTATTATTTTTGTTTTCACTGTTTTCTTTACTTAAGGAAATACCTAAAAATAATTTTACATCAAAAATTATTCAGCAACTAATCAAAGCAAACACTCAAATTATAAATAAATTTTAAAAGCTAGCTTTTTCTTATATTTTTTTATAAGATATAAAATATTTTTTAATGCTAAAATTATTTATTTAAATGAATTAATTCTCTTTAATATAAATAAAATTTCAAAAGCTAAAAAATACCAAATTTGTTTTTTAAGCTCACTAAAATTATAGTGAACATATCAACGAAAAATTAAAATAATATTAAAAATTTATTTATTGTTTTATGAATTTTAATAGATCAGACTTAATGTTTAACATATCTGCAATACCTAAAAAACTAATGTATGATTCTAGCTTTGTAAATGCAGTTGCAATAATTACATTAGTTTTTTGGATGCTTTCAACTTTTGATCTTATATACTATTACTTATTTATGAAATTTCCTCAGGAGAGATATTTTTAGAGTTATAAAAATTCAAGCTCAATTAGAAAATTAGTTTCTCGTATTATGTGGATTATTGTGCTCATTATTATATACACAGTTTTAATATATATATGCCTTGTAATGACTTGGCTAATTCTTGGTGCAATTATCAATCCAGAAGCATTTCTTCCTTACGCAACATCTTCTGGCACATTAGTTACTATAATCACTAAAAAATATTAGTAAAATTTAAATCAATTAAATTAAATTTAAGCTTTTTTTCCAAAAAGGCAATTTAAATAGCTTTCAGTAAAGGGATGCAAGAAATTAATTTCTTTTATAAAGGATTTTTCAGGCAGTTAATTTAAAGAAATCATCAAAAAAATGGATATCACATAGAAAATTGAAGACGCACTTCCTACAAGTTAAATCAAATCTTTAATCAGTGAAGCTGAAAATAACAATTTAGTTGATCCAAAATTAGGATAGATTATAAAAGATAATATTGAAATAATAGCTAGAGATCCTAGTGCTGTAGCATATTTGGGGTAGGAAGTTTATGATATAGCACAAAATGCTTAATCTTATTCTTAGAATCTCATGTAAAAGCTTGAAAGTAAAGTATAAGAAGAGCTTTTTAACCAAGTAAACTATTATAAAATTTAGAATGATATTTATTTTGTTTTTGTAAAAAAAGGTTGATTAATATCTTCCAAGCATGAGTAAGAGCTTCATCTGTGTACTAAAAAATTTATTTTCTGGATAGAAAAATAGACTTAAGAATGACTTACCAATACTATTTAAAGACATGATTGCTTAATATAAACTAAAACATAATGTTGAATCAAATGAAAACCTTTTAAATTTTCTGGAAATCTTGAAAGGACCTATTATGCCTTTAATATTCGATATTGCACAACCTGAAAAAGAAGAAAAGTTAGATGATATAAAAAATAAATTTATGCGCAATATATGTGCTATTATATTCTAAACAATGAAAATAGAAAAAAGCTTAAAAGCTTGTTGTGAGTAGGGGGTAGAATAAGGTTTAGAACTGGGGTAAGCTAGTAATCTAATTGAGGAACTCATTTTAATAAGCTTAAAATTATACTAATATAAGAATGGCAATTAAGTATAGGTAAAAATATATTAAAATTAATTTAAAAGTGTTTAAATCAAATTAATTCATTAAGTAAATAATTTTTTTTTTATTAAAAAAAAATATTTTCAAAACAACATTTTTACATATTTTTAAATAAAAATTACAGATATTTTTATGCTAAATATTTAATTATTAAATGATCATTAATTATATTTAAATTTGAAATAAAAAAATAGGAGTATTTAAGTTAAGTGTACAAAATTTTAGATAATTCTAGCTTAACTAAAGTGTCTAAAAATCTAAGAAATTTATAAGCCTTTAAAGAGGTACTTTATTTGTTGATAAATATTTTAGAAGAAAAAGGAAGAATTTGCTGTTCTTAAGTCTATGTAATTATGAGCATATTTATTTCAAACATATTTTAATAAAATCTACATTTAGATGTAATGAGTTATTTTGATCTAATCTTTTCTGGGCTATTTTCTACTACGGATATATAAAATAATTAAGAATTCGAAAGAATAAGCAAAGTATGTAGCCAAATTTTAGAATACTAAATTTAATAATAAAATGATGAGAATAAATTCTATGAAAAAAAGCAATAATATGGATCCCCATTGATTGTACTTTTCAATCTTTGGCTCTCTGGATCATTATTTAATATACCTTTAAATTAAATTAAAATTATAACTGACATTATATCAATTGATAGCAGTGATTTTTAAAAAAAGTTTTTAGCAAAATTAAAAAAAAATAAAACAATTAACAATTAAAATTAGTTCTACGAAAAAGTTTAGAATTTCTTTAATTTATTTGATATTTTGATAAATGATCCTATTGCTGATTAGACAAAATTATAACAAAATTCCTAAAAGCTTTATGGTGTTTCAAATAAATTAGTCAATTTTATTGTTAATTGCATGAGCTTTAAGTATAACCTTTATGATAAAGAAGAGTCTAGTAATACAATTTAATAGTCTGGTTATTTTAAATAAATATCAAAGTAAATGAAGATTCCAGCAATGTAGCTTATAGGGTTATTACATTTGATCTTAAAGAACACTCAATCTGAAGAAGCATATGCTTGTATGAAAATGATTTTCGAGCAGTTTCAAGTATTTTACTATTTCATAATTTATTTATTTGATATTAATTAATTTTAAAAATATTTAAGCAATTTAAAACGTTTTTCCATTTAATTGAAATTTTCTTTATTTTTAAATATTTTTCACTCAAATAAATTTAGTTTAAACCTTTTAAAAAATATAATTTTGTTTTTTAATTTCATATTTTTTACCTTATAGATAAAAGAAAAGAGGATATAGTATTTTATATAGTTATTTAATCTCATATCGTCTGTTGATGAATAAGAATTAAATAATTCTTTAAATTATTTCAATTTTAATAAATTGAATCTAACAGTTAATATTCTTGATGAGGAAGAAAAGTCTGTTGAGGAAAATAACTTAAATTGTAATAAAAATAGTAAAACAAATGATTAAAATAAATATAAAAAGACGATTAGTATAGATTCCTTCTCTTTTGCTCTTTTATTATTATTTTTGAGAGGTAAGTTTGCAACTCCTTTCAAGAAAAATAGTAGAATTTATGATTTGCTTTGTTAAATTATGCCAAAATTAAAAAGTGAAAACTAAATTACTGGATAAGAATTAAAAGCATACAAATAAAGGCTACTTTAACTAAAGTTTTAGCCTGGCATTATAAAATTAGATATAAATAATTAAACTAAAATATCAGAAAATATATTAAAACTTTTAAAGTGTTCAGTTGACGATAATGTTGATTAAAATATGTTAGCATCTTTGCTCAGTATTTTTAGCTTTACTTGTGACAAAAGTTAATAAAAGAAATAATAAAACGAAATATTCGTTTTTTCTAAACTTTTATCAATAAAAAATATTCCCTAAAATTACCCAGAGAATTAAACCTGGCAATTAAAATAATAAATTTAGTCACTGTCATGCATTTTGAATATTGATTAATTCCAGATTCAAAATTTTCTGATTCTTTTTACATCATCGGACAGGATTAAGATAATTAAGTAACCAAAATTCATTTAATTTATTTAAAATAAATTTGCGCTTTATTTTAATTAGTGCTGATGCTGAACTTAGATTTATTTTTATTTAATATTAATTTATTTCATTTACAGTTATAAAAATTTCTATTTTAAAATAAGTGCTTTGAATTAATTTGGAATCAAAATAGAGATCTAATAGGATGAATTTATAAGTTCAGAAGCTTAGCTTATATAATAAATAGAAATGAGAGAATAGTTTATTAAGGAAATTTAAAAGGATATTCTAAAATTTAGTATTCCTCATAATCTTTTGAAATAATTAATATTGTTTAATTCTGTTCCATCAGATTCAGAAACTCTCTATTTCATTTTGAACAGCTTTTATAAAGAAGTATCTCCTAATATTCAGCTAATTATTAACTTTATGTATGGGATCAAGACTACAGAAAATTTGTTTTATTAAAAAATAACTAAAGCAAGTTAAAAATATCCTTAGGAAGATTTTTTAGGATTCAATACATTAATCAAGATATTTAATAACGGGTAATAAAAAGAGCAAAATCTGACTTTGTTTTTACAATATCTTTTAAATAAGTAATCTACCTAATAAATTTCTATGCTTATAGCCTGTATGTATACTTATCTAAATGGTGATGCTTAGGATATAGAAATAGAAGAATAAAATAAAAATTAAGAACAAAAGAAGAAAGTGAATATAGAACAATATCTATCAAAATAGTTAGCGATTAAAAAAGAGTTTTTTGCAGCTCTTCCTAGCTTATTTATAGATGATACTTACATATTTGCTTAGGAATTCATTAAATTTTATAGATAAGAAGACTATTAAATTCAAAGAAAGGAAAAATTGTAGATTTATAATATAAAAAACAATTCTGTAGCCCCTATGAATACCAAAATTAAAGAATAAAAGAATATAGAAAATTTCATAAACAGAATCACTCTTTAAGATAAAGAACTTGAATAATTTATAAATATATTTTCAAAAAATCCAATAAATTCTTCCTTCTTTAGCAGAGAGTTCTCTCTTCCTTTAGATTTAGTTGAGTTATTGTAAGTGGTATGCCTTATAAAATACTCAGATGAAGAAAACAGGAAAAAAAAATATGAATCGCTCGAATAGAATAAATCTTGTGTAAATATTTGTTCAAAACTAGGTGTTGATTTAGGCGAGCTTGTTACTTGTGTTAAAATTCTCTATTAAGATCTTGATATATCTGATTCACAGGAACTACAAAATAAGCTTAAACTGCATGAAGATTTTCCAATAGCTCTATTGCAAAATTTATTAAATTTATAAAGTAATTCTTTGTCTAAATAAGAAGAAATCTAGACTAGAGTATTTGAGCTTAAAAAGTTAATAAAACAAAATTATTTTTACAAAGATATCTAAAATAATGAATTAAAATGGTTTTAACTTTTAAAAGCCATGCAACAAGATTTTCTGCTAATTTCTGCATTTGATCAAGATATAGAAATGCTCAAAAACTCTAAAAATTGTAAAGATATCAAGAGTATTGTCGGGATTATAGGGTAACTCTAAACTATTATCTTATGTTATTTGAATATTCATTCATTTTTTATTTATTATTTATTCATTAAATATTTATTCTGATTTATTCATTCATTGATCAATTTATTTATTTTTTTATCGATAAAAATCAAGTTGTCTCCAAAATAAGAAATTAGAAACTCAACCAAGAGTTCTATTTAGTTAGATTTACTACAAACTCAAAGCCAAAAATAGATTATTTGGATAATATGATGATAAAGACAAATAATAAGAAACAAATGAATAAGCTAAGAATTAAAGCGAAAACTAAGTTACCTGCTCAATATAAAAGAGTAGCACATTTGAATATGCAATTTATTTACTTTGCTAAGAAATGTTTATAAGTCCTGTTTGGATGTTTTTAATTTCTGGAAATTATGATACTTGGCGTGAATTATGTGTCACCTACTATGAGTATTACAAATATGAAAATAATGAGAAGACAGAACTTAATCCACTTCAAGCTTTAATTATGGTCTTAAACATCAAATAATGTCCTACTATAATTAAAGAGTATTTAATTTAGAATGAATTAGCAATTGTTTCTTCATCTATTTTTACAAAAAAATTTGATGATTTCCAATGCAGTAAACTTGAAAACGAATAACACTTGATTTTAAGAGCGATTTTGTTTAAAGAAATAAAAAAGTAAACAAAAATTATAAATTTGAATTTAATAAAAAATTATTAAATAATAAATAGCTTTACGAAACTAGCACAGAAAGTTAAGTTTCCTCAAAAAGTATTAGACTTAATAGCATGGTATGAGCTAAAGAACTCTGCTTAAGGAAAGAATACAAAATTTTAATAGAGAGAAACAGAAAAATGGTTGAAGCTATTTTCTGACAAAAAATTGAATAGCTCATATCGCTTTTATAACTTCTCAAATTTAGAGTAAATAATATAATTTAAATGCTTATTATAAATAAAATTTATTTTAATGATAGAACGAACAATGAGTAATTCAATTGTTACACACAAGCAAAATATATTTTTAAATACCTAAATATGGATTTGTGCAATTATAATTATGAAGACGATAGTACTTAATAAGATTAGAAAGATAAGAGTTTACTATTAGCTTAAGCATGCAATAATAAAGAATTAAAGAATTAAGAAAGATAAAATCTTAGACATATTTATGGTACTAATGAATTGATGTAGATAATTTGGATTAGCACACTTTCTAATTTACAGACAGCATATGATGGGTATTAAGAATAAAACGATAGAGATAATAGTCATGTTAGATTGATTACTTATGAAATAGATCTTCTTTTAACAATTAAAGAATATTTTTATTTTTTTGATGAAAAAAATTCAAGCAAATATAAAATATTTTATCTTATCGTAAATTTTTTCATATATTCAAAAATATTTAAAAATAAAAATGATTTATTTAATAGGGACTAGCTTGTGGTTTTAAATTAAAGTTGAAGGATATATTGAAATGTAAAACTAGTTTTTCTCTGTATAGTTTTACTAAAATGGATGTTGATGATATAAAATTATTTGAAGAATAAATACTAAAAGAACTAATACAAGTCATAAATTAGAGAGATCTAAAAATTGACTATGAAAAGAACTTATTCTAACAATTAAAAAAAGTTATTGATGAATAACAAATTAAAAATGGAGATGACAAGATCTTATATGATGAGTTAATGTAAGCTAAAAATGAAAGGAAAAAAAATAAGAGCCTGTAAAAATAATTAAATGAAGTCATAGATAAAAGACAGGATAAAAATGAAAATTATAAGAGTTTATATCAAAAACTAAAAAATATTATTGACGAAACACAAAATAAAATTAATAATGATAAAATTTTATATTTTAGAAAGTTTGATATTGGGATTTTTAGACATTTTTTTAATAATGGCTACTATGATTCTTTCATCAACAACTTTGATATCTATATACAGTATGAATTATTTTTAGTATTTCTTTATTTATTTATATTATTTTATTAATTTAGTAAGATGATTAATTATAAAAATGTGAAGTCTATTTTAGACCTTGATTAAAGTCACCACAGCTTGGAAATTTCAAGAGATGAGCAAATGAAATAAGAATTGTCAACAGAGAATAAAGAAGATGCTTAACAGAATGATGATGAAGATGAAGAAATTGATGAAGACATTAATGAAGAGAAAGAAGATGATAAGGAAGATGACGATGACGAAGAGGAAGCAGAAGAAGAAGATTAAAAATTAAAAAAAATCGTCCAAAATAACGGAGTAATAGATTTAGAAGAAGATTACGATGATGATGATAAAGAAGGATAAAATATTAAAGAATAGTTAGGAGATAAAGATCTATTTTTTAAATAAGAAGAGGAATTCAATAATATTTAAACATCAAAATTTATAAATTTTATAGATTTCTACAAAGGTACATACAAATCAATATTGTAAGATAAAAAATTAACAGACAAGTATCAAAAGGTAGCAAATTTATTTATTAATATTCATTTTTATTGAAATTTTTTCATTATTTTTGTTTATTTTTTTTAAATATTCAATTAAGGAAATAAAGCAAATAGTTAGCATTCTAAATCTAAATGGTGCATTAAAAGCTTAAAAAGATTAAATAAATTTAGAATATGTTGTTGATAACTTATCAATAGTTTCTGAATAATTGCAAAGCAATTAGAGGGCTCTGATTTAACTTATTTTACTTTTTATAGATGACCATGACTTTAGTTTACCTTCTCTCACAGATATTTTTGAAATGAAAACTTTAACTTTTAAATCTTTTGCTAATTGTTACTTAAATTAAAGTCAATTTACACTAGATGATGATATTGAGTCTCTCCTTTCTCAAACTTCATATTCAGTGCAAAATAAAGAGTGATTTTTTTATTTTCTATTTTAATTGAATTAAATTAAATTATTTAAAATGCAGAGTGATTAAAAAAATTATTAAGCTATATCAAGGCGAAATAACAGAGATAATGAGCTTAGCTTCATACTCAGAATACTTTGATGACAAGGATTCTAACAGCTATAAATCACTCTACTAACTTATGTATGCTTTTGATAAAGTAACTTAAACATTCATTCAATATTCAGAGAAAAACTAATAAATTTATTGTAAATAAAAGACATTATATCATAAAAAATCACTATCAAATGGAAAACTAAGCATTATAGACTTTATGAATCTTTCATCTGAAGTCGAAGATAATGAAAAATAGCAGAATGAAATTATAGAGAATATTTGCTTTTCAGTTAACAGTTAACAAGTATATCCACAACAAGTAAAAAAGGGAATGCAAAATGTTGATAATTTTAGCAAGTCTGAACAAGAAATTATTAAAGAATAAATAAAAATAATAAGGTCAATATGTAAGAATAATTGGAGCTTTATAAATAAAATACATACAGAAAATGTTAAAATGTAATATTTTATAATAAGATTTTTTAAAAATTCAATGTTGATTTTATCTTAAAAAACAGGAAAGCATTTTGCGATTTGTTCAAATTAGATGATTAATAATTTGAACTTATTTAGGCTCTTTCAATCATTAAACCAAACATATTTAAAAAAAAGAGAACTAATAGACTAAATGAATTATTTTCTGGAGATTAAGTAAAAATAAATAATATCATTTTCAAAAAAATATTTTTAATTTTTATTAAAATCATAGGATTAAAAGTTTATCTAAATATTTAATAATTTTGATATATGTTAAACACAAAAAGAAAAACAATAATTATTGATTTTAGCTTGCGTAGCAAATTAATCACTTCCTCATTTAGCTGCTTTACTTAACAAAGTTATAAATGATAAATAAGTAAATATTTCAATTTTTAACATGCAGTAATAAATTATTAATTAAAGTACTTAGCAGATGAAGGAAATAAATCTTAAAACAAATTGAAGCATTCATAAAACAATTTAGGAGATGAATAGATACCTTAAACTGATTAAGAAACATTACATTAATAAAGTTAAGCAGAAGAAGACCGCTGCAGATAAGAGCTAAGCTAGTTGCTACTCTCAGTTTTGATGATTAAGATTAGTCGAAAAATAAATTGGATGGAATTAAAAGAAGAATAAAATTAACCAGGTTTTTTTGAGATTGTTAAATACATTTGTTCAGGCTTTGATGTTTTTTCAGGAATATTTGAAAACTATTGCAAACATCAGGATTGCTCCTAAACACAGTAAAGTTCTCAGTAAAGTGAAGCATCATAAAAATGTTAAAATTCTATGTAAATTTTTTATTTTTAAAATTTTGGTATTAGTTCATATTTTTTAGAAATAAAAATAAATAAATTTAAAATGTTTATTTAAAAAAATAGTAATTATTTCCAGAAATTTGAGTTCAAAATCTATTAGCAATTTCATAAAACCTACTCAAATTAGAATAACGTTCCTATGATATTCTATTAAGATTTCTTAAGATTAACACACTAAATTATAGAGTCTAAGGATTTTAAGTTTTCTTAACTTATTACAGGATAGTATTATTTACATGCTTCAAAATTTTAATGGACTGACATATTTTAAAAATTATAAATGATTTCACTAATGCTTTAATTAGATACTTCGAAATTGAGAATAAAAAAATATTACAACTAATCTTAAATAACGGATCTACTGAATATAATTGCAGTATAATTAGCCTAAGTCATCAATAATTTATAATTCTAATAAAAAAAGAAGAAAAATGCTAATTTTAAGTCAATAATTAAATTAGTGGAAACGCTATACGATATTTTAAATTGTATTTCACAAGAACCCCAAGAAACCTAAGAGGATAATTTTACTATTGAATTTTTAAAGAAAATCAAAAATTTAGTATTATCTAAAGATTTGGCATCTTCTGATTAATATTTTGAATAATTGGATTAGGTAATTTATTTACATTTTTCTATAAATCATCAAATTTAATTATTATTCAAAAAAAGTATTTTGTGTAATTTCTGGATAAAATCTCTCCATATGTATTTGAATACTTAAGTAGTGGCAGTAAAATTAGTGAGATCCATGAATAATTACAAAAAATAATGGAAAGACCTCTCTTAAATTTACAAGACAAACATTTTGTAGAAGATTTAAAAAAACTGTTGCAAGTTACAAGCAATGGGCAAATAAATTCTTACTTAATGAAACGTGTAATTAAAATAGTAGTAAAAAATGATTATACTTCCTTATTAGAAATAATAGAGCACTGTGATCTCATTCCCAGTAGCGAATTTAAAACAATCAAAGAGACAATTAAAAAAGTTAGCAGTCTTTCTATTTATGGTAATAGAGGTGCACTTGACAATCTTAATAAACCAAAACCAGTTATTTCAGATTAAATGAAAGAAATTAGAAAAAAGATTTTAGAAGGAAAAGTAAGTTAGCTAATTTTTTCAATTATTGTTTATCAATAAAAATTAAATTAAAATAGATGACTCCTTCAGATATATTTTATTCTATTGACAGTTTAGGAAACAGAAATGGAACTGTTTCAATTTAAGAATTTTGTAATTTTTTAAGACGTACAGGTAATATTTTTTTGATAAGCATCTACATTTTTTAATATACAATTTGTTAAATATTCAAGGAATTAATATGAGCCAACACAGAGTTAATGAGTTGTTTGCAACCATTAAAAAAAATAGAAAATCAGCTTTAAGAAAGTTTGAAGATAATGATCTTAATCTTGAAGAATTTGAAGAAGCATATAAGTATATTAATGACAAAAAAGTAGATATGTCCCTAGAAAAGCTAGGAATTTCTCCAGCCTTATTGGCTCTTTCTCTAGGAACTTTGATTATAATACTTATTCTACTTCTAGTTTTCATATTCTTAGGAATAAAAGCATTTGCTTTAGGAGGTACTTTTGGATCTATTATTAATTCAATCATACCTACTGTAGCAACCACTGGTACAGCCTCATCTTCACATGATAAAACAGATTCCTTAAAAGATGAAAATGTTAAAGGGGCTTTAAAGGAAGCATAATCTATTTTACATTCAAATTAACTTTGATATTAATCAATATAATTTTTTTTATTTTACAAAGTTTAAAATAGTACATTTTATTTAATTTATATTTGTTTTTAATTCAAAATAACTCATATTAAATAATTATTTAATCATAAAACATGAATAGAAATTTTTAATTAAAATAATATTTATATAAGACTAAATTATATATATTAATAAATCAACATTTTATAATGTTTTATATTATTTCCATCAAAAAATTAAATAATCTGCTTAAAATATTTAAATAATATTTAAAAGAAATTATTTAGTTATTTCTTGTAATTTATTAATTATTTTTTCTAATTTCATTATTAGTTGCTATTTATGCTTTACTCTGTAATTTAAAAGGCTTAAATATCTAGAATTTCAGCATCTGAATGCTATATTTTATTATTTTAACTAAATGGGTTTTAAATACTTATTTTTTTATTGTAAATTTATTATGTTTGTTCAAATTTATTTTAAAATTTCATCAATTTAACTTCCATTTCGATCATTTGCTCTAGTAAAATAAAATAATTTATTTAGGAAATCAAATCATTAATAATTTAAATAATTACTTACCTTTTTTATTTTAAGAGATTATTAAATTTTAACTTTAAGTCTCCCATAATTTATTGCTTAAAGCTGAAATAGATTGTTGTCGATTAAAAAACTAAATCTGATTTGAAACTATTCCTTTGGATTCAAGCTGCTATAAATTATCAATTTCTTCATTATTATGGTTTTTCTTCTCCTCTACTTATTTTTTATATGTTATAATAGTAAATTGTCTTAAAAAATTTTATAAAATTACTTTTTTGATAGTTAGATGAGGGAAAAATAATGTCAAATTTTTGGTGACTGCTCAGCGATTAAAAATTTAACAGAATTCTTCTTATCTTTGTTTTTAATTCTTTACTTATTTGCTTTTTCTCAATTTGCTCTCTGTTTTTTGAAAATAGTTTATTGTTTAAATATGAAAATATCTCTAAGGCTTTCTGCTTGTAGCTATCAAATACTCTAACCAAAATGACCAATACAAAATATAAGTTGACAATGAAAATGGTAATTAATGAAATAACCACTAAGTAGTTGTATTCATTTCCATTCATAAAAACACAAAGAAAAACTGTCAATGCACATACTTTAGTAGATAAGCTGTCAATTTAATTGTACTTTTCTTCTAAGTAAGGCTTTAATTTATTTGCAAATATACCATAACTCACTATTATCAATGTCACAATACAACCTTTAACAAGTTAATTCTGATAATAAAAATTCAGTGTAAGTATAATTGATATTTTTTATGTTATTTTGATGAACTCCCAATAATAAACATCACTTTTATATTCCCTGTATAAGAAACCAAATTTCATATTTACAAATAAGCTATCCAATCTATTTTTATTCTTCCTTAAGCATATTAATAAAACAAAAGGTATAATAAAAACCCATATAATAAGGAATGGAAGTACAATACTTAAACTGTAAAATTTATAGCTATCTGTATTGCATTCGTAATTGACGTTGCTTAATATGTACTAGGTGTCTCAAATTTACCTGCATGAAAGTAGACTGATAATTTAAGAAACTAAATCAGGTTAAAGATACAGAAACAAGAATATTGATCCTGTGTAAAATTAGTATTTTTTAAATTTAATTGATTTTTCTATTAATTTTTAATTGAATTTTAGAGCAATCAGAAATAACACCAAAATAATTAAAGGAGAAATCAAAGAAAATATGAGCTTTTTGTAAATCAAGGGAACTATTTATGGAAAATCTTTAAGAAAGCATTCTAAAAAATCAATCGATGCTTTTATAGGAGTTCCTAAATATGAAGCTACTTAAATTAAATCTATTTTTTAAGTAAAATTTGTAAACAGTTTAAAATTATTTTCTCAAAAAATTTAAGAAATTATCTAATTAATTACATGTATCGATGTTTAAATTGAATGTGACAGCAGAGCTAACTATTTGAGCGTAGTTAGTAAATATTTTAACATAATTTTTAGATGAAGATTTTATGTTATCAAACTATTTTGACCTATTTTGTTAAATAAAAGACTCGTTTGGTATTTTACTATTATCAATTTGAACTTTTTTCTTTTTTTTGCGAATGTTGTTTACTAGAATACTCTTTAAGAAAAAGCTCTCATCACTTTGAACAGTAAGAAAAATAGATGTAGTTATCCAAAGAATAGTAAGAGTCAATTTCCAAGAACTATATTTTAAGCTTTCACATAAGGCACACTAGTACTTCTAGCTTCTTGTATAACTTTAATTCCAAAACTCACCATAAATCTATATTAAAAATTATTCTTCTAAAATATTTGCTAAATTAATTAATTACATCGCATTCTTCACACAAAGGTCCTATATTTCCTTAGGTACAAATGCTGTTTCTAAATGATTTTCCTACACAATTCTGTATCCGGTTATAGCATTATATGATTTCTATACTATATTCATATTTTCTCCAAAATCCACTTTAAAGATTAACAATACCATTTTGGCAAAATCCTCCAGTAGGACAAGCATAACAAGCATCAAAATCTAATGAATATTTATCATCTTCACATGTTTAACATTCTTAATAATTATTATACTAATTAATAATCTCTCCGTAAGAACAATATCTAAAATTAACATGAACTTCAAATGAATAACTATTTTCATATGTCTCTGTTTCATTGTTAAATATCTTAATTGATTATGAAACAAACTCAATAACTGAATTCGAACCAGGAATGCCAATCAAATCTAGATCATCAAAAATAAAAACATTCGTAGTAGGATCCATTTTTTAGATAGTATTCCCCCTAAAATAATACTTTTCAGAGTCGACTGTCTTTGCACTTATTTTTATTTACACTGTTAAATTCTAACCTTCTGTGTATGTTACAGGTTTATAGCTGTTATCTCTAAGTTGAAAGATAAACTTAGGAAATTTACTTCCACTCATAAAATTATTAATTACAATTTAATTTTTATTTTTATATTAAAAACTTTGATAATTAATCAGATAAAGTTAAGTAGGATAAGAAAATTAATCATCTCCATATTATTAAGCTTCATTAAAAGAAATTATACTTTTTTCTATTTTAGGATTTATTCCTTAATTGTAAATACCACCTCCAATATAAGCCTTATTACTAACGATTTATGTGTTTTTAATCATTATTTATTACTATTCTGAATTCATATTTTATGCAATAAAATAAAAAGCACCTCCATAACCTTACTAAGCTTAGTTTTCATGGAATTAAGATTCATTGATTTGTATTTTTAAGATCTAATTTTGTGATAAAAAAATTAGTTTTAAAAATAATATCAAAAGCAAAATTAAACTAAATATGAATCTAATATAAAATTAAAATATGAGTCTATAAATTAGATTTTGATTGTTAAAAAATAGAATTTTATTGATACAAAAAAAACTTTTACATCTTTTGTTTGAGCCTCTAAATAAATTGCACCCCCATTATTAATAGCACTATTTTCTATAAAGGTAGAATTCTAAATTAAATTATTAATTTTGCAATTTCCCAGTATTGCTATTGCTCCTCCATTTACTGCCTTAAAAGATTTATTGAAATAAAATTAAAATGAGATTATAATTGAAAAAAAATTAGTTACTTTATTTGATATGAAATATGTGTTTTATATGATAAAAGTTGACAAAGTTAAAGATAAACAGGATCCATAGCAATTTTTTAAGCATGAAATTTGATTGAAAAAGGTATTGTTATGAATGAATAAATCTGACTCATTTAGTTAAATTAGAGAGCTATTTTTTATTTACTAAGTTATGATATTATTTTGAAGAATCCTTTGATGTTTAATTTGAAAGATATTATTAAATATACTTTCACTAATCTCTAGTTTACTATAATTAATTTCTATTAAACTTGTCATAAATTAGCATAAAGATATATTTAGCTTTCTTAATTAAATAGTAGAATTTGTTGATTTGATTAAAAGAGGAAGAGATGACTCCGTAGAAGCTGCCAAATTACTAAATGTTGCATTGTTTATTGTAAGATTTAAATTTTCAGAGTTAGTAAATGTGCATGCTTATAAATTTTCTGGTGCTAAGATTTTTTAAAATTAAATTGGATACTTATAATTCATCCTATTATTTAATGTTAAATTTTAAATGTTGATGTCAGCATTATTAGCATTTAAAAATATAGAATCTATGTTTCCTAATATATTTTTTAATAAAATGTTATTCAAAGTGAAATTGTACAATCTCCTTAACTGGCTTAAAGTTGCTTGATTTCTTTAAATAAAAATAATTGCTAAAGTTTTTTTATTTGAATAATTAATTACTTAATTGAAATAGCACTTGATAATGGATAAAGGGAATATATATCAGTAAAATTGCACTAATTCATATTCAAGCTAATATAAGAATTTTAAGAATCTAAATAAATAGCTCCTCCATCAAAGTTAGAATAGCCTTGAGAAAACGAAGTATTGAAAATTATGTTATCCATTTGATTGCTTAAGGGTTCTAAATAAATAAAAGAAGCAATACTGGCAGTTGATTAAGAAAACATCGAATTATTTAATTTGAGAGCATTTGATTATATTCGAAGACATCCTCCTTATTGCATGAATTATGATGTATTGTCTTATAAATCAAAAGAAGAATTTAAAAATTAGCACCTATTTATTTAAGTGTTGTTGCACTAAATGAATGCAAAATTATATGGAGAATCTGATTTTGAGTTGCTAAATTGTGTGTCTTAAATCAAAATTTTACCTTGTGAATTAATTATCTAAATTGCTGTAGTTGACTAAGTTTAAGAATTAATAAAACCATAGAGAATGTTGTCATGAAAATTAGAGTTTAATATTTTAATATCAGAAAATTAGTCAGATGAAATGAATAAGGGATTAGAATAAGAATTTGCTTAGGTTTAGTGAAATGAAGAATTAAATATTTCGATGTTAATTAATTCAATTAAGCTGTTTTTATAATTGGTATTTTAGATGCTTATTATGGAGTTATCAATAGCATTAATAAAGCTTGACTTAAATAAATTTAAACTGATTTAATAAACTTCAATAAACCGCAGACAACCTGCATAAGAGTTTTTAATTTTTTTTGAATTAATGTAAAAAATATAATCGTTGGCGCATGATATGTTGAATAACTAACTAATTTAAGATTAAGACGCACTTAAAAAAGTAATTTAGTCTTAGTTTATAGATGTTATATTGTGGATAGTAACATTTAGCACCTTGTCTAATAATATTAATGAAGTTTAACTTAAATTATTTGTGTATTCATTATATATATCAGGTAGATACTAATTGTCTGATGAGTATATATTAATTAAAAATAAAGAATGCTAAGGTAGTGGATTGAAGGTATAAATTGCATTGTAAAATAGATGTGAAGCCATTGTATAGAATTTGTTATTTTTTATTTCAATATTCTCAAATAAAATGTTATAGTTTTTCTAATTAATACTGCTAATTGTTGAAAATATTTTTTAATTGCAAAATTGATTTCCTATGATTTGCATGTTAGATACATTAAATTAGCCTGCTTAAAAGAGTTACCCTACTTACTGTGAATTTGTATTTTATATTACATCACAAAGGTTGTTTTGAATAATCATCTGTCTGATTGTTATATTAGTGTCGCTCAACTATCTCACTATGCTAAACTAGCTGTTTAAAATAGAATTTTATAGAGTAAAATTATCTAATATCAGCTATTTATTTATAATAAAAATTAAATAATATTATTTTAATCAAATATTCATAAGTTTTATTTACCTGCTTAGAATTACTCACTTGAATTAAATCTTAAAAGTCAGAGAAATTCTTATTTGATATATTTAAATTCTATAAAATAACAGATGAGTTACTAATTTGTAGAGAATAACAATTTTAAGTAGAATTCGAAGATTAATAATTAACATTGTCGATATTTGCAATTTCAACAATATTGCTTATTTTTAATCCACACTAATCAATTTTGTTATCTTAATATTGATAATTGAAAAGGATATTTTATAAATTTAAAGAATTGAATTAATTAAATGATAAGCTATTTGCAACATTAATTTATGCTTGTTTAAAAGGATTTGTGTTCAGTATTGTTAAGTTTAGTACACTGCCAAATTAAATATCTAGTAGTTGTTAAAAAAAATTCATAGGGCTTTCTTCATTTATATAAATATAAACATTAATCTTCTCAACTCCTTAAATTAAGTCGATGTATTATTATATCTTTTTATTTAAAAAAAATAAGATTTTGAATATAAAACATCTTTAAAAGTTTATTTTAATTATTTGCTGTAAATTTTCTTAAATTATCTGTCTAAACAAAATAACCCAATTAAACTAAATAATTTAATAAGAGGATTACTTATTTAAAGTATTTTTTATCTTTTAAGCAAACGTTTCTAAGATATTATGCTATATTTTGAAAAATTCAATAATGAATGGCTCTTTAATTTAAAAAGAAATAAATTATTTTCAGTACCTGTAAAAATGAAGTTATTAAGCTTAATGAGCTTTAAAAAGGAGATTGAATAGTTCCCAAACCAAATAAATTATCTGGCTACTAGATTTCAGTAGCATTAAAATAAAAATCCATCTAACAACTTAAACAGTTTTGAACGTTTTTTAAGCAATCCCCTATTGGAAAATAGTAGTTACTATAGTAATATTAAATAAAAAGCAACTGAGATTCAGGTAAATAGTTTAAATTTAATGTTTCATCTTTGTATTTAATAGTTTGTATTTTTAAAAAAGACTGGAATTTCTTTAAACTTTAATCAAATCTGAATAAAAATACATTTCCTGTATCTCTTTCTCCAAAACCTAGCAATTAAATATCTTCAAAAGAATTAATATGGTTTGAAGAAGAAGACATTTATGTTAATAGCTAAGTATCTCCTGTATCTAAATTAAAACTAACTACCTTGTGATCATCACAAACAGCAATTAAAAAAATAATCTCACCATAATTATACAACTATCCCATAGCTGACTTGTAACACTGATATTTAGCTTATTGTTATTTGTAAGTAATATGTTTAAAAAATAAACAAAGGACAAAATTAATTACTTATTGTTTGTTTATATTTAAATTCAGATATTTGATTTGAATTCCAAACATAAACGTTTCCTAAAACATCTAATCCAACTATTGAATTATTTTTTTCTGAAAATAACGCATAGCATGTTTAATTTGAATCATCCTCTAAATTATTTGTATTTAAAGGCTAAATAATATAATTATTAAAATCAATCATCCAAAATAGAACTTCTTCATTATTATCTTTTAAAGGCATACCGATAATAAACCAGAGAAAGTTTTCTTAGTCTTTAAATGAAGTGATAACATTACTAATTTTCGTCAATGAAAGATCGAGGTGATTTAATGGAAAGACCTTAAAAAATATTTAGCTAAATTAACTAATATTTTGTAAATCATAAATAAATTTACTTTAACATTTTATGTTTTAAGAATCTCAATATAGTAAATTTATTGAGAATTCACTAAAATAAAAAATCCTAAGGCGTAATTTTAAACTTGAATAAAATCATTTTCTTTTCCGTATATTTAGTCATACAAATATTATTACCATATAATTTTACCAGCTGGGCTATCTTAAGAAACAGTAATACTGTTCCTATAAGCTGTTACAAAATAATTTGTCTAATTTAAATTAATTACAAATATTTTTGTCCATCCAGTACTATAATAAACTATGTTGAAAAAAATTAATTTATTATTTTGTGTAAGATAGGGTTAAATTTTAAATTAATTGTAAAGTAAAAATGAAAATTATTGAATCCCTATATTAAAAAAAATATTATTGCAAATGTATTTTTAAATACACCCCAGCTTTAAATATGATATTTTTATTTTTAATAACAAATAAGCTAATTTTATTTAAATTAAAAATTATTACATTGGCGTTTTATGAATGTATTGTCAAGGTAAGAAAATGCAAAACTATAAGTCTAGCTATCAAAATTACTATTCAGTGGTATAATAAGTTGCTTATTCTCTTTTAAGTAATACCAATAAGTTTGCTAAGTTCCTTCAAATAATATAGGAAAACCTGCAGTAGCCTATGAATATGTGAGAGAATCAATATACTTAGTTAGTTAATTTCCAGTAATATTAAAGTCAACCCTAAACAGGAAATTAGGGTCACTCACAAATAAGCTAAAATTTGATTAAGATGACTAGATATCTTAAATAAGTTAAACGCTCAAAAAATTGTTTGCAGAATACATCAAATCTATTATTAAGTAAAATAACCTGGTTTTATTTCTATCAAATAAAATAAATCATTTTACTCAAATTTTGTAATATAGTTAATTACTTAGCTCTTAAATCTTTTATCTATATAATATTTAGCATATAGCCTTTACCGACTAAGAATAGCAAGTTCCAATCATAATTAAAATCAATGTCTGTGTAGCCTGAAATATCACCTTGTTTTTCTAAAAAGAAATCAAAAATTTTTAAAAATTGTAAGTTATTATTTAAGTAGAACTTACATGGCTCTGGAATATAATTAAGGAATTCAAGTTAGATTTTTGTTAAATCTAAATACCAAGCTTAAAATCCATATGAGTCTTTTATTACTATAAATACTAAGCCATTATTGAGTAAAAATGTTTTTGGAAAAAGGAGTTTATTAACAACATCATAATTGTAGTAGCAAGTGTCTTAAGAAAATATCTCTTTGAATTAAACAACATCAATTATGTAAAATTTACAAACTCGAGTTGTTAAAATAGCTAAATCTGTGTCTTAGATCAGGCTTATTGCAGTGCACGATCTAAATATGAGAAGTTATATGATCTGTAATGTATAAATATTAGCTGCAATCAACTAATTTGGGCTAACAACTAGAATTTGATTACTTTATTTTATAAATTCCATTTATAAAATTGTGTAATCAGCTATTTTTATCACATTAATATTCTAACTTTATATTGGTTTAGTATAATTTTACGCTTGATGACATTAACAATATTGTCCTCATTTTTTGAAATATCATCGTAATATACTACACTGGATATGTCATTTATATTAACGTAGTCTTTAGAGATTGTATTTATCAAAAGTAAATTCGTGTTTGGAATCTTTAAATAGTTGTTAATGTTTTGAAAGTCAAAGTAACGAGGCTCTAAAATAAAATAAAATTAAAAAATCATTTAAAATTAATTTTATTTTTTTTTGTTACTGTGCTGGATAGAAAATTTTGGACACTACGATGCATAAGTGGTCAGCAAGTAACACAATAAAAGGTAAAATAGCTTTGAAGATGAGGGTTTTTACTTCATTATTTTTCTTTTTTTTTCTCTCTCTTTTAGAAAAGACTATTATGTAATACTTTTTACAATTTTAATTAGATTTTATTTTAAGGAAATTAACAGATACACATATAAATAAATAAACCATTTAGACTGATATGTTAAATATTGAGTAATTTTACTAAAAAAATTATATAAATAATGAAGAATTAGCATTTTTATTTTCTTATAAATGTAATGTTGATTCATCTTTCAGTAAAAAAAACAAAAACGCTTAATAAACCTGACTCAAGCTTTCAAGTATATTCTAACCACATTTCAATATTTTTAAAATAAGTAATGAATTATTTATGATATCGTCAGTAAGCTGGCAATTATTGTTAGTAAGATTATTTTAAAATTAACTTTTTAACTCTAATTTCATTTTTTTTCTTTCTAAAAATTTAAAAATTAAATATATTCTTTCTAAAATAAAATAAATAATTTAAATTAATTTTATTTATTTTTTATAATATTTTTGGCTGGATAGAATATTTTGAACACCGTGATGCATAAATGAATAACAAATAACTCAATAAAAAGTAAAATATTTTTGAAAATGAGGCTTTTTAGTTCTTTATTTTTCTTTATTCTATCTCTTTTAGAAAAGTACACTTTTTTAATATGATTTTACAATTTTAATTAGCTTTGGTTTTAAGAAAATTAATACACAAATAAATAAATCATTTAGAAACATTCTGAATATTTCAAATATTGGGTAATTATACTAAAAAAATTACATAAATGATGAAGTATTAGTATTTTGACTTTCTTATAAATGTAATGTTGATTCATCTTTCAGTAAAAAAAAGTGCTTAATAAACTCTAAATATCTTTAAAATAAGTAAGAAATTATATAGATAAAATCAGTAAGCTAGCAAATATTAGTAAGATTATTTTAAAATTAACATTTTAAATTCAATTAAATTTTTTTGTATTAAAAATTTAAAAATCTAATTTATTCTTTATAAAATAAAATGAATTATTTCATATTAATTTTATTTATTTTTTAATATATATAATAGAAAATTTTGGACAATTTGGTGCATAAATAAAAAAAAACACAATAAAAAGTTAAATATTTTGAAAATGAGGTGTTTTACTTCATTATTTTCTTTTTAGTTCTATCGCTTTTTGAAAAATACACTTTTTTAATCTATTTTTCAATTTTATTACACAAATTTAATTTGCTTTAATTTTATAAAAATTAATTTTCTTATAGATGTAATGCTTATTCATATTTCAGTAAAAAAAACAAAAGTGCTTAATAAACCTGATTCGAGCTTTCAACTTAATCCTAAATTCACCACTCAATATCTTAAAAATAAGTAATAAGTTATATATGATATTATTAGTAAGCTTGGTATTGTGAGTAAGATTATTTTAAAATTAACTTTTTAACTTCAAAAATATTTTATTTGTACTAAAAATTTAAAAATCTAATTTAACCAACTTTATTTATGGATTAATGAATAATTTTTATAAATTTAGATTCTATTTAAATAATAGCTAAAAAAATTTTTAATTGCCATAATTTGCACTCAAACTAAAATTAATAAAGGAGTAAGTTATAAACTGCCAAGTCATCATTAAATGACATTCATTACTAATTCAATAGCTCATAAAAATCACATTATCCTTTTTGAAAAATCTATTTTAATAAGTAATTACTAATGATTTGTTTTTTGGAACAAAGGTTTTTAAATTAAATAATTTTTTTAGTATATTTTTTAAATAGAACAAAATGAAAGAATATTATTTTTAAAATTTTATAATTTTTTATTTATTAAATGTTTGAATTTTTAGCTAAAAAGATAGTTAGTTATTTTAGGAGGATTTTTCAAAAAACCAAAGCATCTTACATATTGTTTTAGAAGGAAGTTAATTTTTACTATTTATTTTTTAAATTAAAGCAATCATTCAATTTTTAATTCAATATCATTTATAAAATTAATTTTGGGAATGATAGAATTATTTTATTTAAAATCTGTTTTTTACCTCGAATTATATCAGAAAAAGACAATAAATAAATTATTTAAATGATAATAGCATTATTTTTAATGAAGAAAAAAATAAATATTATATTTAATTAACTTACTCAAAAATTAACATTATTTATTGTCTAGAAAAATGTTCTAAATTTTATTTTTAGATACGCTAAATTTGAAAAGATACTAATTTATTTATTTATAAATTAATAAATTTTTATATTTATTTTTTAGTTATACCTAAGACAAATCATTTCAATAAAAATTAATTATAGATATCATATTATCATATATATTGCATCATATCAGATATAATAAATCTTAATAATGAACGATCTGATAAGCATATAACTCTTTTACTAAAATATGTATTAATTTAGTAAATATTGAGCTATTCGTTTATTATAAAATCATATTAAACGAAACAAAAAATAAGAGTTTAAAGAATAAAATGGCATTTTTGTGATTTTAAAAGTGTATTATGATATACTTTTGACACATAGGTATATAAATGACACTTAAAAATACAATAGTAATTTTCAAATATTTAAAGAAGAATATTTATTTGTTTAAAGATTTGTAATTGATCAGAGTCCGGAGGTCTTCTTGACGTGAAGAGCGAGGTCAAGTAACTTATTAGAGTAACCCCATTCGTTATCATACCAAGAAATGATCTTGTGGAAGTTGTCATTCAAACCAATACCAGCCTTGTGGTCGAAGATGGAGGTTCTAGCATCATGCATGAAGTCTTGAGAGACGACTTCTTCCTTGGTGTAACCCAAAATACCCTATAATTAGAAAAGAATGAGTTAAAAACGAATTTATGAAAGTAAAAATCAATTAAATAAACTTAATTTAAATTTATAGCTTTTTAATTAATTATTTGATTATCTTTAAGAGAAAAAATACTGCTTTTTCTTAAAAATGTATTTGAATAGCTTTGACTTTAAATTAAAAGATAATATGAAAACTCTGTTAAATGCCTATTTTTTTTTAGTTATTGATAAACTAGAAAGCCTAAGCAATACAATTAAGTATATTTGGGCTTTGTGTGTTAGCGTTTATCCTTATTTAAGTAGTATTTGTTCTTTTTAAGTTTATAGTTAACATTTTTAAATGATATGAATAACTAATTACCTTGAGTTCACCTTCGGAGGCTTCCTTCATGGCTTCACAGATGTTAGCATAGGTGGTACCCTTTTCGAGTCTGACGGTAAGATCAACGACAGAGACGTTAATGGTGGGAACTCTGAAAGACATACCAGTCAACTTACCCTTCAAGGCAGGAAGAACGAGACCGACAGCCTTAGCAGCACCAGTGGAAGAAGGAATGATGTTGGTTGAGGCAGCTCTACCAGCTCTCCAGTCCTTACCACCCTTGGAGGGACCATCAACAACCAATTAGGTAGCAGTGGAGGCGTGGACGGTGGTCATGAGACCTTCAGCAATACCGAACTTTTCGTGGAGGACCTTAGCAACGGGAGCAAGACAGTTAGTAGTGCAAGAAGCGTTGGAGATAATGTTTTAAGAGGGGTTGTAGTTCTTGTGGTTAACACCGAAGACGAAGGTGGGGGTGTCATCCTTAGCGGGGGCAGAGAGAATGACCTTCTTAGCACCACCCTTCAAGTGAGCACCAGCCTTTTCTTAGGTAAGGAAAGCACCAGTGGATTCGCAAACGAAATCAGCACCAGCATCACCCCACTTTAAGACAGCGGGATCCTTTTCCTTGAACAAGGTGATGTTGTTACCGTTGACCTTAATGGTGTGGTCGTCAACCTAAATTTTACAAATAGACAAGAATAAATAAATGTGCTTTCATGAATTTTAAATGGTTTTTGTTTTTATCTTCATCTCAGCTCTAAATGGGTTGAGTAGAATATTAGAATATCATAATGTTGATAAGTAAGTTTGAAACAAAACTAAATGAAACTCAACACCAACGATGAGTTCTACTCAAGAAAAAATGTTCTTGGTGACAAAAGGAATATTGCTGTAATCTTACAACAGTTTTTCCTTTTCGAATTGACCCATGAAAAGAAAGATATTGGTCAGTTTGGAGGGGATTAGTAAAAGATGTTTGAAAGAAACATAAAAATAAATAAGTAGAGCTTGAAGGAAAATATATAATAAAATAATGAATTAATTAATAAATTACCTTTTCGATTTTACCAGGGAATCTAAGATGAGCAGAGTCGTACTTCAATTAGTAAATGAGGTAGTCGACATCCATGAAGGGATCGTTGATAGCAACAACCTTAACTTCGTTGGCGTGGTTTTCAACAGCAGCTCTTAATACTAATCTACCGATTCTACCAAAACCGTTAATACCTAATCTCAAAGCCATTTTATTATATTAGAGGATTTTTATTTGAAATAAATAATTTTTTTATTATTTTGTTTGTTTTAAAAATTTTTAATTTATTATTTGATATGACTCTCCGCTCTCAAAAAAGCCTAATTTAAAGATATTAATTACGTAATTAAGTATTAGGAAGTACTCTTACTATTACGATCTATTCCCAAACGAACTTTAAATCATTCTTCCTTCATTTATTGACAGAGTATTCAAAAGTATACCACTATTAATATCTCAGATCCCCCTTATAGTCTTCATTATTATTTTGCAAAGATATTTCTTTACTGGCGATAATAACATCTACTTTATTTTAAATACAATAGAACTGCTTTTCATTTTATTTAGTGGGCACAAAATCCAGCTCGATCCATTTTTTCAAAAGGCAAAAATTCTTTAAATCATATAAAATATGGAAAATTCGCTGTTTTAATCAGCATTAGTGCATTTATTGCATCTAATTTAACAGATAATTAATAAAAAGAACTTCTATAATAAACAGCGAGTATCTTTGATTTTACAATAAAATTTTTATTTGAATACACATACATACAAATACAACACTTTTTAGTGATGGAAAGAAAATGCAAAATGAAGAAATCCGATGATTAATTGATTAGATAAATGCTGGTTCATATTTATTGTAATAGACGAGAATGTCATCTTATATATAATCTATGTATTTTAGCTTTAACTTCAATCTTTGCTAAGTCTTTTCTCTTTTTCATTTTCCATTTTTATCTCGCTGAAATATGTATTTGCTAATAATTAAAGTTCTATATTTAGAAAAGATAGTGAAATTCTAAATTATTTTCGTAAATATAAACACATTTGCCTAATTTTTAAATATTTTATTGCAGTTCCTGTATGGATGCTTCCATTCTAATCTGTGATTGTTATTTTCTTATCATAAATAATACTAGATTTAAGAAAATATTTCTCATTATTAAATTGTAAACATTGAATATAAGGGAATAGTTGCTTAGGAAATCAATAAAGTTTTGATGCTTTATCTGATAACTTCTATTTTTTAACTGAAATAAATATATTAATTAACAGGGGGTTTTTAATGATCAGTAGATCTAAGTTCCTATAAATAAATAAAGTTAGTAGCAGCATGTTTGCTCCTTTAAATATTTCAAAAAGTAAAAATCTGTGTTGAGAAAATCATTTTATTTTAAGCTTGTATTAACTTTAATTAAATTTTTATATGTTCGCTTTGTTCTCTAAAGGGATACTAAATTTAATTATATTAGTTTCTAAAGAACCTATTTATTTATTGATCAATTGAATGTATATTTAGAGTAGTAAATATTATAAATAAACATTCTCAACCTAATTAAAAAAATTTATCCCTAACAATTATAAAAAATTAAATAATTTATAATTGCTTGTTAGCAGTTTCTAGTTAATATAAAATTAAGTTATTTTTTAAATCTAAGCTTGCTCATGTTTTAACTACATTATCAATTAAATTAATGTTTATCTAAATCAAACAAAATTGATAACTTAATTATACTCTATGAGCAGTTTATTATTTATTTATTTACTTAGTAATCAAATGTTTGAAGAAAATGATTTTTTATAAAGCCATTTATTTCACTTTTAGGGATATTTTATTTATACAAGTGATTGAAAAAACATTAACAAACTAAACTGACTGTTTGCTTTTGTGTATTGAAAAAATACAAATAGAATATTTAGAGGATTAATTGTATCTTTTAAAGATAAAAATTAGAAAATGAGAGTATGTCACATAACTTTACGTGTTAGTAAATGTTTTCAACAAAAAAATTAAGCATATTAATAGCTCGTCATTCTAACTCAATTAGCAATTATGAAATGATTTACTTTGGTTAAAAATAAAAGTTTAGATAATAACAAATTTTTAATAATACGCAATACAATTTAAACAAAAAAATAAATATTACGCATTTTCACAAGATGCAAAAACTATATAAAAATAATCACTTATTATTAAAGAATTAAGTCAAGATTAATTTGGATTTTATCTTTTTTACTATTCTTAGTATTAATTAAAGCTTTGTTGTTGAACATTTGAATTTAGCATCGAATTAGTAAAGAGTGCTATATTTGAATTCTAACTCATTGTACTCACTTCACTACCTTGATTATAAAAAGGATTATTTTATCCCTATAACTGTGGTTAGAGTCTTTGGAAATTTTGATTAGGCATTTAGGAAATTGGGCTTTGTTAATAATTATTGCCTTAATTTGGTATCTAAGGAAAATTATTAGGATATTGCTAAAAGTTAAACTGTGATGATTTAGTTGAATCAAAATTTTGTTAAGGATTTTATTATTATTATTAAAATACATGTTATTATTAAGTCACAGCTCTTTAGTTCTGCTAAAATTATTATTAAGGTAGTTAATTGAAACCAAGTTGCATATTTTATCCGTTCTGAACTTAATTTCCTTGTATTTAGTTCTAACTAGGTATTTGTTATCCCTAAATATTCACTTACGTGTTTTGGTTTAATTATTGATTGAATCTAGTCTAATCTACAGCTTGCTATTAAATATTATTTTGTACTTAATTTCTTTGATTAGCATTATTTATATTTAATTAATTATTTTCAAGCAAATTTTGTTACCCATTATTTCCTTGAAATTAGTTGTAATTAGGCTATCCCTAGAGCATTTGTGGAGTGTTTTCAAAAGTCTGATTTTAAGAGTAGTTAGGAGAGATAGATTTCTAGTTATTGACTTACACGTTTTGAATTGGTTATTAATTGAATTGATTCTATCCTCTTATTTGTTATTAAACAGGATTTAATGCTTAATTCATTTGAATAGGATTATTTAAATTTTTTTCAACAAAATTTTATTATCCACTAATTCCTTGCTATTAGTTGTAATTAGGCTATCCCTAGATTATTGGTTGATTGTTTTCAAAAGTCTGTTTTTAAGAGTAGTTAGGAGAGATAGATTTCTAGTTATTGACTTATGCGTTTTGAATTGGTTATTAATTGAATTGATTCTATCCTCTTATTTGTTATTAAACAGGATTTAGTGCTTAATTCATTTGATAAGGATTATTTAAATTTTTTTAATTGTTTTCAACAAAATTTTACTACCCACTATTTCTTTGCTAAACTTAATTTCCTTGTAATTAGTTTTAATTAGGCTAGAAGTTATTTGGTTATCTCTAAAACTCTTGTGGGTTATTAACTTAATTTTCAAAAGCCTGTTTTTAAGAGTAGTTAGGAGAGATAGATTTCTAGTTATTGACTTACATGTTTTAACTTGGTTATTAGTTTAATTAATTCTATTCTCTATTTTGTTGTTACTAGGCAGGATCAAGTGCTTAGATTTTTAGATTAGGATTATTTAATTCCTATTGGCCGCCTTAATTCCTTTAATATTATTCTTGTTAAATAGGTGGTTAATTAACATTTTAATTTGGCTATCTATATTATTAAGGCAAAAATTATTAATTTTGGATTTGATTAGGCAAGCCTTATTGTTAAATAGGTTAGAATTGAATTGGTTATTGCTATTGCCTAGTAAGCATTTACTATTAGTTTAATAGCAACTATTGCTAGCTTGGTTATTATAGCTATTAAAGTGGAATTTATTAATTATTCTTTTATCCATCCTAGGCTGAAGGTGCAAATTAATTTTGCTAGGCTAAGTTATTTTGAGCTTAAATTTAGTTGTTATCAATTCTCATGTTGACAAGTTATTGCGATATTTATTAAACATTATCATTTACTTAATTATTTTATCTTTATCTTAAACCTTTTACCCTTCTTGGACCTATTTTCATTTAAAATAATATAAATAAATATTTTATTATTATTATTATCAATTATTAAATTTACCTGAAACTGTTTTTTCTAAATCTTCTTCGTCCTCTTCATCTTCTGCTTCTTATTTATTATTTTTATTATTATTATTAAGGAGATCAACTACATCATTTTCTTCACCAGAATCATCATCACTACTGACATTATTATTTAAGTGATGTTAGTTGATAGTTGATTTCTATTCTTATGGTTATATTTTTTGATCTAACTCATCGATTAACATTTTGTTCTACATTTCCATCTTGTCTAATTTATCATTTTATACTTTAGATTAATTGTTAATTAAATCTATATCGTACAATTTTTTATTTTCAATTTCATCTATCTTTTATTAGTTTTCTTTCTCAATTCTTTCACGCTCTAACCTCGCTAATCTATCAGCCTCCTCCTTTTCATATTGTAACTTCTATCTATAAATATCTTCATAATTTATATTTTTTTCTTATTCAAGAAGCTACTTCAAATCAGGAGGCATTTGAAGGGTGTTTTAGTCATTTTATATTTGAGAATTTCTCCTAAATAAATTATCATCAAAATTATTTACTTCGATGTAATATCTGTAATCATTTCTTAATATATATAAAAACGTGTTAATAGCATCTGCTACATAACCAGCTTTAACAGCCTATTAAAACTTCAAAATGAGAGACTTCTATTCGTCGAATTAATTATTGAACTGATTCTACTAGAGAGACATTTAATTTTTTTGCAAAAATAATTAATTTTTTTATCTTTTATTATTCAAAATATTTAATCTAAAAATTTTTTATTTTATTATTATATACTTCTTGTTCTTTTGTGTTTTCTATGCAGAATCTATTGATAATATTCTAAAATGTATTGATTATTTTCCTCTTTCTTTTAAGATTTTTTTAGAAATAAGGAAGTAAATCATCTTGATGAAAATAAGTTCAATAAATTTTCCTCGCCCTTTTAGAATATTTAAACAAAAAGTAGTCATATAGATGGATATCTTGCAAAAGACTAATGAAAATATTAAAAATTAACCTTGTAAAATACAATTTAAACAACAAATAAATAGTTGTAATAAAATATTCAATTTTTTTAATTATTTTATTATAATCCATCATACAAAAAAATTAAGATCAATACATTTTTCATTTTTTTGGTTTTATTCTTTAAATCATTCCTTAAAAATAAATTAAAAAAAAAAATATTTTAAATTTTATTAAATTCAATCTAAATACAATAATTTATGAAAAAAATAATTTATTTATTTATTAAATGATTTTTTATTTTTATTTGTAATTTTAAATTACAAATTATTTAGTTTATAAACATATTTTTATTTTCTTAAGATATTATTTTATATGTGAGAGAGAGAAGAGAAGAAAGTGGTTTTTATTTATTTATTTACTTATTTTTTGTATTTTATTTAGTTTATTTCATCATAAAAATATTTTGATGTGAATGGTTTCGTTTAAAAGCAATTAAATAAATTATTATTGAGAGTTTTTTTCATGATCTTATTCCATCCATTTTATTATACATTTCACTTTATTTGAATTATTTTGAGGAGCTTTCTTTTGAGTTTAAGTAACTCAAGTTTGTTAACCACTTTTTGTCTGAAGAATTTTTAGGTGTTTGATAGGCTGTTTTTGATGCTTCTTCATTATATTTTTGAGTAAATATTCCCTTTAACTTTATGTGGTTTACTTCTGGGTTCCATGAGTTGAGAAGAACATCTGAGTTATTTAAATCTTGGTATTAGCTGAATATTTATTATGAATTGTTTATTATGTGTTTAATGTCACTCCTTGATTGCAATTAACTAAACTTCATAGCAGATATTTTGTTTTTATATGCTTAATTTTTAAATTATTCTTAATATTAAGATTAGTTTAGTGTGTTTTAATTGTTGGAGTTATTCATCTTAAATTGTCTAAAATAAGAATTTCTTTAGTTTTTTCCTGAACCTGTGCCGCTTCTGATATGTTTTTGGGTAGGAGTTTAAGTTTCATTAAAGCTGTTCTAAGTGCTTTAAGCTATAAACTTTGGATTATTTGAATAGGGCTATTAATTTGGATTTTTATTTTGATCCTTTCCCAGAAGCCCAATTATTTTTTTTGGTAATTTTTCTTATTAATTTGATATGCTTTCAGATTTTTCAGCAGTAGTGGCTTAGTTTTAGTGATTAGTTGATTTTATATTACTATTTTATTCTTTACTATTAGCATAGTAATCATTTGGCTCGATTTGGCTGAGATGTATAGGTTGCAGTTTTGCTCCTCTTTCTTCAAAAGAAATCCTTCTTTGTGTTTGACAAGATGTTGTATTTCTAGATAAATGCAGTATTTTAGTATCGCAATTATATTTTTTTGCGTTTTCTTTTAATATTTTGCTAAAATTTTTTATTAAGTTTCCGTTTTTCTTATTGGAAGTATTTGGATCATTTTGTTGATTTTTCTTGATCATGCTATTAGATCTCTAAATAACTTATTAGCTATCCTGATTATTAGCATTTAAAATCGATTATTAATTTTGCTATGTAATTTCCTAAGGGTTTTAAGCATAAATTTTGCTCTCTTAAAATATTTATTTATTTTACTAGCCTTAAACTACCATAGAAGAGTATGAATCAATATGCTTTTAATGAGAAAGCTTATTAATTGCGCTTTATAGCCTTCCGCTTCTGGCACTTTTGATAGGTTTTTCTGCATTTTATTCTTATTATGAGCTGTTAGGATTTAAAGGATTAAACCAATTTACTTACCCCAAATTAAACTCTGTCTCAGTTTGTAATTGTTACACTACCTGCTTGAATGTATTTAATCCTTTTAAGCCATTCTAAGGATGAAATCTATTTTTTGGAAAATTCATATTATTATCCTAGCTCTAATACTAATCTTATTTCTTTTACTCCTTATCTAAATATTTTAGTAAAATAATATTGTTTTAATAAGAATTACATCAGATTGATTTAAGCATAAAAAATTTAATTTAAAAACTCAAAAAAATGTATTTTTGTTAGGAATTAATCTAAAAAACAAGAAATTTATTTATTTAAAAGCAAAAGCATTAATATTTTTGGCTAAATTTTTATCATAAAAAAGATAAAAATAATTTTTTTGTTAATAAAAAGAATCGTTTAGATACGAATTTGGTCAATTGAGTTGTCATGTGATGCATCTAGGCCGATATTTTCCTCATTAGTGTTATTAATATTGTTATTGGCGTTAATGTTATTGTCATATCCATAGTAGTTATTAGCATAGGAATTTTATAGAAATGCAGCTATATTACTTGATTTATATTTCATTATGGTCTTGGGATCTATTAAGATGTTATATGATTTTGGAGTAGTTAAAGGTGTGTTTTTAGATATTCTAAACCTCTTTTTATAAATTTCTTCTTTTAAAAACTTAATGCATTATTCCCTCTATTGCTCTCTCTCTTAATTTCTCACCTTTGATTAATATTTTTTCTCTTTGAATTTATTGTCTTACTCTATTTCATCAATTGAATCAACTTGACTCTAAATATTTTACTAACAAGAATCGATTACAAGAGATTTCTACTATTTGCTTGATAAGCTCCTTTCTAATTGTTCCTATTCCTCTTTCTTTTCTTAAAAATCCTAATTAAGATCAGATTATTAGATAGTATCAGCTTCATCGTCATCTACTACTTCTTTTAGATTGAGACTTTCATTATAATTAATAAGTTAGCTTGGGCTTTTTTTAATACTTTGGTTGCTAACAAAATTTTGGTTTTATATTTAAATTAATTTAGAGTCTTTAGAGGTATTTTTTTATTTGATCCTCGAAGAAGGTCCAGTCGAATTAGTAGAAACAGAAGATTTTCTTTTTTATTAGCGTTATTATTAAACTTGGTTTTTACTTTTTTCAGATCCGCTTACATTTTCAGAATTCATATTTAATTAGTTTATCAATCCAATAGACTTTGCTATTTTAACACCAATAACACTGTTTATTTTTTCTTTGACATTAAGTTCATCAATAAGAGGATCTGAATCACTCCCTGAGTCTTCCTCTAAAAGATAACTGCTGCTATTCTACTAAGCATTTTTTATTATATCCTAAATTATAACACTTTTCCTTACCTATTTATAAGCCTTCAGTGTTAATTACAATTATTGCCTAAGAGCTTCATCTGCATGGTTTTCTATATAATAAGCAAACATGCATTTTATTAAATCCCCTCCAAGCTTTGTTAAGTCCTAAATTTTAAAATGAGTGGCCTTACCTCCGTTTTTTTTATCATTATAGCCAAAAAACGATGTTTCTATAGTAAAAATGTTAGGTTTATTCACCCCACTATTCCAAGCTATTCCTCTTGCAGTATTTTCCTATAAATTTAGTAAATTTTTGTTATTAAATAATCAAAATAAATTTATTTTTGAAGTAATAAAATATTAATTACATTTTTAGTAATTAAATAAAATTTCATTCAATTTTTGGAGAAACAAAATAATGCTAAATAAAGTTGTTATTTTTTAGTAAATGAGTTAAAGTTTAACATTTAAAAATACTAAACTAAATAAATTGAGTGGAAAATCTATGAAGAAAAATACTTTGTAAGATTCTAAACCAAATGTGCAAGAGGGGTAGTGTAAAATAGAATTAAGCTTGGAAAGCATCATAGGAAATAAACAGCATGCATACTAATCAGATTCCATTTTACAAGCGTACACAAAAGAATTTAGTTTTTTACTGTGACCATGAAGATCAATAAAATAATCGATTTAGTAGTCTTACTAACGGTATTTAGAAATTAAATTTTTTATGCTATAAACTGTTGGGTGCAAAAGTTTGTTTGGGTTACTCCATTATCTATTTAGGTCAACTCCTGATAAATTGCATCTTTTTCAATAAAAAATTTATCTTTTTGAAATCTTTTTAATATTTTAAATTTACCTAAAATTTCCATAAAGAACTCCATCAGGATTAACCATTGGAATTATTTTAAATATATATTTGTTTCTTAAAAAGTTAGCTTCAACACAATCAGAAATCAAAAAATCTATCACACCTTACATCAAGAAAGAAGAAACTGTTTCCCCTGGATGTTATCTAGCCATAAGCATTGCTATTTTTTTTTATTTGCTTTCATGAGGTGGATTTTAAGTTTTTCCTTTTTCGATAAAATCTTTCTCCTTGTTAGTTATTGTAAGTAAAGGGACAGCATTGTTTGATATTGTATGGCAAAGAATTTCCTTTTTAATATGTCTTTAAAAAGAAATAAATAACTTTTAATCTAATTGAATTTACACTCTAAATCACCAACATTAAATTCAAACCAATCAAATATTTTTTAACAATATTTTAAAAATTAAATAAAAAAATTTGCTTTTATTATCTCATTAATTATTTTAATATCTAGTTTATTTTTAATAATTATTAAGATATTTTATTCCTAAAAACCTTCAATTAAATTTTATAAATTAAAATTATTTAGTCTTAAAATGAAATTTCTATTTATAATTTTTTCATTCTTAGAATTAATTATTTTTTAATATGAAACCCAGTTTCTTTCTATATTTGATAATATTGATTAATAAATTAGTTAATATTTTAATGAGATATTTAATTTTTTCTTTTTTAAAATAAAAATAGAATGAAATAGATAAAGAGAATTTAGAAATATTTGAAAACTTTATAATTCAATTTCGAGTGTTTGTTTTATATTTGTTTCATTTTAAATATACATTAATGGTTAGGTAGTTTGACATTTCTAGATGGTGCTATTCAAGTGATTAATCATCTATGTATAAGAATAGGGATAAGACATAGCAAAATATACAACATCGTCATCGTACTCAAAAGTATACTAAAAAGAAAGTGTGTAGTAATAATTATCATAAGTTTCTTCCTATGGATTATTTGAGGTTGAAGATTAAAACAAAAAAAATGATATCTTTAATTCAATTTACTTTTAAAATTTAATTTTAGTAATATTTAACGTTACTCCCTCCTCGTTCCCAAATCTTCTCATTCTCGTTTTTATTTTTCTTAACAGAAAAAATAGCAGGCTTCATACCATTTTTGAATAAAGATTACTTTTTACTCTAATTATTTCAAACGTATTATGTAAACAAAAGAGATTTGAGAGAAAAGTGTAATTTAAACAGACTTAAAGAAAATAAATATATTGATTGATTAAAAAAGAATGTTTGTCTGTTTGCTTGCAAGTTTGTTTGTTAGTTAGTTAAGTATTGATTTTGAAAGTAAATCTTTTTGAAATAGGAAGAAAAAAAAGTAAAAGAAATTAATTAATTAAATCAAGGTGAATTTATTTTTAGACTTATTTACGTGATTTACTAAATTCAACTTGATGGTTTTATCCTTTTTAGTTTTTGAGATAGAAAAGTAGAACCATTGAGCATACCCTTTCGAATTAATGTCATTACATATTATTAAATCATACTCATCAGAATATTTTGGATCTCTTCTCTAGAACGCGTACATCAGATTTCCTGACTCAAATCTGCTATCAAAAATTAGTTACTCTTAATGTTATTACTTAATCACCTCATCTTGGATATCTTCGCATACAATAATTTGATCTTAGTCACTTAGATAGTTTATTTATTGATTGGAGACGTTTAAATCTAGATTATTACTAGAGCCTCCAATAGGAGATGAAGTTATCGATTTATATCTGTGTTTCTCTCTTAGTTGTTGAAAAATATCTGTTTCATCCTGCAATTCTTTTGATATGTGTTTTCCAAGAGTAAATACATTTGCTAAATTTATATAGTATCCTGCAAAATTATGATCCATTTCACTTTCTTCCCTCTTTTCAGAGTACTTAGAATATATTAATTTATAGTTTAGACTGTCTTTCATGTATTTATCATATAAATAAGTCTAGTTGCTTTGATCCTTCTGTTGGACCTGTTTAAAAATTAAAATAATTTTAAAAGATCAAATAAGAGTGATTAGTATTTGTAAATTTTAGCTTATTTCTCAAAAAATAAAGTAGAAATCCCAAACAAGCAAACAAATAAATAAACAAAAGAAAGTTAATTTAGAAATTTAATTTGTACTCGCTTCTATTGCTAATTTTGTGGAATTTGATTGTTTGTTATTTTACTTGAGTTTGTCTGTTAATCCAATGTCTGTTTTCTATTCAATTAATAAAAAGAGTATGATGACAGGATATCATCCATGTTATTATTTGATTTGAATTTGCATTCAATTTAAAATTTCTCTTTTAATCATTTACTTAATTATAATGTTATCAAGCAGCAACTTTGGTTCATAATTTATTTGTTTGCTATTATCTAGTAAAGGATTAGCTTCTGGTAGATGTAGACTAAATCTATGCTTTAAATTTTTATAATCTTCTTCATCATCAGACTCGTCTCCATCATTGAGCTGCATATTTTCTTTTATTTTAAGATTTGAACTGGGTATTTCTATATATGTGTATAAATCCTTTTCATCAATAAATCCTTCTTCCTCTTGGTCCTCGCTGAACTGTTTACTTAAAATGAACTTCCTTTGAATACTTGTTTCGTCTTTTACAATTTTTCATAAAAATTTAGAGATTTTCAAAGATTTTAGTGCTTGTCAAATAAGGTACTTTAATTCATATTCCTTTTGCCATTCAATGAGTATTTGTTACTTTCTTATTTAAGCTGAATCATGAAGCTATTTTGCCGAACAGTTAAAAAATTAAAAGAAAAATATTAAAGACTTTTAACAAATAATAATAAATTAATTAATTATCAAAAATTAGTTTACTAGATTTTAAAAAATACTTGATAACTTATAAAGCATATATAATTGGATTAATAACCTATGCCTTCTTACTGATTCCTCATATGAGCATTTTTTAAATTATAATAAAGTTATTAGAATCAAACTGAATGAAATAAATTATATTAAACAATTTTATTAGAAAAAGTTCTTTATGTTTATTTTAGCACCAAATCTCATTATTATAAAAAGCTTAAACAATCTCACTTCTTCTCATTTGTAAGCTATTTTAATATTTGTGATTATTAATTCAAACACATCTAAAAAGCGAATTTTATAGTATCTAAATTTTATTTTTAAAAAAATATTCAAAATATTCAAAGATATTTACTAAAAAGTTGTTAAACAAGAATTGCTCATCTTTATTGGAGATAAATAGTTAATTTATATTTATTTATCATTATTCCTTTTTAAAAAAATCTAATAAATAATAAATATTTGTCAATTATTAACAAATTTGATGTGTTAAAATGGCTTTTTATTTAAAATTAGAAATAATCATAAATTTTTTAGTTAAAAAAAAAAAGTTCAAAATAATTAAAATTTTGAAAGATAAAAAATATTTTAATTTAATTAATGTTTTATTATTAAAAAATTTATATAGTTTGTAGTGATAAAATAAATGATATTATTAATACTTTATGAAAAATTTGATTTATTTGTTAAGATAAAATCTGTAATTATTTATAATTTTGTTTGAAAATTTATTTTATTTATTAATGATTTAAAAAAAAGAGTAATCTTAAAGGTTTTTTATGAAAAATTTGATTTACTTGTATTAAAAAAAATCTAAAATATTTAATAATAAGCTTTAAAAAAATGAAAAGTAATCACTAAGGTTATTTATGAAAAACTTGAATTATTTGTATTAATAAAATCTTAAATAATTTTATTTGGGAGATTTATCTAATTTAAGATTGTAAAAACAAATGATATCATTTTTATTTT
Organism: Tetrahymena malaccensis 436; assembly: GCA_000231845.2. NCBI lineage: Eukaryota > Ciliophora > Oligohymenophorea > Hymenostomatida > Tetrahymenidae > Tetrahymena > Tetrahymena malaccensis. Next base: position 984,043 of record JH719954.1, read on the forward strand.
TATGAAAATTTATTTTATTTAAAGTGATTAAAAACAATTTATGAAAAATTTAATATCTTCTAATTATATTTGAATTTAAGTATAAATTTGATTCAATTGATTTTTTATTGTTTAAAAATTTTCAAAAATGAAATATAAAATAAATTATTTAACAAAAATAATTTTAACAAGAACCTTTAAAAATAAAAGTGATTAAAATTAGATAAATATTTATAAATTTTACTTTAGAAAATTTTGCCTATAAATTTAATTTTAGCTAACGATTTCTGATTAAATGATTATATTTCCCGCAATTTTGCATGAATTAAATAAATATTGTTTTTGTCTGTTTAACATTTTAAGCTGAAATATATTGATTGATTAGTTTTTTATACTGTTTTATAGCAGTAAGTAAATAGCTCTAAATTTGTTTGATTCATAAAATTTTTAAACAAAAATCTTTTTTAGTTTTTTAATAATTAAATAAGCAAACTAAGTAAAAAGGAGTGCGTTTAAGATTAAGACTGACCATTCACTTAACATAAACCATTTTAACAAATTTAGCTGAAAAATATTATTTTTTTCTCATTGTTGCATACTAAAAAATATAGAAAGAGCATTCATTTATTTGAGTTATAGTTTTTTCTCTCGTAGGAATGATGTAATCTAAGCCAAAAGATGTCTTAAGTGAATATATGCTATTTACTGATGGGAAGTTTCTTTCAGAGCCTCTTTACACCTGTATTACATTCTTTTATTGCTTGAGAATTAATATTAAAGAATAGATTTAAAAGAAAGATTTTAAAATTAAAATAATAATTATAAAAGTACAATTTCACATTTTCCAACTTTATTTATTATTTTTTATTCTTATGATGCTTTTTTTAAATAGAAAAATTAAACGAATTCGATAGCAAAATGCTGAAACTTAAACAATAGATTTTAGGCTTAAAGAATATAAATATCCTTGATGATGAATTATTCAATATATTAAGCATTTAGCTTAGCGAAAGTTTTATTTACAGCATTTAGTAATGGTAAATCGAGAGCATTATTGATAAAACATATCTTCTTTTGAAAACATAAGAATAAGGTACTCCTAATGTTTTAAATATGGATAATAGCGCTATAGTTTATCTTATAAATAGAAACATTAAATTTGCAATTATCTATTTGATAACTAAAATTGTAATGAAAAGAATAAATTCTGTCACTCTTTCTGAGCAATTACTGAAATTTTTTGAGACTGTTATTGATCTTATGTACGATTTGCTAATTTAAGATGAGATTGCTTTGCAATGCTATGGATATGCCTGCTTTAAAATGTATGAAAAGCTGCTAAGCGATGATGAGCAATCAGAAGAGCCCTAAATTTTTGAAAGCAATCACTCTTTTCACATTCTATAAAAAATTAAATAAATTTCTAAACATTTGTTGAACATTTTCCTAAGTAATTTCAATCAAGCAACTAGCGAGATATTTTTAGAAAAGTATGAAATTTTGATGCTTAAATGTCTCAAATCTACTAATTACTTTAGTTAATAAGGAGGGTTAATACTGCTCTCGAACATCTTAAAAGTAACAGAAACATGCTACCACACTGCAATGTACTCTATCTTGTAAGAAATGAACATATCTTAGAATTTATAATTATAAATTTATCGTGTCTTCGCACTTCTTTCTCCAGATGAGCAGCTTGTAAAAAACATCTTTACCAAAATTGGGTCACTTTCCTTATCGAATAAAATACACTTTCTTAGTAACTTTTTACATGATGGGCTATTCTAGGAAGTATATTATTCATTTGACTTTAAATAGTAAAAATTTGATTGCTTTACTCAGGAATACTCTCAATTACTCCTAAAATGTTTATACAAATTTTATTAAGAGCATCTTAAATAATATGTAGATGAAGTTTAGTAATAATAGAACAAATTAATCACATAAGATTAAAATTATTAAATAGAATCACAAAAAGTAATATAAAGTCTTCTAAGAAATGCAGAATTATTTAACTTAAACACTTTCTAACTATATAGCGATTTAAAGCAATATATAGACGTCCTTCAAAAAATGCTTCCAAATAACTCAGTTTCTCCATATATCATAAATAACATGATAACAATTATCATTTAATATAACTAAGCACTATTTTAATTCTAAGAAATAGCTCCTTTTTTTGCATATCTAAAAAATCAATCATTTTAAAATACAATAATCAAAGCTAAAATATATTTTCTTCTTTCTTATTCAGATGCAGATGAAACCAATTCAGAAGTAAATATTCTTTCAAGATATTTTGATCTTTATTTTTATAGATAAATAACAAATTTCAAACCCCCCTCTTTATTTTAATTTAGAATGTCAATAATTTGTACAATAAAATTGAATTAAATAGGGGAGTTTTTTAATTTAATATAGATAACTACTAAAATTGACTAATTAATTATTTATATATCATTTTAAAATATTAGGTTTAAAAAATAAAACAAGTGTCTTTAAAATAGAAATTTGGAAAACTTATAAAACAAATTAAAAATGTTAAACTAGAATATTTTGCTTTGCATTGTGCTGAATTATATTTGAATAATTCATAATTAACTGACATAGAAACAGATTTCGATGAAGAAATTTTAAATAAAATTCTGAGTTTTGTTAAGAGAGAAGAGAAGTTTCAAGCAGATAGAACTCTGTACTTAGATTCTACTCTTTAAAATACAAAAACTAATTAGAGTTTCAATAATATGGTTGAAAATTTGTCAAGAAGTGCATCTATTTTGTTTTACATAAGTAAAATTAAGAATCTAGTTCCAACTATTCCATAAACTGAAAAAGAAAGTATTTCTTATAAACTAAGCGAAATTATTGAGTCAATCAATTTTTGAAATTCAAGAATATCTTATATAATTAATATATATTTATTAACTTTACAATTCATATTATCTTTAATATCCTTTAGTTAAAAAGTAAGTAAGTAAGTAAATCATCCAATTTTTTTTATAGGGTAAATTTAAATATGCTAAAACTTTTAGTGAGAAATTTATTTATTTATACAAATCATGTTAACAAATATTAACAACTTTCTTTTATAAAACATTATTAGAATAATTATATTTTTTTCAATCTATTTATCTTTATTTCATTCACGTAATTTGATAATTGCTTAAATATTGTAAAAATAATAACATGAAATTCATAAAATGTTATTGCTATCTTTTTTATTTTATTTAATTTGTTAGGTTGTAATTTGCTAAAATACATATATTAATATAATATGAGCAATAAAGATTTGAAAATAAAAAAATAATTAACTAATTTTGTTCATTTTAACTAATAACTTTATTTAACTATTATAATAAATGTAATTTATTTAAAATTATTCGAACTATTTAATTCAACATAAAAAGAAAAATTATTTTATTTTATTTTAATTTAATTTCAGGTTGAGTGTGCAAAAATTTCAGTAAATTTAAACTTAAAAAATATTTCTTTAGCAAAATAGACTAAAATATAAACAAAAAATTAATTGAATTTTTAACAATTTTATTTAATTTACACTTTTTTGTAACTAACTTAAACTATTTTAATTAATTAAGAATTATTTTTTTATCTTCATTTAAGATTTATTTATTGAATAGATTTTTAAAATTAGATATATTTTTTTCAGAATATAGGCAAATCTCTGTTGTTATCTTTAGAAACCAACAAAGTTTATAAGTAACCATGAACAATAGAGTCTAATTCGTTTTTATGCATTTATCTAATTTCGTCTGTTAATTCTCCCACAATCCTCATTTTTATATCCCCTATTTAATGTTATAAAAGATTAAAATACTACTTAGTATATTTTATATGAAATTACTTGAACCAATAGATAGATTTAAAAGTATTTTTGCAGCAAGTCTTTTGCCTTCAATATTGGAGTCGTTTCTTAAGTGGGCTAAGAAAATTTCTATACCCTTATTGTGAACAATTTATGCTCGAAGAGTGTCTTTAAGAGCTAAATTAGAAATAGTTTATAGAGTGTGGTTAACAAATTCATGAGTTTTATCTCTTGCTAGTGTGAGGTCAATTAGCATTTTAATGTGATTTTCAAAAGAAATATCAAAATTAGAAACTCTCGATCTATTAGAATCAGATAGAACAGTTAGAATTCTCATGCCTAAATTTTAAAGATTTTCATAAGGACATTCAATCAGACTTATAGCAGTAGTTACATCAACCGCATAACCACCTACTTCAAGGTGTTTCCTCATTAAGTTAAATAATATAGGCTAGAAGGCAGTTGGTTAAAAGTTAAAGGCTTTTAAAACTCTTTAAATAATCTTATTTTTCAATCCTTCTTCTGCTCTGTAAGGATTCAGGTGTTAACATATTGTATCTAAGATTTTAAGTTATTACATAGATGGATCTGTTGGTAGAGTTATTTCGATTAAATTTAGTATTTTTGAATAGCTTTCTTTGTTATCCATAATTATGTGTATGATGCTTTCAATAATAGGCTCTAAGTTCTAAACTGCAAAAATATGCATATCTCTTGATGCTGTTGGATCTAATAAGCTAACATAGTCTTTCATCATATTATCATTTACCGTTTGGAATGTATCTGCCCCGTCTTTCGAATAAATATTACCTACATATCCATCTTAATTCTCCTTGGGTGATTTTGGACGTATAATATTTTTAGTTGAGTTTTTAAAAGGCTCAAATCTAGATTATTACTGAGAACTATTTAGTTTTAAAATATAATTTGTTTTTTGTATTAAAAATTAAAAAATATATTTTCAAGATTATGAATTAATCAAGATTTGATTAACTAATTAAACAATTTAAAAACAGTTTTAAAATTTTTAGCTAAATATTTTATAATTTAAGAGGGAGATGATGAGTTAAAATTTAAACTTTAGAACTTGTTATTTCATAATGATTTATTTTAAAAACAACTTTAATACTTATAAAAAACTTATATTAAGAGCTCTCTATAAAAGTTAATCTTATAAGCTTCTTGAAATATTTAATTTATTTTAAGAAATTGATAATAATTAAATAAAGTTTTTATTTACCCTTTAGCATCTTCACTTTGTTCATCAATTTTAATTTAAGGGTTTGAAGGAAGTCTGTACTCACCATACGGATTATTTTAGAGGTACTTATTAGCAGTATTTCCTCTTACTAAAATTACATAGAAGAATATTATAATAAAAGTTTAAGCTTTAATTAAAAGTATATTGTTTACTGCTTTGAGGTCTTTTAATTACGTTACTTGTAGCATTGTTTTGTGTAAAGTTAGGCTAATAAATTTAATTGATTTAATTTTCTCTACCTATTGGTAATCTGCTCTATGAGTTTTTATAGAATTAATCCAAACTATCTTCTTACTATTACCTGATCCTGTTATTTTCTTCTTGCTATTATAATCTTAAACCAGTTTAACGCTAGGCTACGTCTGCATCTCTGTTTAGCTGTATGATTTATCCACGAGAAACTGGTTTAGGATTGTACGTGTTTTTGAATTCACCTTTTGTTAAATGAGAAATCAGTTTAATCATTCTTGATCTTGTTTGAACTGACACTGAATCTAATTTAGATGCTAACATTAATGAGTTGATTGCTTAAGGAGTCTTCATTTTTTGGCAAATTACAACTAAACATTTTTTTAAAATAATATTTTAATTTTTGAAAATTAAAAATAAATAAATTGTCTCACTCGATTTAAATAAGATTTCCAAAATGTCAACTACTTATTGAAGGAGGTAGGGATCCCCGAAAATGAGCTCACATATCCAAAAGTGAAGAAGGTTGGTGAGCAAGTTAAGGATAATAATATTTTCTTAAACCTCAAACATTTCTAGTCTTTCTGTTAGGAATATTTTTCTTATAATAGCTGCAACATTATGCACAATCATTTTGGATTAAGCACTAAATCCAAGAGGGAGAACAGAACCTAAAACTTCCTCTAAATTCTCAATTCTGGTAAAAGAAGCATCTAATTAAAAATATATTCATTATTTATTTATTTTAAAGCATAGGCTTTAACAAATTATTTTAGTGAAGTTAAATAAATCAATCAAAATTCAGCTTTTTTATTAGCTTGAAACTAAATTAAACTTTTAAAAGTTAGTTAATAAGCTAAATAATCAAGCAAATAAATAAATAAATAAATAAAATGGCTTCTTAGCTTGTTTGTTTGCTTGTTTATTAATTTGTTTGTTAAGAAAAGTAAAATTAATGACTAAGTAAAATATATTCACACCTGTTAGCTTGGAGCAGATATTTTACTGCATAGATCTAAGCAGATACAACAGTTCTTATATATCACTTGTTAAATGCATATTGACAGCACCTGTTTATAAAATAAAACTAATTCAGTAAATTTATTATTAAGTCTTACGTAATTTTTTCAAAAATGTCAATAATTATATTTGTATTAAATTTTAACATTTTACCCATATCTGAACCTATTTTTTCAGGAAGAGCGTATAATTTATCTCCATTTTTAACTAATTCAAATACAAAACTGCTATTTGATAAAGAATAGCCATATTAATCCTGTAACTTTGCACAAATAAATGTTGGCTCATTTGGAAATAAGTCTGAAAATTCTTGCTCAACAAGTCTCTTAAGCATTGAAACTTTAATATTTGCTATAGAAACGAAGAATAGAGTTAATTTAGAAGTGCTTTTTTGCTTTCAATATTTACTTTTTGTCATTAAAATGAGTTTGCGATAATCACCTTCATCGTCTACATCTTTTTTTAATGTTATATATATTTTGATATTTTCTGATTATAGATTCATTTTTGCCCTCATCTCGCCTAAAACGTCTTGCTGATATAAATGCTAAGATGGTATCATTTAAGTTTGAGGACTAATGAGCTGTTAAGCAGAAGCTGCTTGATGAATGGCATTTTGCTAACTTTCATAGGGATCGTTGTAATAATCTAAATTATTTTTGGATTTTGGCCTCTAATTTGGTGATAAATAGTGCTGTGCTTGAGGAATCAATGATTACTAACTATACATTCTAATTTTTGTAAGATAGAGAAAACAAACTAGTTATTTAATTATTTTTTTAAGCAGTCTTTCTACGATAAAGAAACAAAATTCTTTTCATGCAAATTTTAACTATTCTAACAAATATTTCTCATAAATTGCTGTTAAATATTTTAAGTAAAATATTTTTAAATTAACAAAAATAAAAATTGTATTTATAACAGACTTTATTTGAATTTATGATAAAAAGTTAATTTATTTGTAAAAGTTAATAAAAGAATGTATTGTTAATCAAAAATAATTACTTACATTTATTTAAATATTGATAACTTAATCTAATCTTTATAAATGACAAATCTCTACAAAATTATACAAAAAATAATGAAATTAGAATCTTTTTATGAATTTAAGTATTTATTATACCATTACATGACTATGAAATGTAATAAAAAACAATGAATAATTATATCTAAGCGATAAAGAAAATAAGAAACTTATCAAATTGTTCATGAGATTACATTAAGAAATTACAATCTTAAAAGAAAAATCTAATTAAAAAATTTGAAAACTTTTGGAAAAAAATAAACTTTTTTTTGATTTTTCTTGTTACATCTTCTTTATCAAATGAGTTATCAAATTATTTGTAAATTCTAAACTTTTTAAATAAAGGGAAACTTTTAATTAGGAAAAATAAATAAATAAATATTCAGTTAAAATAGGTAACTAATATTTAAAATTATCAAATTTTTTAATACAATTTATCTATTGTGTATAAAATACAACGTTTATAAGTGATACATCAATTGAATAAAATGGTTTTTTTCTTAAATTTTATGTATTTTTTAAAAATTTAGCAGGAATTATAAGTGTTTAACAAAGTGTGTAAAGTTTTCTTGATTTAAGAACAAAAATTGGAATTGCTTATATAAAACAAATCAATATAATCACAATCTTGTTGATATTTAATTTAGTGGTGCATCTATTAGTATTAAATTATTCAATTAATTTATCAAGCTAGTTTATGAGATAGGAAAATTTAAATCTAATTCAATAATGACGAATGATTTTTAGGTATTTGTGTAAGCCCTTAAATAGATTTAAAAATGGAAATAATTGAATAATAAAATTGACTACTACTATTACACATTTTGCATTAATATACACAATAAATATAAGTGAGTTTTTACTAAGTTATTAATTATTATTTTTATTTCATAAACATGTTAAATAAGGTTGAATGTTGTTTTTTTTTAGATAGTTTTTTGCATATGTTGTTTTTTATTTAAGATTAAGATAGATTGTGGAAAATAATGAGAATAATTTATAATTTAAAAATTAGCTTTTTAGATCAATTTATAGTCCCTGAATCTAATGATTATTGATTGTTATCATATTTATCAGCATCATCATTATCATTGATGGGAGAATTTTTTTTTTCATCCTTCTTCTTATATATTTTGTTAAGCTTTTTCATTTTCTTCAGAATTTTCGATTAGTCATAGTAAAATTTCTCAACCAGTTACTCTGATTAGATGCTGTATGCGAAATCTTCTTCCCATTCAATTAGCGGATTCAAAATTTAGTTTTTTCTAATTGTTTCTAAAGTTTTTAGTTAATTTTCATTTAAAATAATTCTTTGTATTGTCAAGATGTTATCTCCTGTGAAGGGGGAATACTAGCCATTATCGATTGTAAATATCTCTGATTCTATCGAAGCGAATAAGTCAATATTATCATAAGTTTTTATCTTCGCTTCAAAGTACGATTTATTTTATTGAGAAAGTATCAGATCTAGCACTGCTTTAATATATTTTGCTTAATCTAATGGCTAAAAAAATTCAAGTCCTCCCTTTCTAAGACTTATATTGATGTACTATTCAGCAGTGCCTCCCATAAGATTTAAAAATGATTTACTAATTGATGCATTCTTAAAAGCCGTTGTGTCTTTAGAATAATCAAATCCAGAAACGATGGCTATAAAAGGCAATCCACCTTCCTCCTCCTACTTTATTATATTCTTTTTAAGTAATTCGAACTATTATTAGCGATTATCCAATATTTATTCAAATTCTATCTATTTTCCCTAAAATTCTTTCTTTAGATTGTCTACTTGACTCATCATAAAATAAGCAACTTATTAGTAAGCTAATATTGCATCAGCTAGTTCTTTGAATTCTTTTAAATTAAATCTAAGCAGCAAAGAAGAAATATGTTCCATATTTTTCAGCGGGCTTGTATATTAAGTCATAGAAAGATTTAATTTGTCATTAAATATCTCAAATTAATCTATTTTCATAAATTTACTCCAGCAAGCATCTTTTTAGTAAGACAAATCTCTCTTAAGTCTAAGATCGAGTACGCAGCTGCCCCATAGAATAAACACTGGCTCGTCATTGATTATACAATCTTGCAAAATTGATACACCGCATTCTCTCTTTTTGTAATGGGTGACTAGCTGGCGCAATCGTTCTATTTCCTTTTATTCTTTCTCATCATTATTTTCGTTTACTTAATTAGCATTTTATTTACTAATCTTCTTCTATTTTTTAGAGGGTATTTTAGATTTAGAATCATTAATAGAAACTTAATCAACAGTTATTGACTATGTACTACATGTTATGCTTATATTGTCTTTAAGAGAATCTATTGTAATACCTAGTTGCATACTATGTTATTTAAGTTTATTTATTTAGTATTTCTGTGAGTTTGCTGTCTATTTATGCGCTTTACAGATTCTTTTCAACCTTATTATTTGTCAAAATATAAAATGTTGTTAACTTGGCTCTTTCTTTCTTTTTTATCAAAATTTTATAAATTTTAATTGAAAAAAATAGCTTATAAAATTCAAAGCTAAAATATGAATGAATATAAAAAGATGATTTTTTTATTAATTATTGTTTTTTAATTTTTTTTTTTTTTTTGCATGATTATTGTAAGGATATTTTTTTTTTCATTTCCGTTTAATTTGACACAGTTTACTTACTATAAGATTATTTGTTTTTTTTTTGTTTTACTTTTGTTAAAACTTCATTCGATGGAGGTAAAAATCATACATTTGATAGAAACTTTATATAAAGAATAACTAATTCAACTATAAATATATTGACTCGAAAATAGAAAAATTTAGATTCTTTTCAAATTATAATAAAATTCAATAATGCACTGAACTACTTTTTTAATGTTAAAAAGTACTATTTGAAATAATTAAAAAACATCAAAAGTTTACTATTCAAAAATTTTTCATTTCTGATTGCTTGTTTATCAAATAAATTTATTTTTTGCAAATTTTTACAGATAAATTTTAATCTTCTGTATTTTATCTACTAATATAATCAATCGCAGTCATTTAAGTTATTAATTTATCCCAAGTAATTTAATCCAATAAAATGCTCTTGAAAAAATTATGTTAATTAGATAAATTTGTACAAATACTTTTTAAATAATCACTAAACTGTCTAATTATTTATTCTTATTATTAAAAAGTATTCTTCTGCATTCATTAAAAATATTGAAAATAGTTTATTATAAAAGTAGAATTTCAATGATGCTTTGTCTTGGTCGAAATAGATATTTAAAATTTAACAAAAGTATTTTAAAGTAAAAAATATTTGAACAAGTATCCTTACTCAACTAAATTTACATTATCTGTTTAGAATTTAAAAAAAATAATGTAAATTTGTGGTTTATTATATTTTACCACCTCTTCTTTAATTTTCGAAAAGCTAAGTTAAAATAATAAAAGAAAAAAATTCTTTACTCTTTTTTACAGCAAATTTTGATATTTAATTAAATTTAAATAAAAATTTCAGGTTATTTAAAAAACTGAATATAATCAAACAAGATAAGGTTTGAAGTATTTAATTAATATTTCTTAACATCATTTACACAGATTAAAGTAATTTTTTATTTTTTACACAATTTGTAACAAATATTAATTTTGAAAGACAATAAAATTGAAATTTATGACTAAAATAATTACCACAAGTCAATAAATCTAGATAGAGCTCATCATAATTAATTTTCATTTTTCTTTATTCGAGCTTTCGTTTTAGTAGGATAATAGATGGGTATTTAGTGAATCACTACTACTTATCTGAGAAGAGAAAATTTAGGTAATTTGGCTGAAAGATACTTAGGCGAACTAAATATTTTTATTATTTTACTATTCATAATTCTGGTCATAATTTACTCCTGAATCTTTCTAAGATAATACATTAGTTGAATATTTTTTGAAGATGCTAAGCACATTTTTCTGTGTTCCATTGTTCATCTTTAAATTAATGGACTATGACATTTCAATGTTTTCTTTGTTTTTTTTGTTAAGCTCATTTTAAATAAATAGATTCTGTTACTAAGGAGTTTAATATGATTGATTTTTTATTTTAGCTTGATCGCTTGGGCTCATATTTTTGTATTTTATCATGAAATTCTTCAAAGATTCATCATACTTAGATCTGCTTTCTGTTTTAGAAAATTCTACGATGCCTTCAAAAAGCTTTCTCAATTTTTTGATGTTGACAAACGTTCTAAAACTGACTGATTTATTGAAAAGACAACCCATAATTTTGGAAAAGAGTAATTTCTTTTCAAAAAAGCTAATAAAAATATTAAATATAGTTTTAATTGAAAATGCACAAATCAGAAAAGCAACAAAAACTCCAATCATGTAAATTAAATTATCTTGATTGTCATTATAACTGCCCATCTTTTTATTTTAATAATCAATATCTGAGAGTCTATAAGAATTTATATTTTCTTGCAAACTCATCATTAAGCTTGCGAAAAATGTGATAGAAACCAAAACACTGCTTTAGAATTCTTATTTATTTAAGTGGGATGTGTTAAAAGGGCGTATAATGATCAAGCAGACTGTATAAAGCTATGTAATTACTATAGAAACAATGGAAAAAATCCACATACTGTTGCTTTAGTATTGATTTGCTATTATGAGAAGGACAATATTCTTAACCATTCTTATGAAATCCCAATAAAAGTATTCGTTTTTATACTCATTATACAGGAAACCATATTTATATCTGACAGCAATATTGTTTAAGCGAGACCTTTATTTAAAAAGTCCATAGAATATTATAGCAGGTACCAAAAAAGTCCAAAGAACGCAAGATGGAAAGTAGAGAAATAGTTATTTTTAGACTAATTCTTAGTTATCATCGCATTAAATAGTGAGATCTATTTTTAAGTAAAGCTATTAACCAATTTCTCTGCAGAACAAAGTATTAACCAAAATTCTAAAGCAGTTAATGCTAAAGATGTTAATTAAACCATAAATCATTACTGTGTTTGTTATATATTTGATTTTGTTGATATTTATTTTCTTTTTAAATTTATTTATCAAAAACGATATTCCACTGGTGATAATTATGAAAATAAATGGAGCTAGTATGACGAATAAAATTTTTGTTTCAACAAGTTCTTTCTTACTGCTCATATATTCAGAAAGCCAACAATCTACTGAAAAAAACACAGTTTGCAAAGGTTACCCTACAATATTGCTGACAACTAAAATCTCTCTAAAATCTTTGAATCTGATCAGTTGAGACATTTAGATGGTTTAGAGGAAATTAAGAAAGATCTTAAGATATGCAGTGGACAGAGTCATTTTATAATAAGAGCTTCCTATATAACAGATGTTCATCTTCGTCAAATAGTATCTGATAATAAAAAGATTTTTATAAAGAAAATAAAAATTTTGAGATTATGTGGATTTTAGATAAAGAAGCACGTTAAATTAAAATAAATTATTATTAAACTTTCTTTCGTTATTTGAAAGCTAAAATTTGATCATTAAAGTAGAAATAAAAAATTAGTCGGGTTTTTTTCATTAAAAATTGAGTAACTTAAATTTCATTCATTTTGAGTTCTAAATTCTTTTATTTTAAGGATTGGTAATGACGATTATTCAAATTTGAATCTGACGAAAGACATTCATGAAAATAAAAACCTCTATATCTCACTTAAAATAAATAAATAACTATTTTACCTGTAAATGTTGTTTGTAACCTTTTTATATGTACTAAAAAGTATAATGATTAGTAGTGATAACAAAGCTAAACATACTCCTAAAATAACTAATTTATTGTTTTTTATGTCCTTACATTTTGTACAACTAAAAAGACCTGTTTTAGCATAAGTTTCATTCCAAAATTATCTGCTGCTATCACATTCCTCACAAAGCGGTCCAATATGCCTAATAATTAAAATAATTATCATTATTAATTATCTATCATTTAAAATTATATATAATTATACCCCTCAGAGCAAAGTTAATCATCGAATTAATCTCCCCCCTTACAATTTTCTTTTAAATTTGAACACTCTACAAGCACTTCAGGCTTCGACTCACTTCTCCAAAAACCCTTTTCTAAGTTCCAATAATTTCCATAGCTGCTACTAACTCCATTAGGCTTTTATAAAATGAATTTTAATTTTTTATTGCTAAAATTAATAAGTATTTTTTTTTACCTTATTTTTACATGTTGTCATATCAGTAGGCTTTTCAAAGGAGTACGTGCTATATGGACATTAATAGCATATTTCGGCTTAATAATTCATACGGAACTCTCCCTCCTTGCAGTTTCTAAACTAAATATTAACTTGAATATTAAAATTATCATCAAAAATATCATCTTGGTAATAAGGGTATCTCATTTTTAGTGAGAATTTCAATCTTCTTTTGTCATTTCCCCTTTTTTAATTATCAATTTATTAAAATAAAATTTAACAAAAAAAGTATTTCAAGAGAATATTTTATTTATTAAAGCATTTAATTAATTTACTTAATAAAATATGATGAATATGCGAAGTACTAAGATTACAAATCCACCTCTTATAATAGGGAAATGTAATGAGAGGCATCGTTCTCGTCTAATTTTTATATTTATAGAAAATTTGAAATATCTCTGTTTTTTCGCTTCTAATTTTAGGTATATTAAGAGCTTTTTTAATAATCCACATCTCTTTTATCTATAATCTCATATGATCCATTTTTTACTTCTTCATAGTTATGCTCTTATTTTGGACTTTTTGATATTTATGTATTTATGCTGTCAATTTAACGGGCAAATACATGAAATTCAAATAAAACTTTGCTGCCACTTCGGAAATCACTTATTTCTATGCTCCAGTCTTACATTTATCTTTTAAAAGGCACATTTTTATGACTATTTAGCAAATCAGAGTTGTATTCCTGAATTTTTTGTACCACGAGAGACTAAAAATTTTAGATTGAATTATGACCTTCAATTTTACCAAAATTATTTCGAAATGTGATATTAGACAGGTCTAAATTAATATCATCGTTCTATATAAATAATCCTCCTCCAAAATAAGACTTACAATTTTCTATTTTCATTATTATTTTAGGGTTGAAAAGATTAGTACCTCCTAAAGTTGGTAATCCTATTTTGTAAAGAAAAGCTGCTCCTGCATACTATGAGCTAGAACAATTAGAAATAGTAATGTCTGAAAGACTCATGTTGTAGATTTCACTTAGGTACAGAGCGCCACCTGTGATTTCAGAGTAAAAATCTTTGACATGAGTATCATTTACTATGACAGTATGGGTTTCTTAAATGAATGCAAATCCACCATATTAAGCATTATACACTTGCTCATATTTATTATTTATCGCAGTTATATTCGACAATCCTACGCACCCAAAGTAATGACTAGATTTTATGTAAAGTGATCCTCCTGCTTTCACAGAGACATTACTGTCAAAAATAGTGCTTTTTACATACATAAGTTTGACATGTACAGCGTTTATTGCTCCTCCATTTCCTAATCTTGCCACATTATCTTGAAATAAACTATCTTACACTTTGAAATATCCAATAAATTCGCTATTTATAGCACCTCCTTCTGTAGATTTGTTACTAATAAATTTAGTCTAGCGAATAATAATGTTATTAGAAACTTTAATATGAACTATACCTCCTCCTTGGTAAGAAACAGAGTTATTTATTAATTTTGAATCTTTAATCACAATAATATCGCCTTTCATGATCTTTATAATAGCATTCGGAGAATGACAGTTTTCAACTGTAATATTTGAAAGTTATATGTTCTTGTAATTCATAAAATTAAAAATTCCTCCAGCATCATTATCGTTCATTCTAGCCTTCTGTATATCTTTGAAGACTGCGTTATTCAACTTTAAATCAATCAAAGATTCCTGACCGTTCTCGTAATTTGAAGATAAAATATTGATAAACCCATGATTTATCTAGCTTTTTCTTAAGTAGATCATTTCTTCTATATACTCTTTGTCATAGTTTATTTTAATATTTTCAAAATAAATCTAGTCGAACTCAATATTATTCTTCTAGGACTATCCCTTAATAGAATTTTGAGAATCGTAAAAAGCGTATGGATTAATATTCATCATCAAAAAGCTATGCGCTATTTAGCAATCTGTTATCCTAAACTTGATTATCCTCAAGTATGAAATACCGAAAAACCTGAATACTGATGGGAAATCATTGACTAAAATAACATTAAAAAAATAATATAAAATTAAAAAATTTAAAGTAATCAAAGAATAGCTAATTAATTAGAGTAATTAAAAATATATCTATAACGTTAATAAACTAAAATATTAATTACTCTCTATTTTGCTGGTGTAATACTCCATGCTCATAATAAGAAACACATTTTCTAATTTCAAGTTTTCTATTTTCACATTTTTTATGTCAATAAAGCAAAAGAATCCCTCTAAAGAAATGTCTTGTCTACCGTTCATAAATACATCTACTAACTCTACATTCATACCTGATTGTAAGTAGAATATTCTCATGTACTCGTTTTACTTTATATTCTAAAAAGTAATATTTTCTATTTTGATCATTTCGAACTTCTTTGCTTGTAAAAATAACTAATCTGTAGATATGTATCTCATTTGGACTGAACTAAGACCAAAATATTTGACATGTTAATCTATTTCAAATATGATAAGATTGTGAAGCGTAACATTATAGAAATCCACATTTTCCAATTAAACTTTGTTAACATTTTTAAAATAAAATAGCTGCTGATTAACTCGCCTGCTGCTTGGATAGTTAATAATCCCCTAAAAAATTTAATTTGTAGCCTTAATTCCATTAATTTTAAGAAAAAACATATTGTTGAAGATTATTTTGAAAGATGAGCACTTAATCTTATCCAAATCGATCTCATTTATAACCACTGTGTCAGTAAGCCCAGTGGCATTAATTACTCCTTGCTCCGTTACGTTATAACTAAAATCTTTTAAGAAATCAATTTAACTATAATTGCATTTCTCTGGAATGAACTATTTTCCATTATCACCCTTATTTTTATTATCATAAGTGGTTGGAATATTAAAAATGTCATTGTCATAGTTATTATCAATCCCTTATTTGTTTAGCTTCGATTAGATGTATAGCTCAATTTCATCTAATTGATCCAACTACCCATTAAGGGACTTTAAAATAAATATTATAATAAATAAAATTGAGTTACTAATAACTTTCTTCATTAATGCTAATTATTATTAAATAGATATTAAAAATACACTTTTTATGTTTATAGATTTTACCTTAAATTAACTTGATTTTTTGTTCATAAATTTCTTGTTAATCTTCAATTTATAAAATCTTCGTTTATGAGTCAGTACTAGCTATCTATTAATATATAGTACTTTTTGCAGTTGTTTATCTCTACTTACTCATTTTCTCGAAGTCTTTGCTTACATACATATATTAGCATTAAATGAATATAAAAACTACCTCCCATGATGATAGACTACAACTTATCACTATTTGATAAATATATAATATCTATAAAAAATAAATTACATAAAATTATTATTATTATCATCTATATTTATTTTGTTAAAAAAAGAACTACAAATAATCAAAATAATGTTAATATTTTTCATTTTATGTGTTTCCATTTATCATAATAAAAATTCTCTTATTTTTTTAAAAAGAAATACCTTTTTAGTAAATGAAATATAAAAATAAATTTTAGAAAATTATGTAAATAAATATTTTCTATTAAGAAATAACTGCGTATTAACTATAATAATTTAGTAAAATAAATGAATTTAATTTTTTTTTTTTCAATTTTAAACAGAAATAAGAAAATAATTATAAAACCCTCTATAAAATATTAAGAAATTAAAATAAATACTTAAAAAAAATTTATTTATTTTAAGAATAAATTAATATTTGTCATAAAAATGTCAAGAAACAAAATAATTTAATTCTATTTCTATTAATAGCAGCAACAATTTATTTTTATATAGAAATTATTTGAAAAATAAACCTTTATGTTTATTTAATAAGGATAAGAAAGACTTATTTACATTACCTATTTAATAAAAATAATAATTATTTATCATTTTATATTAAATTTTTACTATTTATTTAAACTTATTTTTGTCAGATTACAAAATTTTGTTAATAATTTCTCTAATAATTATATTAAGATAAATTCAATTTTGACTTATTTTTTATTACTTCATAAAATATTTTAATTAAATAATTTCAATATAATTTTTACAGAAATACTTTTGCTTCTAAAAAATGCTTATCTAAATTAATTTTAATTCTTCAAATTGAAAATAATTTCTAATCCACTTTTTAATTTTATATAAAAAAATGTAAAATTAAAAAATAAAATAATTTCTTCATAAATAAAAAAAGTAAAATAATTATTCAGATTAAATCAACAGCAATACAAGTAGATGTTTTAAAATCTAAATATTACATGAATGGCTGTTAACAGCAAAAAGAAACGATAAAAATATGATATTATTAATATCTTAATAGAGAATCTTAAATGAGGACTTTCTGATCTTCGAAGAATAAAGGCAATCTAGTAGTAATTATTGTATGCATTATCATAAAGATCTTATCTTATGAGTAGAAATCAATAAAAAGTAATGAATGCTTTCACAAATGAATAGGAAGATTTAAGAATAGCAAAATGGTTTATATGTATTTATTTGAAAAACAGATATTTTGATATTTAAAAATAAATAATTTGTTTGTTTGTTTATATGTAAATCAGTCAGTCAGTCAATAATTCATTCATTTATGAATAGATTTTTCATTTTTAATTAATTATTTAGTAATTTATGTATCTAGTTTGTATAGATTAGCGAGCAATATATCTCAGAACAATAAAAATAATAAAAAATATTGCTTTTTATATAAAACAAATCATTTCAAATAAGAAATTTAGAGAAAAACTAAAGCAAACCTATTCATAAAGAATATCAAAAAATTTACAGTTTTTAGTAATTAAATCAAATGTCAGCTAGTTAAGGTGCAGGATTGAAGGCATTTTATCTTTCTAAGATTGAAGAACTCTCTTTGAAAGTTAACGAAAAGTCATAGAATATAAAACGTTTAGAGGCTTAAAGAAACGAGTATAATAATTAAGGTATATCATTTAGCATACATTCATTTAGTAGATTATAGATAAGGGCACAAATTTTCATAAAAGATTTAAAAAGCTAGCTATTTATTGCTACAATCGATGCACAGGTGGAAAATGCAATAAGCTTTTCTCAATTTAATTCAAAATAAATTCATGGGACTATTTCATCGAATAATCTCAACTTTATTTTTAAAATGTTTAAAAGTTGACAAACAAAATAATTTGATAAAAATTACATAGTGTTAAAACAAAAATGCTTAAAAATTTTAGAACCTCCAGCATTTACTTTTATAATGCCCAAAAATAAGTTTATTTAACTTCAGAAAGCTCAATTCTAAAACTTAACTCTAAAAAATTTTGTTTAACTTATAATAAATAGTTCGTATGCTCAAAGAAGAATTCTACTCTTTATAATCACCTCATTCTTATGTTGGTGAAGTTGTCAAGCCTATGGGAAAGAACAAAGTTTTAGTTAAGGTAGAATATATAATCAATAACAATATATTTAATGTTTTAGATTAGAAAATATTTATTTTAGACTTTTGGTTTATTTTGTATTGCAATAAATCTAATTAACACATTATAAATTATTAGATATCTCCTGATGGCAAGTATGTAGTTAATATAGATAAAAGCATTAAAATTGAAGATTGTTTACCAAATACTCGTGTTGCCTTAAAGGGTGACTCTTATGCCCTCCACAAGCTTCTTCCCACCAAGGTTGATCCTTTGGTTTCTCTCATGAAAGTCGAAAAGGTACCCGATTCTACTTATGATATGATCGGTGGTTTGGATCAATAAGTTAAGGAAGTAAAAGAAGTTATCGAATTGCCAATCAAGCATCCTGAAATCTTCGAATCTCTTGGTATTGCTTAACCTAAGGGTGTTCTCCTCTACGGTCCTCCTGGTACTGGTAAAACCCTCCTTGCCAGAGCTATTGCACATCACACAGTAATTGACTATATTAAATAACTAACAGTTGGAACTCTCCTAAATATATCATCAATATATTATTTAAAAATTTAAATAAATTACAAGCAAAAACGATCTAAAAAATTAAATAATAAATTAAAAATAGGTTTTACTCAAATAAAATATTTTTAAAACAAAATTTTAGTAAATTTAATAGGGATTTTATAATATTTTTTAGCTAAAAGCTTTAAATAAAATACTTAATAAGAATTAATGAAAAACAATTGAATGATGTTAATAAAATAGAATATTTGATAATTAATTATTTAAAGCAAATCATAAAATAGCAAGATTTATTTTCAACTGGAAAAATTATTTTAAAAAGATAATTTTTTAACTTATTTTTGTTAAATAGGATTGTACTTTTATCAGAGTTTCAGGTAGTGAATTGGTTTAGAAATATATTGGTGAAGGTGCAAGAATGGTTAGAGAATTATTCGTTATGGCTAGACAACATGCTCCTTGTTTGATTTTTATTGATGAAGTCGATTCAATTGGTGGTGCAAGAATTGATAGTGATAGAGGTGGTGATTCTGAAGTCCAAAGAACTATGCTTGAACTTCTTAACTAAGTAAATAAATAATAAATCTAATTAGCATTTTTTAATAAATCTTTACAATCTCTAAAATAGCTTGATGGTTTCGAATCTACAAATAATATTAAAATTATCATGGCTACTAATCGTATTGATATATTAGATCCTGCTCTTCTTAGACCAGGTCGTATCGACAGAAAGGTAGAGTTCCCTAATCCTAGTGTTGAAGTAATCAAACTATTAAATTATCTTTTTATTAACAATTAAAAAATAAATAGGCTAGATTAGAAATCTTATAAATTCACTCTAAGAAAATGAATCTCATGAGAGGTATTAATTTAAAGGCTATAGCTGAAAAGATGGGTGGTGCTTCTGGTGCAGAATCAAAGGTGAATATTTTATTAATTATATTTTTATTCATTTTTAAAATTAATTGTATGTTTCTTATTAGGCTGTGTGCACTGAAGCTGGTATGTTTGCATTAAGAGAAAGAAGAATTCACGTTACTCAAGAAGACTTCGAAATGGCTGTATCAAAGGTTATGAAAAAGGATTTAGAAAAAAATATGGCTCTTCGTAAATTATGGACATGATCTAAATTATATTTTTATCATCTAATCATTCTTCTGAATACAAATTAACTGATTAATAATTTAAAAATGAACATAAAACAAACAACTTAATCTATAAAAACATATTAGTTTTACAATCTTTGTTTATATCCTGTAGACAACACTCTTCTTTTTATAATCCAATTAATTATCAAAAAAAATTAATTCCTTAATCAATCTATTTAAAAATCTAACAATCAATCAAATGTAATTTTAAGTTGTTAAATTAAAAAACTGTACTAAGTCAATAAATATTTAAATCTCAAAAATAAATAAATAAACAAATAATTTAACAAAGATAGCTAGAAATATTTTTTAAAATGAAAAGTATTACAAATATAATAATTGCTACTTATTTTAACTTTTTTTATGATCAAAACAAAAATATTTTTTTACAAGTCAGATTCAAAAAAAATGTATTATCATATTGTATATTTTTCAATATTAAACTAAATCTGTCAATTTTTGTAAACTTTCTAAAGTTTGTTTGATTTATTGTTTATTAAAATATAATTTTCATAATTGAATAATGTTCAGTAGCTAAAGAGTTGAATTATTTATTATTTTAAAACCAAAATTATTTTAAGTTAATTTTGTAAAATATATTTAATTAAATAATTTATTGATTTTAATTGATTTATTTTATAATGAAATGCATCTATTTTTTTAGAAAAGTAGAATGTATGAATTTCTTAATTAATATCTTAAATATAATACAAATAATATTTGATAATTAAAAAATACTTCTTATTAAACTAAAAACAATATAGATTTGATCAATAACAAAAAATGTCTAATGTAAATAATTTAATTCTTAAAATAGATAGATTTTACTAGATAATTGATTTATATCTTTTATTTTTTATGATAGAATCCAGAGTTTAAGCCACTGAGAGAGTAGGCTAAAGAGAGAAATGAAAAGTATGAAAAAATTAGAGAAAGATATGAGCAAAGAGGGCCAAACAATAATAGTAATAATAATTAGAAAAAAGAAGACTAGAAAATGCAAAATAACTTATACATGCTTAGTAACTAAAAATAAAATACCTAAATTAATTTTAATTGATGTGTTTTCTATCTTTAAAATTAGAGGACAGCTTTAAAGGAGAACTTTACAACGAAGAAGATTTTGATCATTTCAACTACTTTAATTCTCTTAGAGAGAAATAACAAGCAATAGAAAGACAAGATCTTAATGATCTAGAAGCGTTTAAGATAAATATTTATTCATTCATTCTTATTTAGCTATCAATTTTATTTTATTTGAGGTCTTATTTATCTTTATAAAAATTATATACTTTTTGGAAAACACAATTCCCGTGCAAAAACTGTCGTGACGATTGAAGATAAAGAAAAGGTTGAAGTAAGTCTTGTCAAATATTCAGATTAAGCAGTTTCCTTAAAGCTCAACAACAAAGTATTTTTTTGTGTTGCAAATATTTAAAAATGTAAATTTTCCTTGCTGGATAATTAAATAAAGGTATAAGTGAAAGCAAAAAAGATCTCTGAGCCAAACAATAACAACAACAACAACAACAACAACAAAGAAGAAGAAAACAATCTAAATATAAAAAGAGAAAGGAGTGATTCATAAAATGCAATTACAAAATAAGATTCTTCATCTTCCTAAAAAAAAATAAAGCCAAATGACTCCTTATAAGATGATTCTAAGCCACCAACAACATAGCCAATTATTGCCAAAAAAGACAGCAAAGAAGCACCAAAATAAGAAGTTAAAAACCTAGCTGCTGTTTTAGGATATTCTTCATCCTCAGATTCAGAATGAAAAATAATTTTATATCTCTATGAAAAAACAGTGCTGTCTTACTATTAGAATAAATGCTTATTAATAGATTCAATAAATGATAAGAATTAAGTATAATAAATTATGATAGTAAATATTGTTTATTAAATAAATGCATTTGTAAAATATTTTTTTATTAAAATAAAAATACAAAATAATAATAAAATACATCTTTTTTATATATAAAAATAAATATATTACAAAAAGTTTATTAAAGTGATTCATATAAAATATTAAAAGTTTTTATTTATTTAATATACATATTATTAAATGCTCTGCTATCTGGCCTTTCGTTTCAAAATTGCTAAGAAGATTTTATGAATAATTAGTAAATCACATCTCTTCCATCTGATTGTTGTTAAAGAATTTTTCATCGAATTTAACATATTTTTTCTATTCATTTGTTTTGGCATAACCGTAGTATATCTTGTTCTACAAGTAAAAAGATTCCTCAGACTTTTAATCCTAATTGTCAGCTTCAGAGTCTTCATTTTCATTATATTTTCTACCAGCTTTTTTTTATAGTTTTTAATAGTACTTTTCATCATCATCATCCTCCTCCTCTTCTTCTTCATCATCGTAATATTATGCATCATCTTCATCATCTGCATTGACAACATCGCCATTATATGTCATATTATATTCGTAAAATTCTATTAATATAAGAGGATAGAACTCTTTTATATCTTTTCTGCTGACTCTGCTGTCTATTGGCTACTGCTTATTAGGTCTTATTTTCCAAACAATATCGCAAGCAAAATACCCGTCTTCCTTAGTCCCAACTCTTTTATCTATAACCATGTTTTTAATTGATTTTGGTTCATCTATTCCAAGTATGCCATAAAAAGGAAGCTTATCATATAAAATTTTGCACTTTTTTGCATATTTTCTCTTAGTTTTAACTATTCTTCTTGATTCAGAGGCTTCATCATCACTATTTTCACTTGAGCAGCTATTTTTATCGCTTTCATTGTCATTTTCTTAATCTTTTTGATTTCTTCTGTTTCCTCTCTTTTTATTCTTTTTTTATTTGTTATTAATTCTACCCTTTCTTCTACCTTTTCCTTATCCTCTTTAATTTGAATTTTCATCACCGCTTTCCTTAGAAGAACTTCTACTACTTTAATCTGAGCTATTTTCACTTCCATTATCACTATTTTGACTACCTCTTGAACTATTTTCACTATGATCTTAACTATGATCACTTTAAGAATTACTTAAATCTTCATCACTGCTAAGAAATCTATCTTAACTTTTGCTAAACCTTTTCTGTTTAAATTTTCTTTTGGCACCTACTAACTAATCATTCTCTTTATATTGATTTAAAAAAATATAAATTAATGAGTAAAGAAGGATTCTAAAGGATTTACTTTCATATTCAGAAACTTTGTCAGAGTCTTTAATCATTAAAATCTTTCTTCTAACCCAAATATCATCTCCACCATCTTTTAGAGAAACTAAATAATAAACTTTGTTTGATATATACTTTTTGTCAATTATCCTATCCATATTTTTAATCTTCTTTAACTCTTTTCTATTTAATTTTTCTTCCCATTCTTCAAAAAGCCAGTCGCAATGAGATATATTTCTATAATATTCCTTATTTATATATAATAATATTAATAATAACATATTGATTAAACACTAATTATGGAAATATGTTTGTTTACCCATGTTGCATCGGAGCGCCCAAAACCCTTCCATTTAATTAAATATTAAGTCCCATCCGATCTAAGTTTCTTATCTAATACCATTTCAGGTTCATAAAGCTCCTCTTTTTTATTATTTGCTGTTTATCTTCTCTTTTACATTTTCTAAATAAGTACTTCCTTACTTGTTTCAATCAATCTACTTATCTATCTTTTATAAATAATTAAATTTTTAAAAATTTTATGGCTCAAAAATTAAAATTTGATTTATCAATTTATTAACTATAAATAATAAATTCGCATAAAAAGATTTGCGGAAGAAACATATAATACTTTATTTCTTAGTATTATTCAATTATTCTAATTTATTAATTTTTAGTTTAGCTAAGCAATAAATCAAACTAAAAAATTTACTTACCTATCTTCATACTAAATGCATTATTTTAAACTAAAAATAACTTGATAGGCTAAAGCTTATTTTAAACAAAAGTCAAGACGAAATAAAATAATTTATTTGCTTTTTATTAAAGTTGAATAGAAACTTAAAAAAGAATGAATATGATAAATTCAAATATTTATATTTTAATATTAATGAGAATATATAAAAATAAGTAACTCGTTTTGAGTTGATTATTTTATTTATTATTTACACTGCCGCATTATAAAAACTTAGCAATTTTTATTCTTAAAAATAAATACAAAATTATGAACTTTAAAATAAAAATAATACATTTTTTTTAACACAATAAAAAAAATTATATGCAATAAATAAGTAAATAAAAATTCAAAACAGTAAATTTATTTTAAACAAAGGATTTTTTGATGAGTAAAATTAGTAAATTAGTATAAGTAAATATGAAATTTGTTTATATTTATAAATATTCTAACACAATTAAAAGAAAAGGTAAATTTAATTGAACTTATTTATAAATAAATGAGAAATTAATTCATTTTAATGTAAGATTTTATATATTCTTCAGAAACTTCGAAAGTATTTTATTTCAATATCCAAATCTCTAGTGAGCTTTAATAGTAATAAATGATATTACAATTAAAACAGAGTAGTAGACTATTAGATAAATCGGAGTATAAATAATCATGTAAGGTAATTAAAGCATCATGCCACCTATTTAGTAAAGAGGAAGTACATATTATCCAAGTAAACCTATTACTTTACAAAGACAATATATGAAATATGAACTATGTTCTTCATAATAACTATCAACTTTTTTTCCATAATAATTATATACTGTTACTTTAGAAACTATAGTTGGTACTTCCGTATGAGTGCAAAAAGAAAATATTCTGTGAGTCAGCAATGGGACTATCAAAAAAATTCCAAACGGTCTTAAATTATATCCTTCTTTCTTCTTAATAATTAATCCAGCTATGCATATAAATGCAGCCACAAACCAAATTAAACTATTAAAATAATAAAAGAGAGGAAAGGCTATAACACTTTATTCACCATATTTCCAACTTGAACAGTTTACTTGACTGAAAATAAAAGCTTTTAAATTTTATATTAGGAATTAAAGTTAATTACAAAATTATAAATTTGAGGAGGTTTAATAAACTGAAATAATATAATAATGAAATTAAAAATACCTGTAAATGGAGATATTGCTATAGATGAGGTGTAATCTAAAATAAAATTAAAGCAATCTCTTATTCTTATTTCATTTCTGAATTAGTAAGTTATGTTTCCTCCAAATGTGCATCGGCGTATTTCAACAAATTAAAAGTAGATATAATAGACTTTCCAAATTAATAACATTGCAAGAATTATTATGAAATAAAATTAAAATCCAGTTTCCATTATATCTCCATAGAAACGAAAGGCTAAAGGCTCACAATCATATTTATAGAGCTCGTTTCTTGCTAAATAGTATGTATAAGTTGTTTCAGTTACATTATAAGAGTTAGTTGATTATTTAGAATCTGTTAAAAGCTAAAATTAATTATTTTATTTTCCTATAGTATTATAGATTAGAAAGATTACAAAATACAAAGCGACAACTAACTTAAAAATATAAAATAATCTGATAGCAGGGTGTATTGCATATTCTAATTAATCTTGCTAATAATCTTTTGCATCTGTTTCTGTTTGGCTTAGGTCTGCTTAATACACAGGCTCTGAGTTTATAGACTACACTGAGGTATTATTGATGCTTGGAGTAACATAATTAACTTATACTTGCTAAAAAGGTGGTTCATACTAATCTGCATTCTAGTATACTTAAAATTAGTATTGAGGTGTCACTACATACTACTATGGCTAATTTTAATGGTTAGGCTACTAACCATAAACAACAAATTGCTAAGGAACATATTAGTTAGTCTAGCAGTCATAAGTATACTAATACTAATTGCCATAGTTTTATTAATTATTTTACTACATTTTTCTCTATTTAACTAAATTTAAATAATTTTATACTTTAAATTTTATGAGTTTTATCGAAAGAATGAGGTTAAAATATGATTTTGTATGTATCTTAAAGTTATGTTTGTTATTTGTTTATTTGAGAGTTTATTTTTTATATTAAATCAAATATTGATTATCTTTATTTTTGATGTAGATATTGTTTGATTGCTTATTTATTTATTTGTCTGCTATTAATTTGTAAATTCATTTAATATTCAATCGAAAACAAATTTATATAGAAATGAGATTATTAAAATTTGTGGTTATAAGCTATTATTATAGCTATAAATGAAAAATCAAATATCTAATATTTATCACAATTAATATTTGGAAGGGTAAAATAAGCTTTGTATTGTTACTAAGTACAGCCAAAAATTATTAGCTTACTTTACAGTCTACCTTTTATATTAAATCAAATATCTATTGATATCTATAAAATAAATTTTTGATGTAGATACTAACTACATGATTGCTTATTAATTTGTCTACTAATAATTTGAAAACTCATTCACTCGAAAACACATTCATATAGAAATGTCTTTATTAAAATTTGTGGTTATAAATTAATATTATATTTGATTTGTAAAATCAAATACCAATAATTTATCACAATTAAAATTAAGATAAAACCAGCTTTAGAAATGTAATAGTAAAAAATATATTAAATACAGTGCCAAAATATCTATATTTTTTACTTAAGTCAATAAAAGATAAGAGTTTATTTCAAAATTTTAATTTTAATCTTAATTGAAAGCCTTCGCACATATTTTGATGATTTTAATGGCTTGATTAGAAGTTAGATATGCTAAAAAATATTTTGATGGTAAAATTTTCTTAAAATGTACACAACTAATTTGTGAAGAAAATATTCTCTTTGATTAATAAAAGTAAATTTTTGAGATTAAAAAAGTAATTAAGGATAAATTTGATTATTTACAAGCACTAAAAACAAAAAAAATAGAAATATTCTTTAATCTAAATTAAAAAATTATGGATTTTTGTAAAAAGTCCTTAACTTAATAAATCCAATTTCAAAAATTAAAAAGTAATTAATTTATTTATTTGTGGCTATTAAACCTAAAAAGTATTATATTTTAAGCGTAATTATAAACATATATTAGATATATACATCTCCAATTAGTTATTTAGAAATCTTCTTATTCAATTTTGATAATTTGAATTAAAAAATGATAATTTATTTATATAAATTTTAAAAATTTTGCTTTGATATTTTCTCAAATACTCTATCTAATTAATAATCTTGATATATCTAATTTCAATATATTCTAACTTGAATGAAATAATAATAAGACAAGCTTAATAATAGAAGTAAGAGTACAGAAGGTTTATTTTAAAATGAATTAAGTTGCAGCAAGCAAATAAAATTTAAAATGTGATAATCATTCAGACAAATAAGCTCTTGTCATGAGATACGATTAAAATGGATTCTCTTAGTTTTAATGCTTTAAATGCTATGATAAAGATAGCTCATAAAGATTATACATTTATCTAGAAGATTTGATAGATTAAAAAGATGAAGAAATAATAGAAAATTGGCCACCACTCAATAACTAGAAAATTTTCGAGCAGATTTAAAATATTAGAAATAAAAAGCTATTAAACAATGAACTTTAAAATTATATTTAATAATTTGAGTAAATAGAAAATAAAATAATTTAAAAACTTGCAGAGTATAAAAAGAATTTTATCAACAGATATGAATGTTTGAGCGGAGATTAAGTTATGTAAAAATGGAATGAGATATCTGAAATTAAAAAATTCAAAGAATTTTTTTCAAAGCCAGATATAGATAGATCTTCCTTAAAATTATTTTTATAAGAATAGATTAGTAAGGTATAATCTAACACTCAAATTATTCAAAATGAAATTAAGTTTTATGAAACTCAGAAACCTCAAAATTTAGATTAATTAAATATTACTTACAAAAATATTAACTATTTATTAGATAATTTGCTAGACAACTAATAAATTATCAGAATTGAGGAAATTTTGAAAAATAAACAAATTTTATTATCTAACAAAAATTATTTGGAAAACCTAATCCAGTAAATTATAAATGATTATAATTAAACCTCTTAAATTAAATAATAATTTACTGTTGAAACCATTGATTAATTGTCATTCATATACATCAAAGGTTAAAACTTTTTGAATATATATAAAAC
The DNA here is from genome assembly GCA_000231845.2 of Tetrahymena malaccensis 436. Classification (NCBI taxonomy): domain Eukaryota; phylum Ciliophora; class Oligohymenophorea; order Hymenostomatida; family Tetrahymenidae; genus Tetrahymena; species Tetrahymena malaccensis. The sequence goes on from JH719954.1 coordinate 1,012,623, forward strand.
AAAAAGTTTTTTAATTTTCACAAAAGGATTGGATTTATCAACACTTAATAATAAGTAAATATAAGAAGTAGAAAGCCATATTTAATCATCTAAACTTAAAGGATGGTGGATTGCTATCTCATTTGATGAATAATAATAATAATAATATTAATAATAATAAGAAGCGTATATATTTAATGATATGAAAGGGTCTTTTAGTAATGATTTTTCTAAATTTAAATTCAATAAATAAAAATATAATTTAAATAATAGAGTTGATATTTTTTAAAAAATAATTACTTTAAAAAATTTGATTTAGTCTAAAAATTTTTTCATTTGAAAAGTACATACATTTTTTAAAAATTTATATTTATTGTCAAAAGAATTTATTTAAATACTATCATAACAATATTATTTAGTTATATATCAAAGAATGTTTATTTCTTTAAAATAATTATAAATTTATTGTTTAGTGGTACGATATTTAGCATAGATAATTAATTAAGATAGCCCAAAAAAATTTCTATTAAAATACTGTTATTCACTAACTTCATGTTCACAATTTAATTTTTATATGTTTCAATCATTTTATTGATAAAATAAACTTAAAGATATATTGAGGATAATAATAAATTAAATTGTTATTTTATAGCATAGATTTTATTTAAACATAAATTTTAAAATATTTACCAAAACAACTGAATTCTGTTTTAATCCTGCATTTCTAAATTTCATATCAAAGAATTTCTCTGTTCCTAAATCAGAAAAAAATCTTGCTTTGAAGGAATTTAAATATCTTTAAATTAATTTTATTATTATAAAATTTAGGAATGCACAAAAAAAAATTATAAACCTTTTAATTAAATATTTTTGATTTTATTTTAATTATTTTTTTGTTCTTTTTCCTTCCTTGTCTAAGCCTATCTAGTCTTAATTACATAATTTCATTAATAATATTTATTTTGATTTCATAGTTGGTTTATAAATATTGTTGGTTATTAGATTATTTTGGTATTAATTTCTTTTTGAAGTAAGTAAATTTTGTCTTGATCGCATTCATTAAATTTTGTATCATAAATTAATTATTTCTTTTTATAAAAAATAATAATAATTTTATTGTTTGGTATATAATATTTAACATAAAAAGTTAATTTAATAATAATGTTATAAAAAATTTTGTAAAAAACTTCATGATTTTTATATTTTTTATGTTAAATTTTTATCGTTTTTAAACAATTTTCTAAATAATATTACAATTTTTGATTTATTGATAATTTGATATAATAATAAATTAAAGTGTCTATGGATAACATAGATCTTATGTCTTCTGTTCAAAGATTAATATTAAATTTTTCTATATAATAAGTTATGAAACAATTTCTTTAATTAGGCAAATTAAAATTCATAATCTGAACATTTCATATAACAGAAATAAATTATTTTAAAAGTAAATTAAATAATTTAAAAACTTATTTTTCATTTATTAAATAATTTTTAAAATTAACACTTAAAAAATAAAAAAGTATTTCCAGTTTAAATTTTAAACATTTTACATGCTAAATATGTTTTTTTTTGTTTGTTGGCTTTTTTAATATTTTGAAAAATATTAAATTATAAATAAATTATTGATATTTTGATTAAAAAATGGAGGAAGATTGAGTTAATGAATTTTTTCATTAAATTGATTTGATAATTAGTAAAATTTAATGTATGATTTGGTTAATTAATGAATGATAAATAAGAAGGGAAGTTATCTTTATTATAAGATTCAAAAATTATTTAAAAATATATTGAAAAGTGAATATATTTATTTATAACATACGAATCAAAATAAAAAATAATAATAACAAGAAGAAGAATAACAAATATTAATAAGACAGCTGTATATAAACAAGAAGAAAAGAGGTCTTATATTAACAAAAGTATTGAATTAGCAAATAGATTGCCGGAACAAGATCAGCAATTAGCAGTTGAATAAGCACTTTAAAATATAAAAAATCAATTTATTTTATTGACCAAATGTAAACATTTGGAAAAAGCAATATTTAAAATAGTATTTCCACCTCAAAAAATGCTCAATCTAAAGGTCCTGTCAAAATGGTATGTTTCCTTTCTTTTATTCTCTCATTACAAGTTATTAGCGATTACTGCAAAAATTTCAAAATTAAGCCTCAAGAGATGCCTTTTGAGCAGAAAATCAAATTAAAATTATTGAGTTATGTCATTTTATTAATTGAAACTATTATTTTTAGACTCCTAGCTAATTGGTGCAAAGATAACTAAGCGGAAACATCTTGGAGGATTTCTATTAGAAACCATAAATTAAGAAGTTTTTGAATTTAGCTGACTACTCCAATTACAAGGATACAAATGTACCTATAGATGAGCCACTCTTTGAGCCCATCCCTCCCCTCATATAATTTACTGATTACGAGCCTCTTCAACTTAAAGAAAAGATATTTAAATTAAGAAATAAAGATAAAGTTGTTCGCAGAGTCAAAATTCTTTAGCCAGATTCTCGTTTGTTTTAGGTCTAACCAGCTCCCTCTAATGCCTCTAGTAAAAAGTCAAGTGATGCTGGAAAAAATTATTTAGGGAACAAAGTAAGCAAATTAAAAGCAACAATAGCAAACAGTTTTAAAGTCATGCTGTCAAAATTCAAAAAAATATTTTCTGCTTCATAGCACAAACACTTTTTCATTTTAAGTTAGTGATTTGATTTAGCTTTTTCTATCTATCAATTTATGAATGAATTAAATGATCATAGCTCCTTATTAAGAAAATTAAAACAAAAGCGAATAAGTAAAATTTGAAACAAATTAAAATAAAGTTTTATGAATAAACATTTCATATTGAATGCCCTAAAGTAGAATGATTTAAGCCGTTAATTTCAAGCAAGCTCAAATGGAAAAAGCTAATAAATAATATTGTTGTAATGAAATAAATAGAAGATATTTTATTGACACAAATCAAAAAATTAATTAATTAAAATTAGAATCAAAACACAGCCAACGTTTTATTTTTCTCTATACAAAAGTTGATTTTTATCTGTGCAAATTAAATTTCAAATTGTAGAATAGACATAATAGCCAGCATGCATAATTATTAGCATAAGGATGGATATTTTTCAGCATTACTTAGAATTGTTTCAAATAAATGATTATTATTATTCCTTCATATTTATTCATTCCTTTTTTTAATTAACATTTAGATTGCACCAGGAATGGAAGCATGCTTTATAATTAAATTTTCTCCTGAAGCTAAGATTGATTATTAATATGAATTGGTAGTCGTTACAGAAAGAGAATAATTTATTGTTCCCATCTATGCTATAGGAAAGAGAGCAATGATTGATTTTCCTGATATTTTAGATTTTGGTTAATGTCCAGTCAAATATGTAACTGAAAAACCTATTATTATTAGAAACTTAGGTGAAAAGACTACCAAGTGGTTCTTGACTCTGCCTTAAGACTTCGAAGCAGACAAGAAAGAAGGTGTTTTAGAATACGGAAAAAACGAATAAATTGTCATTAAGTAAATAAATTGAGCACAAATTGGATATTCATTTTAATTTTATTAATCTAGATTTTATCCCAAGGAAGCTAAGCCCTATAAGAGCGAGGCCATTTTGATGTATGATAAATTGCAAGCATACATTCCTATCCTAGGTTCAGCTTAAAATCATGTTGTTTATCTTTCTAAGAGTTTTGTTTAGATGGACGAAGCATATATTGGATTATAAACTTAACAAACATTATAAATTATTAATAAATCTGCTGTGAAGGTAGACTTTGAATGGAGAGCCTTCTCAACTGAAAAAGAGGAATAAGAGAAGAAAAATAGACTGAAATAATAACTTGAAGAAGAAGAGGCTGAAGAAAGAATGCTTCTAAAAGAAATTGTCAATAATGAAGCTATAAACGAAGACTTTGAAATAGAAAACAATGATGATTCTGATGAAGAAGATCGTGACGAAAAAGCTATTTTATTAAAAAGATAAAAGAAGGCTGAGCTAATGTTGTCTCGTAAGTATAAAGACATTCGCAAAGTAATCAAATTTTACTAAACTTAAATCTAAAAATCTAATTAAATTCATAGCAAAGATATTTAAAAAAATGTTTGTTTGAAATATTCAGAAATTTGACAACAAAATAAATTGCAAGAATTTATAATTAAAATTAAAATATTAAATTTAGTTTGTTTTTGAAAGAAGTTATTTAAAATGATTTATAAAATAAATAGGCTATTGAAGATGATTTATTATTATTTTAAGATGATATCTTTTCCATAGAACCTATTTAAGGTTAAATCTGGCCTAATTCAGAAATGACTATTACATTAACATTTTAGCCTAAAGGAGCTCACAGTTACACTTGTCCAGCATTTTGTAACATTTCTTGTAATTAAGATAGACTCGCTCTCACACTTTAAGGTGATGGTATTGGTCCTAAGGCCTTCTTAAATTAAAATGAAATCAACTTGGGAGATCCTTTTGTTAATGAAGAAGTTCGTCCTACTATTGTTATTGAAAATCAAGGTGAAATTGAATGTAAATTCGAACTCATGCCTAATGAACGTCACTTTGGAAAAATGTTTAAGTTCTTCCCTGAGAGCGGTAAAGAAAAAATGCATTTAAATATTCATGTTTTAGATGAATTTATTTTTTAAAATAAAAGGAACTCTTAAGGTAGGTGAAAGAAAAGAAATCAAGGTAGAGTTTAGCTCATCAAAGCCTGGTGAATTTAAAGAAACTTTTAGATGGCGTTTGGAAGGCTCTGTAGATTTTCTATCTGTTTTATTTATAGGCCACATCAGAGCCCCTCAATTTGAATTTGATAGGGAAGTAATTGATTTTGGCAAAGTCTCTTTCAATTTCCCTCAAGAAGAAAAGCTAAAATTAACAAACAAATCCACTGTGCCTTTTGATTATAATTTAAGAATTCCAGGAGATGGTAAAATGAAAGATAAGGAATTTGCTATTGACAGAGCTAATGGAACTATTCAAGCTGGTGAAACTATTGAAATTACTATTGAATTCACTCCTCGTTATACTAAAAAGTATGAAATGGTACTAACTATTGATATTGAAGGTGTTGCTTAGGACATGAAATGCTTAACTATTAAGGCAGAATCAGAAGTACCATAAGTTGAAATAAAGCCATCCGACAGATTGGACTTCAATGAAATTTTCTTAAGACATAAAGATATTTAAGGTATTCAACTTATTAATAACTCTAAGTTGCGTGCAAAATTCGAAGTACAAGAACAAAAGAAGGAAAGTATGGTCCTTGCTAAATACGAAGTTGAACCTCAAACAGGTATTATTGAGCCTGGTAACACAACCACTATTTAAGTCAAGCTCTTCACAAATAAGTTGGGTGATATTACTCTTCCTCTTGGAGTAAAACTTTATAAATTTTTAACTATTTTAGGGTTTAATGAAATAAAATATTAATTACTTGCTTTTATTTTTAAAGCTAATTCATTTATTTTTTAAAAATTGCTAAAATCTTGATTAAACTCAATTTTTTGTTTAAACTCAAATTATTTATTTATTTATAATTTATTTTTAAAATAAAATATTAGATTGTTATTGTTGGTAGTAATAACAACTTGCCTCATATTATTAATATTGTAGCAAGCTCTATCGGACCAATCGTAGATGTTGGTGGAAATTTAAAAGAATTAGATTTTGGCTAAGTTGAAGTATTGTAGGATTATTCTTAAAAAATTACAATTACTAATAAATCAAAAATTGAAGCTGACTTTAGAGCTTTTACTAAGAACAAAGTAGACACTTTTTAAAAAAATATTTTTAAATAAAAATAAAAATTTTATTTGTAATTTAAAGGTTTCAATTTTCAAGCCTATTTAGAAGCATGGATTGCTCAAACCTTCTGAATCTATGGAAGTCGAAGTTGTGTGCTGTGCTGATGATGCTACTAAATTTTAAGATGTTCTTCACTTTGTTATAAAAGAAGGTTTGGATATTGATATTGTTTTAAAAGCTAAAGGTGTTGGTAGCACCATTTTCTGTAAAGAAGATTTGACTTATATCGACTTCTAAACTCTTTACACTCACAAACCTAAAACAAGGGAAATATTTGTTGAAAATAAAGGTAGAAAACCTTAAAAATTGACTTGGTAGAGAAAGTAAGAGAAAAAGAAATAACAAGCTATTGATGAAAAAGCCAATACTAAGAAAGATAATGCAGCTGCTGGAGCTAACAACAATTCTCAGTAGAATGAAGATTCTGACATTTTTAGTGTTGTACCTGAAAGCGTTGTCTTGCCTCCTAAGCATGGTATCATGTTCTAATTCCGTGCTTTCTCAACTAAACCAGGCAAACATCCTGAGTAATTCATTTTAAATAGCGTTATTGGTAATGAGCGTAAAACACACCAATTATACACTACCACTGTTGATGGTGAATTCATAAAACCAACTCTCAAATTTAGCGAAAAGAAACTCTACTTCAAGTATACCTGGGAAAAGAATGTTCCTTTTATGCCTATTTCTAAGAATTTAGAAATTACTAGCACTTCTGCATTACCAACAAATTTCATGTTGAAGTATAATCCTCCTTTTTCAATCAACTAAGAGAGCTTCTAGCTTTTGTACGGTGAAGTTGCAACTGTTAAAGTTGATTTCGATCCTGGTCAAAAGTTAGATAGAGTTTCTGGTGAACAACTTGGTAAGTTATAAATTATCCACACTGAACATCCTCATAGAGAAACAATCGATTTGGTAGGAGAAGTTTGTTTCCCAAATATCAAGTTAGAACAAACAACTATTAATTTTGGATCAATCCTCAATGAAACATCTAAGAAGATTATCATCACAATGACTAACGTTTCAGAAATGGGACTTAATTATGAGTGGACTTTCTTGGAAGAAGAGCTCGTAGCTCATGGTTAATAACTTGATGTTAATCGCTCTGGTTCTGTTGCAAGCAGAGATTCTAAGAGATCACTTGTACCTGGATCAACCACAAATGCTACTTACATGATTCCAATCAATGAAGTTTTTGATATCTTGCCTCTTTCTGGTTATCTTGAGCCTGGTGAGATTGAATAAGTTGAATTTGTTTACAATGCATTTGGTGGATAAAAGTTCAAAACTACTGCTGTTTGTCATGTAGATGGAGGTCCTAATTATGAGGTTGTCCTTGTTGGTGATTCTTCTTTGATCACATACAAAATTTCAACTCAAAGCATAGATTTAGGAGAATTGAGATTCTGTGATTGGGTTGCTAGAGATTTCTACATTGAAAATACTGGAAAAGTTACATTTGAATATAAAATCCTCCTCGATCAAGTAAAAAGAAAAGGCTATGTTGATTGTTTCCCACAATCAGGGCGCATTCTTGGAGGTGAAAAACAAAAAATTACAATCAAAATATGCCCAGTAATGCCCAATGAATTTAAAGAACTTATTCAAGTTTAAATTGGCTACTTTGAACCTGAATCAATCACAATTTAAGGTAAAGGATTTTACCCTGCCATCCTTGCAAATTTAGATAGAATGGAAATACCTGAATACAAAGCTAAATTTGATGAGGAATTTGAAAAGAAAAAGAATGAGCGTGAAGCCCAATTAAAAAGAGCACAGCTAATTGCTAAGGTAATTCAAAATATTTTAGTTATTTTTAACTTACAAATTATTAAATTTATTTAAATACAATAAAAATAAAGGCTGCTGACAAAAGTCCTGGAGCTTAATAGAACAATGCTTTTGCATCAATAAAGAGTTTAGAACAAATTCAAAATGACATTTAGAAGGAATTAGATAGACAGTTATTCTGCAATTTGATTTAACAAGAATTAGAAGAAAGAGAAAGAGCTTAGACTATGATATTGAATTCTCAAGATGACGAAAATATTTTAGCTGGTACTGGAGTCCAGTCTTAACCAAATATTATGATGAAGACAGGAATGCATTCAATGAACTAAACACAAACTAGTAAAATGCATATTGGAGTTGAAAGCAAACTTTATGAAAAAATAGTGCTTTCAAGCTTCATTTGTGATTTTGGTAATGTCGTAATTAATTCAGTCAAGCAAAAGACTATTAGAATTGTTAACGTTGGTCCTTCTTAAATCGAAATGAGTTTGGACACAAGAAATGCACGTGCTGCTGGTTACACTCTTCCTGAACGTCCTCCAAAAATACTTCCTAATTCTGATTTAATTATAAAAATAAGCTACACAGCAAAAAATAAAATGAAATATGGTAAAAATAAGTGCATAGTCCCAATAGAAATTAAAAACGGTGCAAAATATAATCTTGAATTAGTTTCAAACATTACTATTCCTGAAATTACTCTAGAGAATATTGAAGATTGTGTTGACTTTGGTAAAGTTTTATGTGGCCAAAGAAAAACTTTCTTCGTAAGATTTATAAATGATAAGGAAATTCCTTGCTAATGGGCTCTCAATACTCGTATTGATATGGTCTAAGATAAGAAAAAGGAAGACTTGAAATTCACTATAACTCCAAATAGTGGTATAATTCCTAGTGGCTCTAAGCAGCTTGTTTAAATTACATTTAGCCCAACTCAAGAAAAGCTCTATTAACATAAATTTTCAATTAATATTGTAGAAAATCACAAGCCATTCCATATTCAAGTCAAAGGAAATGGAACATAAATTAACTTAGAATTCAATCCCTCTGCTCTTAATATAGGTCCAGTTCTTCCTTATGATCCTTTTGCCCATGCTGTATTAGAAGTAACTAATCCTTCTTCATACCCTACTGAATTATACAGCTGTGATTTTGATAAATTGTATCTCACCGAAGAAGAAACTCTAGCCTCTTATGATGAATTTGATGTTTAGGAATAACTTTTTGTTTAAGTCCGTGAGCCTGGAAACCCACTATGGGACTTCATTAAAAAATCTGTAGAGAAAAAGAAAAAGCGTGAGGAAATAGCAGCTAAATTGTAAAAGCATGCTTTAGCTATTACTGCATAGTAAGAATATGATACTAAAGTTTAATAAGCTGCTATAGATGCAAAAGAATAAAACAAAGCCTAACCTGATCCTGTGGAAAAGCCTGCTATCCTTTAGGAAAAGGCTATCCTTAACCCAGATGAAAAAGTTGAATTAGAAAAGCAATTAGAAGCCTTATCATAAATCGAAAAGCCTATTGAATACCCAGAAAAGGTTGATGATGATAAGTTACACCACATCATAGTTTTAGGTCATCCTGGATCTGGTAAAACATCAGTTGTTAAGTATATTGCATAATAACACAAGGTACTAATTTATATTTTTAAAAATAAAGAGGGTCATTTAATCTTTTATTTTTATTTAGATTAATCTTAAATAAATTTTTTACATAAATATTTTAAATATTAAAACCCATTTTTTATTGTTATTTTACCCCTCTTAAAAAAGAATTTAATATAAATTAATAATTTATTTAAAATATTTAGAGATACGTTGCAACTATAGATGAAGCTGTTGATTGGGCAATTTAAAATTAGACAAATGGTGGTAAAAAGGCTAAAGAATATCTCGACTTGAAATAATAAGAATTGGATAAAATTGTCGAAGAAAGAGAAAAACTAAAAAAGAAAGCTGGTAAGAAAGCTCCAGAATTAGATGCAAAGTGGGGTCCTATTAATGAAAATTAATTCAAATATTTGACTGAAGAAATAATTGAGGAATGTCTTAGAGATAAAATGAAAAACCCTGTTTGCAATGCTGGTTTAATATTTGATGGTATTGAATCTAAATATGCATTTAACCATTTAATGGCTATGAAGTCTATAATGCGTGCTGTTGATAAATAAACCTTATAATTAGTTGTATTCCAACCATAAGTAGATGAAGATGGTTGTGAGGTTTGGAAATTGATTGAATGGGAAGGTATGGAAGAAATTGTCAAGCAAGAAGAAGAGCTTATGCGTTAGAAGAGTCCAGGTGAGCACAAAGGAAAGAAAAAGAAAGGTGGTCTTTAAGGATCTCCTAAGGGACAAGCAACAACCACTTCTGTTGCTGCAGCTAGCACTGCCAGAAAAGATGGTGAAGGTACTGCTAAAGGTCCTAGCAGTTTTAGTTAAGCTGTTCGTAAAGACACTGTTTCAATAAAGAAAGATGATAAAACTACTATAGTTTCTGAAAAAACCAAAACAACATAATAAGGTGCTTCAGCTGCATAGAATCCTAAGTAAAAAGATAGCTCAGTAAAGAGTCAGTCAATTAAAAGAGCTAGCTTCAATCGCAGATAAAGTAAAATGGATGCAGTTAATGAAGAAACTTAAATTGCTGATGAACCTGCTCTTTTTGAAATTTTTTATCCTAAAGACTATGAAGATGGTATTAAAAAAGAAGCTGAGCTAAAGAAATTAAGCTAGGTTATTGCCATGATGAAAAATGAATACACCGAAAAGATTGAAATACCTCCTATCTTTGACCCTGTTATGGATGAGGGTAAAAAGGAAGAAAAGAAACCACCACCCAAAAAGGATGCTAAGGGTAAAATTATTGTTGAAGAAGAACCAGAACCTGTTTTACCTCAGCCTATTGATTACAGTGACATACTGATGAAGGGTCCTCGTAGTGTTTCAGTAATGCCACTTCATTACAACATTTCATAATTATACAGAACTTCTCTAGAGGTTATACCTGCCCCTGTTTACCCTGACCCAAATACACTCCCTGTTCCAGAGCCTATTTATCATTAAATATTAACTAGACCTTAAAGAAATATTGCTCGCAAAAGATAGGAAATATCTGTAAGCGCAATCATTAAAAATTTTGAAATTTTAACTCCTATAAATAACCCCTTTAAGCCAGAACCAGCTTTAAATTTAGAAGCTTCTCAACTACTCAATAACTCTTAAGTGTAAGAATAGTAACCACCAGCTGAAAACGCTGAAGAGAATGCTGAGAAATAACCATAAGAGCAGCCAAAAAATTAAGATGATAAAGACTAAGGCATGAAGAAGAGCTTAGTAATTAAAAGAGCATAAAAACCTGCTTCATAATCTGTTAGTATTTCTAAAGCTAAGCCAGCTAATCCCTCTAAAAAACTTGAATAATCTGCTGTTATGAATGGTTCATAAGAAGCTGAAGGTGAACTTGCTGAACCATAAAAACCTAAATACGAATTTAAGCTTGAAGAACTAGCAAATAATTAATCTAGATGGATTATTCCTCCTAACAAAACTTTATTGTTAGTTGTCCGTTTCTTCACTAAAAAAACTGGAAACTATGAAGGTAAGTTAGAATTTGAAAACTTCTTTAGCTCCAAGAAGTACACGATTGATGTTAAGGGTCATTCAGATTTCCCAACAATTTCTACCTTGACTAAAAATCTTTACTGGTAATTCAAAAAGAGTAGACCACCTATTGCTCCTGATAGCTATTTGTCAAAGGTTTTCATTCAATCTGAAAATGTTTTTGAATTCGGTCCCCTCTTAATTGGTAAAAATCCAGATAAGAGAACTGATGCTGATATTCGTAAAGTTAACTCCACTACTTTCCGTATCACAAATAATGGAAAATATGATGCCAATATAGAATTTGCTCTTCTCTCTACTATCAAGGAGAATGATCCAGAATACAAGAAAGGTATCTTCTACATCGAACCTGAAACTATGAAAATATCTCCATCTGACATTCCCCAAGAATTAAGAGTTTGGGCTATTCCTAATGCAGGTAATTTTTAATTCTTTTAAATTCAATTCAACTTTCTCAAAAAATTTTAATAATATTTTTTAATAATTAATTAAATGTTAAATTTATTATCTTTAAAAAAGCTCAAAAATTCAGAGACGAGATCGTTGTTATGATAAAAGACAATCCTACTCCTGCTATTTTGCCAGTTTAGTGCTTGGGTTCAAAACCTATAGTTGACATAGAAGAAGGAGAACCTGTTAAATTTGATAGATTATTGCTCAAACAGAAAGCAAGAAAAGAAATCAGAATCAAGAATAATGGTTAGATTCCATGCAGATGGAAACTTACTGGCTATCAAAACTTACCAGAAGAATTCTCTTTCTTAAACACTGAAGGAGAACTTAAACCAACTTAAGATTCTACAATTTATGTTAGTTTCTAGGCTATTAAACAATAGAAATTCTCTTACTAAGTATAACTCGAAGTTGAAGATGTTGAAGGTCTGGGTATTAAGCAAGAAACTAAGACCATACTCATTGAGGCTGAAGCCTTCGACATCACTGTAGAACTTAAATTCCCTGAAAACAACCAAGAAAACATGCTCGATTTTGGTGCTGTGCGTGTAGGAGATATCAAAGACTAGTACTTTAGTGTTAAGAATATTGGTTTGTATCAAGTTTAATTTACTTTTTCAATGAAGAAGAAGCAATTCAAAGATAATTTCAAAATAGAGCCTGTTAAGGTTGAGCTTGATCCTAATCAAGAAAAGTAAATCTTAGTTCGTTTCTGCTCTCAAAGAGAAATAAGATTGAATACAACTAATTCGACCACAGATATTACCATGGAAATTTTAGAAGGAAAGACTCTTGAATTATATAAACCTGTTCCCATTAATGTTAGAGTAAACTCTGTCTTCAGCAAATATTCTATATTGCCATTAAAAAATATTAATTTCGGACCTATTCAATTTAATGACACAAAGACTCTCACATTTGAAATCAAGAATGAAGGTCTCTTTGATTTTAATTATACTGTATTTGATTATGCTGATGAAGCATTTAGAGCTGCTCTAATGGAAGAACAAGCAAAAGAAAAAGAAGCACGTTTATAAGCTGCTTTAGGAGCTGCTGATCAAAAAGATAACAAAAAAGGTGCTCCTAAGAAAGAAGTAAAGTAAGAAAAGAAGCCACCAGCAAAGGGAGGAAAAGGAAAAGATGTAATTTCAATAAAATTTTTAATTTTAAATATATTTATTTCTTTATATTTCTTAGGTTGTCGAGAATTAATTAAAGGTTGGCCAATGGGCTTTAACTCCTAATAAAGGCACTGTTCCTAAAGACAGCTCTGTCACTATTGAAATTGAGTTCTCAGGAAACTCTCAAAAATTATACGAATAAAAATTCGCCATAGATATTACTGGCAGAGATCCTGAAGACCAACCTAAAGGTATCTTATATGAAACAGTAGGTGAATCATGTATTCCTGGTATCAATTGTGAAAACTTTGAATCCATTTTCGAAGAGTAAATTATAGTACCTTCCATGAACTCAACTTAAAATATCACATCCATGATTAACTCAAATGTATTCTTCTATGAAGAAAAGACATTCTTTTTTGGCACATTAGTTCCATAACAACATCCAGATGGAATCTTTGAAAAATTCAAAATTATTAATCCAAACAAGGTACTTTTCTTTTAAGATTTTATTGAATTTGAACTATAAATAATTTCCCAAACTAAATTTATGAAATTTAATTAATTAAGATTCCTTGTACTGTGAAGTTTGATGTTAGAAAGAGAAATCCTACTTCCACTGAACCTTTTGCTTTTGAAATAGCTCAAAAGACTGCTAAGATTCATCCTCATGAACACACATACGTAAAGATATTCTTCAAGCCAACAATTATGGCTCAATACAGTGGAATTTTTGAAGCAATTGTTGAAAATGGTGAATAAAATCCTAAGACTTACAAGCTTATATTTGATTTGAGAGGTGAAGGAGCTATGCCAACTATTAAGTTAGAGAAACCAAAAGAGTGGTTCAATGAATCTACTCCTCTTCTCAAATTCCCTAAGGTGAGAATAGACAAAGCTTGTGTCTTGCCTATTACTTTAAAAAATGATGGATAAGTTCCAGCTACTGTTAAATGGGATCTTATAACAAATGAAAATTTCAGATTCCTTGATCAAAACAGCTATACCTTAACCCCAAAGACATACAAAACTTTCAACATTGAATTCAAGCCTAAAGAAGCTGGTATTAAACAATGGCAAATAGCTATGCAGACTCTTCTCAACCCTTATGAGGTAACTAAGTTTATGATTTAGGGAGAAGGTTTCTATGAAGATATTGTTTTCGAAAGTCTTCCTGATGAAGCTGAAGATGAAGTTAATCTTGGAGATTGCATTACAGGCCAAGAGCGCAAGATAGGTTTCTACATTAAGAACAACAAGAATGAAACTATTAAATTTAATTGGAACACATAAGGTTGTGAAGATTTCTCTTTCTGCCCTCGTATTGGTCATCTTGCAGGACACACTTCAAAATATATTTAAATGACTTTCAAGGGATCTAAACCAACTACTCATAAGAACTTTGGTTGCATTCTAGAAACTCGTCAAATCAAATAATCTAACACTGATGCTTCTCATCCATATATTGATTGGGATGACTCAATGAAAAATGTTAAGTATGTGACAAAAACAGAATACGATTGGTTGCTTAAAAAGAAAGCAGAGGAAGAATAAAAACGCAGAGAAGAAGAAGCTGCTGCCGCTGATCCTAAAAAGAAAGCAGCAGCAAAGAAAGATCCAAAGAAAAAAGCTGAAGAACCAAAAGTAGAATAACCACCTCCATCATAACCAGGTGAGCGCGCAGACATTCCCTACGATGAACCAGTTCTTGAACCTGAAAACACAATTGTAGACAAGACAGAGAAAAATGTCACACTTAAAGTCTCAGCTATTTCTGACTATGCAAAGTATGAAGTTGACACAAGAGAAGTATTCTTCAAACCCACTCTAATGTATACTTCTCGTACTCATAATTTCAAAGTTAAAAACACCTCATTAATTAACATTAAATACTCTTGTAAGATTATTTCCTATCAAGATAATATGCCAATCATTGATCCTGGATTCTTTTACATTACACCTAAATCAGGTAATTAATTTTAAATTCTTTTTTATACCTAGATCTTATTCATTTTTAAAAAATTTTTTATATAAATATTTAATTAAATCATCCAAACAATTTTTGTTTTATAATTTTTTTAGGCTCTATTGCTCCTAATTGTGATGAATAGTTTACAGTTAGGTTCTCTCCTACTGAAGTCGAAGAAACAAATGAAAGATTCCTTGTAATTGCTATTGAGAACATGGAGAAAGGAAGCTAGCCTCTTGTTATCGAATTAGAAGGTGAAGCTGAGAGACCAGTTTGTCACTTTGAATTATAGCCAAGCAAGTATCGTGAAAAGAAAAAACCTGAATTAGACTCATCTTATAATGTGATTGAATTTGAATCTTTAGGTACTAAAGTAAAGAATACCAAGAAATTCTATGTCGTTAATCCTACTGCAGTCGGTTATGAATTTGAATGGAAGAAGATAGAAGAAGACAAATTACCTGCAGGTGCTAATATTTAAAACGATAGCTTCTTTAAGTGCACTACTGTAAAGGGAGTAGTATTAAGTGGTAAGAAGTACGAAATGTGCTTTGAATACACTCCTGATGTTGTTGGAACTCACGAATCTTACTGGTAATTTGAAATTCCTTCATAAAAAATAGTACAAAACTTCTTGGTTGCTGGTTCTGTTATGGAGCCCAACGTATTCTTCGATGTTGGTAAAGTTAACTTTGGTCCTCTTCTATTAGGAGGTAAGAATAAGGAAATAGTTCATTTGAAGAACTTAGAAGATGTTCCTATGACTTTTAACTTTGAGCGTGAAAGTGTGAAAGGAGATGTTGAGTATGCTGATTCATTACAGGTTAACCCTGTTAGTGGAACTATCAAACCTTAGTCTGAAATTGCAATAGAAATAGTATTTATTCCTAAGGTAGAAACATCTTTCAATTACAACTTACTTTGTAATGTTAAACGTAAATCACGTCCAGTTTCTCTCAATGTCAAAGGTATTGGATATATTTTGCATCATTCAGTTAACATGCAACAAGCTCCAACTACTCCTCTTGATCCCTTAGTTACTCATTTATTAGAGTTAGGAGATATTTATGTCAATGAAAGACGCTCAAAGATTATCGAAATTGTTAATTCAGGTGAATTCAACTTCGATTTCGCAGTTAAGAAATCTCAATAACATCTCTCATTCGTACAAATTCTTCCTGAAAATGGCACTGTTAAGTAGAACGAAAAGTTCTCAATTGAAGTTCGTTTCGCACCTCTCTCAGAAACTAAATTGACTTCTAAATAATCTTTCACTTTGAATATTACAAGTGGACCCACTTACACATTTTAATTAAAAGGTAGCGCAAAGAAACCTGGAGTAGAGTTATCTTTCTTGACTTATGACTTCGGTCCATAGTATGTGCTCAAATAACCTCTACCAATAACAGCTTTCTTGGAGATGAGAAATAGAGACACCTCAGCTATGTCTATTGAGACTTCATATGAAAAAACTAACTATCTTGACATAAACTTACCACCTGGACAAGTAATTTTACCACTCTAACTTGAAACTACTAAGGACAAGAAGGGATTATTCTAGACTAAAGAAAACAATGTACTAAAGATCCCTATTGTTTTCATCCCTCGTGAAAGCCGCAAATATGAAGAAACTATCACTTTTGATATAAATGGGCTTCATAAAATTGATGTTAAGGTTAGTGGTGAAGGTATTCCTTTCAAGCTGGAATTGGAAAGAACTGAAGATCAAAATATTGATTTTGGAATCGTAAAGGTAAATAATGAAAGCACTAAAACTGTTACACTTCTTAATCTGTCTAAAAAGCCTGTAACAATTACCTTTGATACTGATGAATAGCTTAATGAGCTTGCAAAGAATTACATTTCAGTTATTCCTTCTAATTCATTCTAAATACAACCTAAAGAACGCAAAGAAATCGAACTTAATTTCAGTCCTAAATCCCGTCTTCATGCATTTAAGAAAGAATTGCTCTATAAAATAGTCGATAACTAAGAAAAACGCAAGCTTCTCAACTTAGTTGGTACTTGTCATGGAGTAGAACTTAAACTAATGGAAGATACAATTGGTTTTGGTGTTGTTGTTATTCACTCTAAGAAAACAAAATCTCTATAGCTATCCAATTTGGGTGATATTGGTGCTAAATTTGAATGGGACTTCTAATATTGTAAGAAATACTTCACTATTTCTCCTGAGCGTGGTTTCCTACCTCCACATGAAGACTCCTTCTTTACAATAACTTTCCATCCTGATGTAGTTGATGATGATATCCGTTTTAATAAGGTAAAATGTGAAATCGAAGGCTCTTCTCCTCTATACATCAATTTACTTGGTAAGTGTATTGCATAACCACTTGAATCAATATAAGACATTAAATTTACTACAATGGTACGTACAACAACTAAGCAAAAAGTAACAATAAAGAATCCAACTGCAGAACCTTGGCGTATTAAGGTTTCAGTAACTTCAAGCTCTGCACTTTCTTAAAACTATTTCTATGGAAAAGAAATGCTTGAAATAGCTCCTAATTAATCTGCCGATTATGAAGTCTTCTATAATCCTCTAACAATGACAGCTGGACCAGACCAACCTAATATAAAATAAGCAAATCATGAAGGCACTCTTTTCTTCCCACTCCCTGATGGTAATGCTCTGCTCTATAATTTATATGGTACTTCAACTCCCCCAGCACCTGCTTAATCATTCGATATAACTACTAAAGCCAAGCGTGCTCACACATAAATCATCCCAATTAATAACTGGCTTAAGACTACATAGAGATTCTAAGTCACTTGGAGCATAGAACCAAGCGATTCATCATTATTCATTTCTGGTGCTAATACATTTGATGTTGCTGGTGAATCAACAAAAGATTATAAACTCTCAATCTACTCACTAAAGTAGTCAGCCTCTAAAATCACAATAACCTTCAAGAATCCTATTACATTCGAATTCGTCCATTTCAAAATAGTAAAATAAATTTAAATATTTAAAAATTAACTTTTAAAAATTAAAAACAATAGAATTTAACAGTCTAAGCTCCTGAGCAATAAGAAAAAATAGAAATGTCTGCTATTATTCGTGAAACTGTTGCAAAACTTATCACAGTTGTTAATCCTCTTTCTGTCCCAGTTGATATCAAAAAAGAAATGCTTGTTTCTGCAAACGATAATATCAGTTTCAATCCTAATTCCTTTACAATTCCAGCTAATTCTGTAAAATTATTTTTTGAATATTTAACTTTAAAACAATCGAAAAAATTAGTTTTTTTAACAATTTTAATTTCTTTTTGCTTTGATATTAGGAATTTGGCTTCGAAATTGTATATCGTCCCTTGCTTGTCAAAGAAGAGAACTCTGTGGTTACTCTTAATTCTCCAGAACTTGGATAGTTTGTCTATCCTTTAGTGTTAAAGGGAGTTGCCCAATCAACTATATAGCGCAACATGACTCTCAAGGCATCTCTTGGATCTGATATAACTTAAACATTTAAATTTGTTAATTACTGTAAGAAACAAACTACATACACTTGCAGAGTAGATAAATTAGGTAAATAAAATCAACCACCTCCCGATCCCAAAGCAAAACTTCCTCCTGTGTAAGTAGACTTCTCTGTTGAATAAGCCACTATAGTAGCTCCCCCTGCAGAGTCTTATGATGGTAGTGAGTTAAGTCTAAATGTTAAATTTGAACCATCACTTTTAGGAGAATCCGTAGCTATTTTAATCATATAAAGTCCTGACGGAGGTGAGTACAATTGTATGCTACATGGTGTTTCTTCTCCTCCTCAACCAAAGGGACCTTACAAAAATGGTGGTGCTAAGTCAGCTCCCATAGATTTCAAGAATCCATTCTTCGAACCATGTGAATTTACAGTTCGTCTCGATAACCCTTGTTTCACCACTTCTGTTAAAAATCCAGTCAAGATAGATGTAATTAAAATTCTACTTGTATAATATTGATTAAAAATAAAAACTAAATAAAAATAGGCAAAGAAAGTACTTGGTATCAACGTATAATATAAAGCTATCCCTGGTTAATCTACGAACGGTAGACTCATCATACAAACAGGTAATTAGAAAATTTGATTGTTTTAAAAGCATTATTAATAATTTATTAAAAAAAATTAGATAAATTTGACTATCCTCCATGGGTATTCTATTTGCAAGGAGAGTGAAACTGATCTTAAATAAATAGCCTTTTTAATATATTGATGAAAATATATAAGCGAGGATCAATCAATAAATAGTTTCTTTATTTAGAAAATAATTGAAGCAAAGTTAATTTATAAATTAATAAAAAAATAATAATTAAAAATAAAAAATTTTAAATCTAATCCTTTTTTCATAAAAATAACTTTAATTACTAAAAATACAAACATTCATATTTTAATTGTTGTATATAATGTTGTATTATTCTTCTGAATCCTAAGCAATTCAATCTATTCAAAATAAATTCTAATCCAATTTTTTTCAAACAAAAAAATATATTCAAAAAATTTTAATTAAATTGAAAGTACTATTAAATTATCTTTAATTTAACAAAGAAGTTACTTAATTTTAAAGTGTTTTTTATTATAAAAAAAATAAATGAGTTTATAAATCAATAAACAAATAAACAAATGAATCCACAATTTTAGATTTTTCTAAGAGAATAATTTTGATGCATTTATCATTAATGGTTTAAACTTTTTAACTTTATTTTAAAATATTGTATTGAGTTTAAAGAAATATTTTTTATAAAACTTTCTTGACCGTTTGTTTATTGCTTTTTACAAATATAAAAAATTCCAAATAAAGATTATATTTTACTTAATTCAAATTCAATTAGTTCAAAAAAATAATGCTTATCTTTTATTATAATTTATTTCATTTTTTAACAAACTTTCTTACATTTTAAAATTAACTTTGATAATAATATTATTTGACAGGTTGTATTGTTGGATTTAATTTTTTAAATTCATTTTTGAACTAAATTTCTTTATTTTTAATTTTTTAATGACTTTTACACTCTCTCTTTGAGCAAATCTTGTAAATTTATTCGTAGATTAAGACAAAGTAATCAGATAGAAATAAGAGGTTAAATACTAATAATAATATTATTATGATCTAACCAATTAAAAAGTACATGTTTATTATGTCTTATTCTAATTATGATTATGTGTCTTATTATTCTTCAATTTTAGCAATAAATATATGGAGAAACCATACAGCACAAAAACAAAGTTCTGAAATAATCTTTGTAATCCTGTTTACTAAATTCAAATAAGGCTTATACTTATAAGTTATTGCTGCAGAAGCTAAAAATATTAATCCGTTTATTATGCAAGGTATTATTGGATTATTTTAGAAGCAAAATAAAATAATTAAAACAAAATACTTTCTAGCTAGCTAAATCAAAAAATAATTTTTTCCTATCAAGGAGTTTTTCTTGTGTTTATCTTTTAATCGTTTAACGAATTGATAAGAAAACATAGTAGAATTATGATTTTATGAATAGTTTATCTCAATTAAATTTTAGTAGAATGATACTATTATTATTATTAGTAGACATACTGCTAAGTAATACCCGTATCTTACTGTCCAAATTTCCTATTCGAATGTTGTAAATTATGTTAAAATACAAAGTAATGTCATTAATAAATTAATTTCATTTTCAGAGTTTATTCTTTGTTTCAATATTTAATTAATTTTATTTAGTTTTTCTGATGATTTTTTAAATTTAGTTAGTTATTTTATAATAAATATTATAAATATTAAAAATAATAATATAAAATATTTCAATATAATGATTGGAGCATTAACTAAAAAACTATTAGAAAATGCTAGTCTTTTATACACAAATTTATCAATCTAGTGTACTTCTGTTTGATTTAGATCATATCCAAACAAAGAGAAGCTTTATTTATAATTATTTGACATGTAATCTACTATTTCAGGATAGATAAAACTACCTAAAATTTAGTAAAACATGAACAAGTTTGGAGGAAAATTCAGCTTTAGGAGCATAAATAGATTTGTAGGTTGGACTGTGTTTAACAAGTAAAAAATAAAATTCATTTATTATATTAATTTCAGAAGATTTTAATTACTTGTATTTTTAATTTTATTGACTATCTATTATAGATCTTTATTGAAAGCACTTTCTTAAAATATATATGGGCCAACCTAGAATTATATTGGTTACTTTAAATAAAGCGAGCTTAAAACATATTATTCGTCACTGCTAATAAATTAATTTGTTTGTAAAAAATGCGCTATTCCTAAAGTAGCTTTAATGCTTTGATAAACTTCAAGTTTTATTATAAGTTTATTTTCATCTATTTCAGGACTATTGAATGAATAAAGACTTTTAGGGACATCAGAAAGTATTAATTAAATTAAATTTTAAAGATCTAAGCTTTTAAAATCTATTTGCTTTAGATCATGATCAAAAGTAAAAATTACATAATAAACTGAGTTTTTAAGTTAAATCATAATATTGGTATTCATTCTCTATCTGCATGAGTTTTCTTAATTATTTTCATTTATTTAAAATGCTTCTAAATTGTTAGGGCAACTGCATTGATTATTATTTAACTTTAAGCCTTTTGCACAAGTAGTACAATATGTTTATGAATTTTAGCAATTTTAGCAAGGAAACGAACAAGACTGGCAGTTTTAACTAATTTTATCAAAGAACTAAGAACTTGGGCAAGGTGAACATGTACCGTCTTAATTGATTTTATAACCAGGCAAACAATCGCATAAAGGAGGATTAGTTCTTCCTTCTTTGCATTAATAGCAAACAGTTTTGTTACTTTATAAATCGAATTTACATTTTTTACAGCTTGCTTCACATTAATCGATTTGTGTACACTAATTATTTTTTTCTTAAAACCTGAAAGGATCGCATTCACAATTAGGAGGATTTATTCTATTAGCTGAACACTCTAAACATAAACTTTGATTTTAAGTGCAAGAATTACATTTATCAGAACATTTTTAGCACTCATTTTTCTCATTTAAATAAAAATTTGGGTTTATACAATTGCACAAAGGAAGCTTTTATAGATCTGGATAGTTGCATGAAGTGCAATTCTCTCTTGAGCCTGAGCATGTTTTGCATTAAGGAAAACATTTGAAACATTTTTTAGAAATTATGTCCTTGTAGTATCCATCAGCACATCGCTTTAAGCATTATCTTGTTTATAAGTTAACAAACATCTCATAACCCATTTCTACACTTTAACTTAGGCATTATTTCTCATTAATTAATATTATTTATTTACTATCTTAGAAAGTTAATAAATTATTTTTATAAAAAATACATTTCATTTAGTCAATGTTTGTAAAGATAAAACAGTCTTTTTATGAAGTGTAATCAAAATAATATAGCCCATCGCCTTTATCAATATTTATCATATTTAGATAAAATAAATAATCTGATGTCGTAACTTTCTATAAACCAATGTATAGGTTTAATTTACTTATATTTATTGGTTATTTAGGATTTAGAAATGAGATTTGTTCTCTTTTATAATTGCAAACAATTTCAAATTCTATAAATGAAATTGTTTGAGAAAATGGGCTTTTATTTCTCATTAATATAAATAAAGTATTGCTTTTATTCAAATTAAGAGTTGAATATTTTGTATCAATGCATAGGTTATAAGAGCAAATCCTTATAAAAATCTTTTGTCCTTAAGGGACAAGAAAATATTCAAAATGTAAGTCTACGTCATAGCTCAAGAGAGAAACTTATTAATCTATTCTTTCAGGTAAAATAGTGCAATAAAAAGAGATCCAATATTAAAGCTCAATATTTAAAACAGTGGCATAAGATTTTTGGTTAAACATAAATCCCTTTAGTTCATCTATTTGAGGAATGTTTATATATTAGAGTTTTAAATTAGTATTTTTATCATATTTATTATTATATGCTTGAGATAGATCTGAGTCCATCAGAATTTCAAATTTAGCAATATTTTCTACAGGTGAAGATAAAAAAGTTTATAGAGAAAGCTCATCATTAGATGGATTTTCCATATTTGATATAAATACAAAAGGTCTTGATGCAGGAGAAGTTAAATAACTAGGCTAACAAAGACCTACACAAATTTAAGGATCTATTAAGTTGGTGAAGCCAGATATATTTCGTTAATATGAAAAAAATTACGAATTGCTTTAAATAAGCAAATAAACTTTGTTGATATTTGTCCAAAATGATATCCAAACAACTTGTTCATTAATATTTATAAAAGCTTGATAAAAAGGTATGCCAAGATACAGCACTTTTATAGAAGAAAAACTTGTCATTGATGCTGTTGCTTCATAGTAAAAGGAGAATTTTTCGGCAGATAAGTCGCTTACGAGCGCAAATTTCCCACTCGTTGTAGAAGAGCCAAATTAAAATGTAAAACTAAAGAAAAATGAATAAGGACCTGTTGAAGGTAATTGCATTTAGTGATTATTAAATGACAAAAATTAAACTTGATTAAAATAACCAACCAAGTTTATTTTTCTTGAAATTGTAAGCTTTTATGATATATCTATGCATGTATAACCATCATCAAAATATTGATCAGGACAGGTTCCATCTACTTTTCTGGAAGGATCTTATTTAACACAAGTATTTTGATCTGTGCATTCATCGCAATATTCTGGGCATTTTGAACATTTGTTATCAGCTGTCTTAAAGAACTATTTCATACAAATACAATTAGCTGATTAATCATAAATCATATCCTTTGGGCAATCAGGAGAGTTTTGACTCCAGTCAATATATTTTAAAGACCCTGAATAATTAGAGCAGCTTGAATTATCTCTATAGTTGATTGTATAAGAATCTTTGCACATAATGCAAGAAAATTAATCTTAAATTTATTACAAAAAGCAATTTCCCTAGTTTTAAGAAACTTATGCTCCTTTATAATATCTAATATGACTATATTCAATAACCATTTTATTTTATGGATCTCCAAATTAGAGTTAGCCGATTGATAGATTTTGAAAAGCCGTTGTTATATATTGAGTATTTGTTACAAATAAGTAGGCATTATTTAGTAAAGCACTTTTTAATATCAAGACTATTTAATTCCAATTTCCTACAGAAGGGATAATTACATATCCATCTAATAGGATTAATTTACCAAAATTATCTATTTTAATAGAAATGTCTGAGTTAGATATTTTCATCAGAATTATACTTTAAGAGGCTGGTGGCAACGAAGAAATTCTAAAGTGAAAGCTG
Organism: Tetrahymena malaccensis 436; assembly: GCA_000231845.2. Taxonomy (NCBI): domain Eukaryota; phylum Ciliophora; class Oligohymenophorea; order Hymenostomatida; family Tetrahymenidae; genus Tetrahymena; species Tetrahymena malaccensis. The sequence goes on from JH719954.1 coordinate 1,036,622, forward strand.
ATTATCAAACCTTTACTTTCTAAAGAATTTATATAATCTGTTTGAAATACTTAACCAGCATTCAATGTTAAAATAGTAGATGCGCTCTCAAATCCATTTGTATATTAATTCATTGACTAAGCTACATTAAAGTACCTATTAGGATTTGCTCTTGTATAAAAGAAATAGAAGTGCCAGATAAGTTTAGTTGTTTGAGCAGTATAATCATCTGAATATGAACTTCCTATGTTTTAGCTATCAGCAATTAAGCCCCAATAAATATTTAAATTATCTATAAATCCTAGAGATTCTAAGCATCCATATTTGTTCATAAAGGAGTAATTACCTATTTATAGTTAAAGACTTTCTTGTTTCAAGAGGCTGCTATAACTTATTTATCCATATGTACCACTTGAAGTCGATCTAGGTGGATTTGAATAGTTTCTAAAAAATAATGTACCAATAATTTTTGTACCATCCGCAGTTAACATGACTGTCATTAATATCCATTAGTTATCTACTGCTACATCTGAGATAACAGCTATAAAATTCTAACCTAATACTGTAAAGTCTACCTTAAAGATTGGAGGAGTAAATTTGATTGTCAATAAATCAGTAGAATCTTAATTTATTGTTAGAAAATTGTAAGGTTAAGGAGGATAATCTGATAATCTAAATAAAACCCACATTGAAATGTAGAGATTGTTAAATGATTATGCTTGATTTGAACCAAACAAACTTACATCCTTGTATATTTTATAACTGTTCAAAATAAGTTTTTAATGAGATAGATTATTATAATTCAATTATTTAAAGCTAATAGTATATGCATATTATAAAAGCATAATCAAAAATAAGGGATATTTTAATATTATTGCCATTATTTTTTAGTTCAAGTTTTTTCCTTTTAATTGTTACAAAAGTTACTTTGTAATTTATTTTTTTGAAATATAGATAAAAAGATAAGCAAAAATATAATTTATTAGCAACCGCTGAAAATGTAAAACACAAGCTTAACCATATAAAATTTATCGATAATATTACAAATATTACAATTCCAAACAAAAATTGAGTTTATGTTTATTTTCTCAATTTACAGTAAAATTATTCATTATTCAATATTTTAAAAGTCTAAGGAAAAGGATAGAAAAAAGCAATATCTTTCTCATAATCAATCATTAGTATTTAAGGTTATTTATAGAAGAAGAAAAAAGAATTTAATAAAAATATTAAAATGATTAAAAATAAATAAAATTTTATTTTTATGCTGAATTTAAATTTAATGATATTAAACATTTTTTAGAAATAAATAAAAAAATATCTTTGGTTAAATAGTAGTTAAATATTATTAAATTCCATTCATTTTAATTTAATGATTGAACTTTTTCTTTTAATATTATTAAGGTATTTTTAAAAAACTAAAAAATGATTTAATATCAAGATAAATAAAACCTAAATAAATAAAATAAGGAATTCAAATTAATGAAATTTTTTTGTTAAAAAAGATAAAATTAACTCTCAACACAATTACTACTTGATACTTTTATGATATTTATGCCCTAACCAAGCATTAATATTTTGCAAAAACATGAAAAATTAAATTGTATTCTGACTTAGATTGAGAAAGAATAATTTTAACTTCAATGGCTCTTATTATTTATTTCGGAAAAGTTGTTGAACAAAAAAATTAACCCTAATTTTAACTTTATTAAAACTTTTTAGGAGTATTATTAGTGATTGTAGTTATCTATTTATTGAATTTATGTCTTTTTTAATTAAAAAATCATTTTTAGTGCTAATTGTTTTTCGGTTAGGTTATCAAGTCAATATTAATTAAATTCCTATTTTATTTATTTATTATGATAGTTGTAAGGTAAAAAAAAGAAAAAAAATATTTATTAACCAAACATATTAAATTAATTTTGCTATCAATTTTCCATACAAATAAATCTAAAACCTTTTACTAGTTTTTTTTGATATTTACTTGCTTAAATTTTAATAATTTTTGAATTATATATATATTTATGATTTCAATTGAAATATCACCAGTTGAAATAAATAAATTATTTAGGCTATATATCCAATTATTTTATTTGTCTTTTTTGAGAAAAATTTTTTGCATTTTTAAAAATCAGGGAAATAAATTCTGATAAAAATAAAAATGAAAAAAATAATGAATATGCATAACAAAAACAATTATATTAATGAACCTAAAATAATTTGAAATATTACCTTATATTATAGTTGATGATATCTTAATAGAAGGGACAGCTATATTTTAAAATTCCCAAATTGATTGAAACAATTAAAATTTATAAATTAATTGTACACAACTTTAAAAATTTATTTATCTTTTGTTAATAGTAAATTTTCTAAATGTAAAATTAGACTCTCTCACAAATACTTGATCTTTCATCCAAACAAATTCTTATAAAAACTATATTAATTTCTTATTATTTCAAAATAAGTTTAATTTATATAAAATTTTTACTAATTATTTTTCAAAAAAAAATGATGTAAAAGGAAAAATATTTTGACACTTTGGAAGAAGTAATTATTTATTTTTGTCTTAATTACTCTTTAAGTTTTATATTATGATTAAAAAAGTTTTTAAACTCTTCACTTCAATCGCATACTAACCTCCATATTAATCTCAAGTAAATTAAATTTACTATTAATGCTAATCTGATTTAATTTCATTAATTTTTATATTAAAATTTTATTTAAAATAAAAATACTTTCATCAAAATGATTTTTACTAAATTATTGTAAAATCTTTATACTTTTATTTTACTAATTTTAATTATTGATTTATGTTTTAATAATAATTTCTGGCTTTTTCTTTAATCTTCGGTAATTCATTAATTAAATTATCTTCAATATTTTAAAAAGATATGAATAAATTCATGTTGATGTTGTATAAAGCTTAAGTTCTGCTATTGTAAATTGCACTAATCTCTCAAATTTGAAACTCAATCTAGAGTAAAAACAGTTTATTTATTTTGGATATTGTGATATTTTTTATAAGAAATATAAATTTGAAATAAAAAACTGATATTAAGTTTTAATTTTTAATTAAATTATTTTCTACTCACATTTCTAAATTTTCAAATTATATTTTATTTATTTATTAATTTCTTATGATTTCAATTTTTTCTTAATTTCCCCATTTAAATAATAAAATAATTATATTTACTTCAATAAATGAAAGGGGAAATTCAATTAAAGATTAAGGTGTATTAAGCTTATGTTCTGCTTTAGCGAATTGCAATAATCTCTCAAATTTAATGCTTGATTTAGGGTAAAAATAGTTAATTATTTTGGTTTGCGTCTTATAATATTTTTTTTACTTATTTTTAATTTTCAGCTTTAGCTTGCTTCATAAACTGCAGGTATCTTATAATTCATATATTTATTTAATATTCCTTCTTAATCACTAACTAGCTAGCTTATCATATTTTCTTCTCTATATAAAAAGCACAAATTAAATTGGTAACGAAGGTGCACAGTATTTAGATTCTGTCTTATCAAGCTTTCCTTGTATCTCTAATTTGGTACTAATTTTAGAGTAAAACCAGTTTATTTGATTTAGATTCAAATACTTTTTAATTTAAAAATAAAAATAATTTTTATATATTTGTTTTTTATTTTTGATTTATTTGCTTTTTTATTCTGAAAATTTTTTTTTATTTAAAACATTTTTTAATTTTCAACTTTATTGAATAATTTATTGGCTTCCAACTAATTATATTCTTTCTTCATTTTTAATAAATTAGTAATTATATAACTTTAATATTTAAAAGTAATAATATAATTGGTGATAGAATAGAATAGAATAGAAATACTCGCACATAAAGATGCACTCAGATACAACTTAAAATTTATTTATATAATATTTATAATCGATTTATATATTTAATAATGATATAATTCTATTTTTATTATTGTTTTCAGATATTACTATTATTAATATTCATTTTTTTTTGAAATATTTAATTTTATTATATATCGTGTAAAAGAACTCCGTGTAGTTCGTGTAGTTCGTGTAGTTTCATTAGTTGTAGTTAATGTAAAAACATTTTTTTTTAATGGAATTTGATATTTTTAGGAGTCTAATAAAGAACTCTTTCAGGTACTGAATAAAACTAACATAAAAAATAAATTTCTGACAAAAATGATTAGATTAACAAAAAATCTCCTTTTATTCATCAGCTTTCTATTTAATTTATTTGCTTTTTTTTCTGGTTAAGGTTGTTTTTTAAGTAGCTCAACTTTTGTTTACATAATTTATAATTCTTATTATTTGATTTTTTGTTCTCATTTTTACTTCTTTCTTACTAGTTAATTAGTTATATTTTTTTAAAATTTAAAAAGCTTAAATTAAATTGGTAATGAAGGTATAGCAGGCTTATGTTCTGGCTTAGCAAAGTGTAATAATCTCTCAAATTTGAAACTCTATCTTAAGTAAATATTACTAATTTTTTTGGATTTATAAAAATAAGAAAACAAAAAAAACTCTTTTTATTATATTTTTATCCAAATATGTTTTTTTTAACTTATTTTAAAATTTTGAAGTTTTTCTTACATTTTTAATTGCTTTCTATCATTTTTTACTATTTTTACATGTAACATCCTAAAAAACTAACTAATTATACCATCTTCATAATACGTAAAAAGTGCAAATTAAATAGGAGATGAAGGTTTATCAAGCTTAGGTTTTTTTTTAGCAAATTGCACTAATCTAACAAATTTGACACTTATTTTAGCGTAAAAAATAGCTTTTTTTATTATGTTTTTTTTAATTAATTAACATGGCTTTTAACTCCTAAAATAATATTTAACTTTAGGATTAATTATTTTTAATATCTAAAAAGTTATAATTAATTTGGTTCAAAGGGTTTATCATACATAGGTTCTGCTCTAGAGAACTGTATTAATCTCTAGGATTTAATACTTAATTTAGGGTAACTAAAGTTTATGCTTTTTAACTTAAAACAAAACTTTAATAAAAAAAGCTTTTTTATTTATTTGATAAAAAATTAAATATAAATAAGAAAAAGCTGAAAATTAAAAAATATTTGTTATTTTTTTCAAAAAGAGACAAGTTATTTTTTCTTCATTTTCCTACTAAAAAACTAACTAATTAAATTTTATTTCAAATGATAAAAAGGAATAACTAAATTAGTAATGAAGGTGTGTTAGCCTTTGGATTTTCTTTAGTAAAACACACTAATCTCACAAATTTTACTCTTGGCTTAGGGTAAAATAATCTTTTTATAATTTTTATTCATTCTATCTTCTCTCTTAATTAAAATTTTTCTTCTAAATTTAAAAAGAAGCAATTTAATAGGCGATGAAGGTTTAATAGGCTTAGGTTCTTCTTTAGTAAGTTGCATTAATCTTTCAAAATTAACTCTCGATTTTTTGTAAAAATAATTTATTTATTTATTTATTTTGGATTATGAATCTTTTTTTATAAAAATGAAATTAAAATAAGAAAGAAAACTCTTTTAATTTATTAGCTTTTTATTTTTGGATTTTATTTATTTATTTTGAATTTAGTTTATTTTTAAAATATTCAACTTTCCCTTAAAATGATTTATAAATTTCTTACTATTTCAAATTTTTTCTTCGTTTTTCCTAAAAACTTACAAAAGAAATTTAATTTAATGTTTAAAAGTCACAATTAAATTGGTTCAAATGGTGTTTCAAACATAGGTTCTGCTTTAAGAAATTTCACAAATCTCTCAAATTTGACAATTAATTTAGGGTAGCAAATTTTTATCAAAAAACTCTTTATTAGATTTTTATTTAAAAGCCCTTTTAGTTAGATTTTAAATTATTTTTTTTAATTTAACTTATTTTTAATTTTTTACATTGATTCACTATCAAAAAATTACATGCTGTTTCGTTTTATTTTATATTTCCTTCATAATTATAATTTAATTTAATCAAATTTTCTTTACTAAATAAAAAGGGGGAATAGAATTGGTGATGAAGGTACATAGGGATTAGACTCTGCTTTAGAAAACTGTATTAATCTCTAGATTTTGTCACTTTACATTTAGTAAAAAAAATATTTTTTTTAAGTTATTAATTATATTTGGATTGAGATAAATTGATAACAAAAAACATTCTTTTTTTTGATTTGATTTTTACTATTTTAAATTTTAATTTTCATTATTAATTACTAAATATATTTTTTTGAATATTTTAGCAGGAATGAAATTAGTGATAAAGCTTTATCTGGTTTAGGATCCGCTTTAGCAAACTGCTATAATCTATCAAACTTGACTCTTAATTTAGGGTAAAAGCAATTATTTTTGTTTTTGGATTGTGTTATTTTTAATATAAAAATTTATTTTATTTACTTACATTTTTATATTCATTTTAATTTTGTAACTTTTGCCTAATTTGTTATTATTTTATATTTTTTTCTTCTAAATCTAATAAATTAAATATATTTATTTTTTTCAATATTTATTAAGCTAAAATTAAATTCGTGAAGAAGGTGCATCAATTTTAGTTACTGCTTTAGAAAATTGCAACAATCTTTCAAATTTGGCACTTTATTTTAAGTAAAAACAGCTTGTTTCTTTCGGGTTGTGATATGACATAAAATGATACTAAACAATAACACTCTTTTTTTTTATTTATCATTTCGATTTCATTTATATTTTTTTAAATTTAACTCAATTTTAATTTTTAGCTTTTACTTTTGTTGATAATTTAATCTTTATTATTTTAATTATTTTTCTTCTGAATAAGTGAGAATTAAATCGGTGATTTAGGTGCATCTAGATTAGGTACTGCCTAATTAAACTGCACTAATCTTTCAAAGCTAACACTTTTTTTAGAGTAAAAACAGTATATTTGTTTTTTATTGTGATATTTTTCAATAAAAAGATTTTTTTTATTTATTTGTTTTTAAATTCCTATTTTTTTTATTATTCCTTCAAATTAACTAAATAATTTATTATTTTTTCTTCAATTTTAAAAAGCCAAAATCAAATTGGTGACGAAGGTGCATCAAGCTTATGTTCTGCTATAGCAAACTGCGCTAACCTCTCAAATTTAACTCTTAATTTAGAGTAAAATCAGTTTTTTTTTTTTTTGGTGAAATTTTGCAAAATAAAAACAAATTATCAATAAATTTTTTATTTTATTTTTTCTTTTTGATTTTTATAAGGTTTTTTTTTAATTTAAATGATTTCGCTTTTTAAACAATAAGAACTTTTTTATTTCTGATAATTTTTTATATTTACTCTAATGTAATATTATAGTTTGGATTAAATAAATGAAACACGTAAGCTTAGAATGAAGAGTAAGTGCCTTAAAGCTAAAAGATTAGTTTTATATGAAATATATTTTTGATAATAAATTAGCTACAAAATAGAATGAAGAATTTTAAAAATAATATTTCTAATAAAAAAAATAAATTCTATATATTTTTCATCTTTCGTTAACCATTGATACAATCTACTTTCTTTGTGATTATTTATATCAAAACAAATTAAATAATTTTATAGATTTATCATAAATTAATTGGATAATTTTTTAATTTCATTTAGTTAATTAAATTTGATCACTTTATTTTTAAAGTAAATAATTGAAAATTAGTTGAGAAAACAAACAATAAGTAATTAATTAAATTTAAAATAACCATAAAGTTTGTAATATGAACTTAAAGAATCTAAAAATTTAAATTAGTTTAAACTAAAATTAAAATTTAAATTGTACTCAAAAATCAAATTTTTTTCAATTTTAAAAAAATAAAAATTACATTAAGCAAAAGATAGTTGATACTGAAATACTTTTAATAAAAAATGGAGTATACATAAATATGTAATAAAAATTGATATGGTGGGCAAAGACATGCAATTAGTTTATGCTTAATTTAAGTAATTTTAATTTGTAGCAAAACCGAATGATAATTTATATTTAGAACATCATATTTTTAATATTTTTTAGGTAATCTTAGACTTTACAAATACATTTTTGAACAATAAAAATATCATTTAATTGCCTTTTTTTTATCACTAATCATAGGGAGTGCATTTCTATTCATTTATTAATATTAGTTCTATTTTTTTGACCTTATCTTGATAATTTATTAGTAAATCAAGACAAAATAATCAGAAAGAAATAAAAGGTTAAAAGCCAATAGTAAAATTGTTATGACTTAACCAATGATAAAATATGTGTTTAATGTATCTTATTCAAATTATATTTATGTATCTAATTGTTCTTCTATTTTAACAATAAATATATGGAGAAACCATACAGCACAAAAACAAAGTTCTGATATAATCTTTGTAATCCTGTTTACTAAATTCAAATAAGGCTTATACTTATAAGTTATTGCCGCAGAAGCTAAAAATATTAATCCGTTTATTATACAAGGTATTAATGGATTATTTTAGAAGCAAAATAAAACAATTAAAACGAAATACTTTCTAGCGAGCTGAATCAAAAAATAGTTTTTTCCTATTATCGAGTTTTTCTTGTGTTTATCTTTTAATCGCTTAACAAATTAATAAGAAAACATTGAAGAAGTATGGTTTTATTAGTAATTTATTTCAATTAAATTTTAGTAGAATGATAGTATTATTATTATTAATATGCAGATTGCTGTATAATACCCATATCTTACTGACCATAATTCTTATTCGAAATTTGTGAATTATGCTATGATACACAATAGAGTCATTAATAAGTTAATATCATTTTCTGCATTTATCCTTTGAATAACTATTATATTCAATTTTTACAATTTCTCAAATATCCCTTTTGATCTATGTTTTAGCATAAGTTCCAAAATATTTATGGAGATTAAAATAAATATTAATAAAAAATATTTCAAAATAATAATAGGAGCATTTACTAAAAAACTATTAGAAAATCCTAGTCTTTTATACATAAATTTATCAATCAAATGGACTTCTGTTTGATTTAGATGATAACCAAATATAGAAAAACTTTATTTATAATTAGTTGACATATAATCTGTCATTTCAGGATATATAAATAAACCCACAATCTAGTAAAAATAGTACAGATTTGGAGGGAAATTTAGCTTTAAGAGGACAAAGAGATTAGTAGGCTGGACAGTGTTTACCAAGTAAAAAATAAAATTCATTTCTTTAATAAATTTCAAAAGATCTTAATTGCTTGAATTTTTTATTTTATCTACGACATATTCTAAATCTTTATTGAAGATTTTTTCTTCGAAAATGTATGGTCCAACTTAAAATTATATTGGTTACTATAAATAGCTTGAGCTTAAAATGTATTTTTCGTCATTACTAACAAATGCATTTGTTTATTAAAAAAGAGCTATGCCTAAAGTTGCCTTGATGCTCTTGTAAACGTTGAGTTTTACAATAAGTCTATTTCCAGCAATTTCAGGATTATTAAATGAATAGAGGCTTTTGGAGACTTCAGAAAGCATTAATTAAATATAATTATTAATATTTTATAAATCAAATTACTTAAGATCCTTATCGAAAATAAAAATTACATAATAAGCTGAGTTAGTTAGTTCAACTGTTAAGCTAACATTCATTTTTTATAAACAAGAGTAATTTTATGTACTTGCTGATGTTTGATATGGCTCTAAGCCTTGAGAGCATCTGCATTAATTATTAATTAATTTCAAGCCTGAGGCACAAGTATTACAGAAGTTTTTTGAATATTTGCATGATTCACAAGGAAACGAACAAGGCTAACAGTCTTAGGTAAGCTTATCAAAGAATTAAGAATTCGAACATTGTGAGCATGTACCATCTTAATTGCTTCCATAATCTGGTAAACAATCACACAAAGGAGGATTAGTCCTTCCATTTTTGCATTAATAGCAAATATTTTTATTACTTGATGAATCAAATTTACACTTTTTGCAATTTGTTTCACAAGTATCAACAATTTGAATACACTAATTATTTTTTTCTTAAAATTAAAATGGATCACATTCACACTTAGGAGGATTTACTCTATTAGCAGCGCATTCTAAACATAGGTTTTCACTCTAAGTGCAAGAAGTACATCTTTCAGAACATATCTAGCATTAGTTTTGTTCATTTAAAAAAAAGTTTGAGTTAATACAATTGCACAAAGGAAGCTATTATTCGTCTGGTTAGTTGCACGAAGTGCAGTTCTCTCTTGAGCTAGAGCAAGTTTTACATTATGGAAGACATTTTAAACATTTTTTAGTATTGATATCTTTATAATAACCATCAGCACATATCAACAAACACTATCTTGTCTAATAGTTAATAAATGTCTGATAACCGTTTTCTACACTTTTGCTCAGGCATTGTTATTCATTAATGTAAGTAGTTTGCTGATTATCTTAGAAAGCTAATAGATTTTTTTTGTAAAAAATACATAACATCTAGTCAATGTTTGAAAAAATAAAACACTGCTCTTACTTAGTATAATCAAAATAATATAATCCATCTCCTTTATCTATGTTTATCATATTGAGATAAAATAAATAATCTGAAGTCATATTTTTCTATAACCCTATGTATAAGTTTATGCTATTTATATTCATTGGTTAAGGAGGATTTAAAAATTAGATTTGCTCTCTTTTATAATTGCAAACGATTTCGAATTCAATAAATGATATTTAAGAACAAAAGGGGGTTCTGCTTCTCATGAAAATAAATAAATTATTGCTTTAATTCAAATTGAGCATGGAATATTTTGTATCGATGCATTTTTAAAAATAGCAAACCCTTATCAAAATTTTTTGCCCCTAAGGAACAAGAAAGTATTCAACAAGCTGGTCTACTTCATAACTCATGAGAGAAACCTATTAATCTATTTTTACAGGTAGAATTGTACAATAAAAAGAAATCCAATATTAAAGGTTTATATTTTAAATCGTGGCATAAGAATTCTGGTTAAACATAAATCCCTTCAATTCATCTATTTGAGGAGTGTTAATGTATTAGAGCTTTAAATTTGTATTTTTATTGTATTTATTATTATAAATTTTAGATAAATCAGAATTCATCAAAATTTCAAATTTAGCAATATTTTCTACAGGGGAAGACAAAAATTATAATAGAGTTAGAATATCATTAATTGGATTACTCATATTTTATATAAATACAAGAGGTCTAAATGCAGCAGAAGTTAGATAGCTAGGCTAGCATTGACCAACACAAATTTAAGGATCTATTAATTTGATGTTTGATGGCAGGTTTATCGATTTAAAAAAAAACTTTGATTAACTTTAACTAAGCAATATTACTTATTTCATATCAGTCCAAAAAGAAATCCAAATAGCTTCAATATTACTGATGAAAGCTTCATAAATATTTGCACTTTAATAAAATAACTGTATTTTTGGGAGAATGGTAGATTCTGAAGTAGTTTAAAAATAATAAAATGTAAATATCTCATTATTAGAATCACCAATAAGTGCAAAATTTCCACTACTAGTTGAAGAATCGAATGAAAAAGTAAAGCTAAAAAAGAATGAATAAGGACCATCTTTAGGTAATTGCATTTGATTATTGTTAAAAGACAAGAACTAAACTTGATTAAAGTAGCCAATCAAATTTATTTTCTTTTAAATAGCTAGCCTATTTGATATATTTATGCATGAATATCCATCATCAAAGTATTGATCAGGACAGGTTCCATCAGCTTACCTTTAAGGATCTTATTTAACACAAGTATTTTAATTAGTGCATTCATCACAGTATTCTGGGCATTTGGAGCATTTACCACCAACAGTCATAAAAAATTGTTTCATGCAAATACAATTACCTGATTAATCATAAATCATGTCTTTTGGGCAATCTAAAGAACTTTCATCCCAGTCAATAAAATTAAAAGGACCAGCTGCATTATTAGAACAACTTAAATTATCTTTGTAGTTAATCTTATTTGAATCTATGCACATTAAGCAAGTTGGTATATTTTATGAAGCTTGTAAAAAACATGATCCCTAAAGTTAAGAAATATAAGCCCCTTAATAGTATCTTATATGGCTAAAGTCTATTTTTATTGTATTTGATATATCTCCGAACTGTAATTAACTAATTGTAAGTGCTTAATAATTAGTATTTATTTTTTTATTTTAAGATACAAATAAAAATACATCATTAAATAAAACAGATTTAAAAACTACCACAACTTAATTCCAAACACCTTAAAAAGGACCATTTATTGATTACCCTAAAAAATTTAATCTTCCTAAGCTATCAATACTTATATTAATATTTTGATTGACTATTTTCATTAAAATTAAACTTTACGAAGATGGCGGGAGTGCGGATATTTTAAAATGAAAACTTATAATCAAACCTTTATTTTGGAAAGGATTAATGTAATCCGTTTTAAATTCTTAGCCTGCGCTTAATGTTAATATATTTGAAGAACTCTAAAATCCATTAGTGTATTTATTCATTGATTAAGCTACATTGAAGTACAAATTAGGATTAGCTCTTGTATAAAAAAAATCATAATTCCAAATTAGTTCTGTTGTTTACTCAGTAAAATCATCAGAATAAGTCCTCCTATTCATAAAATTTGCTGATGAATCCCAATAAAAGAGAAGGTCATCAAAAAAAGCAATATACTCATAACACCCATACTTTTGCATATTTTCAAAATTACCTATTACTAGAGATAAACTTTACTATTTAAAGAGATCATTAAAGTTTATGCCTGGAGAGGATTACGAAAACTATTAAGGTGGTGATTGTTTGTTTTAAAAATATATTGAACCTGTAAGATTTGTCCCATCAGCAAATAGTTCCAATCCCATAAAAACCCAATTTTCACTAATTATACAACCTGTAGCACTAAATATGGAAGGAGCACCTAGTACAATCAACTTTACAAAAGAAGAATTATCTATAAATAAACTTAATAATTCTATAGAACCTTAATATATTGAAAGTTATTAGTAATATTATATTGGAATGCCAGAAAATCGAGGCAATAGCCATGCAGATATGTAGATCTTATTAAAAGTTAATGAGCCATTTTAACCAAATAAACTTGCGCCAGAGTACGTATTGTAACCACCAATAATGAGTTTTTATTTAGTCCTACTGTCATAATTTAATTACTAAAAGTTTACTGAAAATGTTTGCTTTAATAATATCATCAGCAGCAAAATTATCTTAGCAAACTAGGCCATAATTATTAATTAGTTATTTTGCTCGTTTTTTCTTATCTTATTAAATATTTGTTATGAATAATCAATTTGATATGGTTTACACAAATATTAATGGTCATTTTGTCAAGATTTATTAATTGATGATATTTGTAATATAGATAAATAAGTTATTAAAGTAAATAAATAGATGGTTACCCACATTAAAAATAAGTCAATACAATTTTCCATCTTTATTTTTGTTAAAAATAGATGTGAAAAAAAATCAAATTTAAGTTTTGCAAATAAGTATCATATAAATTAACAAATCTCCTTGTCAGATAAAATAGGAAAGAAGTTTAATCAATAATAGAAAAGAATAAAAAGTTAAAACTAAAAAATTTCCATAATTAAAAAATTGTTTATCATATTATTTATCAATCAATTTAGGTAAACTAGAGCATCATCAATTCATAAATTTCAAATTTTGTTTGAGAGATAAATCTAACATAAATTGTGTTTTTAATTAACAAAAAGATATAAATTAAATAAAAATATTTCATAACTAATTTTAACAAAATAAGAAAATCCAACCAAGTTAAATAAGGATTTTAAAAAATTATTTTAAAAAATTCAAAAATAAATGTTAAAATTTTGTAAAGAGTTTTAAAAATAATAAATTTTTATTAGGAAGAAACTAATTTTATTTTATTGTTAAAATTAAATTTTAAAATAAATAAAAAAATTACAAAAAAAATAATTGTTTTTGCTCAATATTTTTTACTGATATTTTTAATTATAAAGCGACTTCTCTTCTGTTTTACCTAATATTGTCCTAAATATATTGAATTTATTCTCATAAATTATAACTGTATTAATTTTACTATTTTACTAAGAAAGAATTATTATTATTTTATTATATGGATTTGATAATATTTAATTAAAATACTTTTAAAGAAAGAAATTAAATTATTTAATAAATCATTTTTTATTTAAGAAACATTTTTCTTTATTAAATTATTAACTACTTTATCTACTTTATTTGAGTTTTTAATATCTTAATTTTGATTTTTTAATTTGTTGAAATAAATATATTAAAAATTAAAAATTTTCAATCAGATTTTTTATAATTATTTGAAAAAAAAAAAAAAAATTAATTTTTTATGAACTTTTAACAAACACTAGTTAGTAGATTAAATTATTTGTAAATTTGTATTGACTTTTATTTATTTGTTTGAAATTACTAAATTTAGTTTGCCTAAAAAATTTGCTAATTTAATTAATTTATTAGAATTTATTTTTTCATTTTTAAAAAGGTAAATTGAAGCTTTTTTTGAATATTAGATCATTAATTTTTTTAAATAATTATTCATTGATTTAATTGCTAAAAAAGTTTATAAAACTAATTAAATATTTTTTAAACTAAAATAGAGACAGCTGCTGCTATAAATATCACAACAATAATTTACTGATCAATTCTAAAAAGAATTTTATGGTTAAATGAATATATCCTTCATATTCAATTTAATGAATGTAAATGTAATAAATTCATCCGAAAAAATTGCTGAAAATTGAGAATAATTAGAGTAATTAATTTCTCTGAAGAGAGAATGAAGTTTAATATCTATTTTTTAGTACTAATGAAATTAGTTTAATTTTTTACAAGGATAATGAAAGATAAATATATATATAAATAAGTTTTTATGTACAAAAATAATGAGTTTAATATATTTTTAACAAAATTCTATTATTAAATTAGTTAGTAAAGTTGATTTCCTATTAATATTTAGTTAATTTAAGGGAAAGTCTTTAAAATTTTAAATTAGTAAAAGAATATCAATTTGTAAAGTTAGTAATAAATGGTTCATATTTAATATCGCCTGCATGCAGAGGTATTAGCATTTGCATTATTGAAATCTACTTACTCAGTTTTATCGTCTCACTAAAGAACTACTTAACAAAAGTTGATTATTATAAAAATTATATTTGTAACTTTGATAAGTAATTAATTAGTTGTCATAGGTGGATGAATCGATGAGCTGGTTGGTTCTAAAGTGTGCAAGCTAAATTAGACAAGATTTATATTTATTAATAGTTAACTACTACAAATTGTTCGTGTTATTGTAAATTATTATTAACATGAGTTTTAGTGCTCGAGTAAATATTATTATTTTATTGAATATTATTGTATTGTTTTAGTTAGTTTAATGAGGAATAAATATTTTTAGTAATTTAGTAAGAAAAGTGAGAAATTATTATTAGACAAAATGACTATTGCTAATTAATCCCAACTAAATTATTAATTTTTTTCATTCAAAATCAATCAATGTATCTTATTTGATACCAAGTATTTTCATTACACTTCAAACATCACTACTTCCTATTTAATCAAAAAATAAGGTTAGACTTAATTAAATTTCATTCATAATTTAAATATATATCTATCTCTTTTTAAAACTAAGTAATAACAAAATCAAAAAGCGATATTTATATTATAAGGTAAGAGTTAACAATTTATTACTTCATCAGAGTCGTCTTCAGATGTAAGGAAGTCTTTCTGGGTAGAGTAGGGAGTTCTTAGATTATTTTCGCTCATGCTGTAGTCACTGAAGGATTTGTCTGTGTCAGTGTTCATGCTTCTAAGTCTGGAGACCTCTAAGAGACTAAGTGTGCATTATTGAGATGGATTGAATTTATTCTAAGTACGAGAGCCTTAACGGGAGAGGTTTTAGAGCTTGCGAGTAGCTGGTACTTAGAAATCTAAGTCATACAAAGTAGAGTTGAAATAATATTTTGCTTGTCTTTGCATTTGAGGTATAAATATTTGAGTATAAATTGCTTAAATATTGCTTTCTCTTTTGCTTATCTCTATATATTAGAGTTAACTTTATTAATCTTTATTTTAATTATTATTTCTTTTTTTCAAATTGTTTGTTTTTTCTTATTTCAATGAACAAACTCTATAGCTTTTTTTTGTTATTTTGTTTGCTTTCTATTATGAAATTAATCAGATCGAATTCAATTCGATGTTCTATTAAATCTTGAAGGTACTTATATTTTGAATGATTCTCAATGCTAATTTCATTATATTTAATAATTTTTTTATTGATTCTCTCATTTTTGTTAACAAATTTGCTTGCTTTTACCAAAGAGATTTAATGGTTATATTGAATTAAACCAAGCAATTATTTATTTATATGTGTGCTTTTCTCCATTTTATTGATTGATAGATTGATTAATTAATTTGTCTCATATCATCTTTCCCAGCAAATCCACCAATTGCTTAAATAATAATATAAATATATTAAGATGAAAATAAACATTTGATTAGAAATCAACTAAAAAGTTAATTGATTAATACTTTTTTATGTAATTTAGGTTTATACTCAATTTCACTAAATAGATTACATCTAATTAATTTTTTCCACTTATTTCGCTTCTATTTTCATAACCAAGCAAATCAATATTACTAATTTCTGGCTATACTTATACATCTTACATTCATAAATTAATAAATTTCAAAATAAATCCAACTCTTTGTACTCTTCTTGGGCTATTACAAGGATAACTGCTATAAGCAAAGTCAGTGAAATTTTCTATCAATAAAACGATGAATTAGATGCAATTTCAAAACTAGCACTTTGCAGCATTTTTAAAAGAAAATATTATCTGTCCATTATCTGCTGGTGAAGATTTAATTTTCTGAAAAGATATTTTATTGAGCTTAATTGTAAATATAGTGTATTTTTTCATTTAAACATGATAATTGTAAAACATCAGCCATATATTCTGTCCGCTGTCTTAAATTTAAAAGTTAATATATTTAGATAATATTAAAAAAAATACATCTTTTTAAACATTTTGCTGACAATAAGAAATATTACAGAAATTTCTCACAAAACATCGTTTAAAATATAATTTTAATCACTAGTAAAATTTTATTTTTTTAGATTTATCAAGTATTTTTTACACCAAAAGCCTAATTCAAAATAATATTTAGTGGTAAAAAGGACTATTAATTCTAATTTATATTTGATTGCTTTTCTCAATAAAAGTAATAATTTGAAAAATATGTGAAAACAAATTAAAAGATCCAATTTCAAAAAAAGACTTAAAATTTGATTTACCTTTTAAATTAAAAACATAAATAAATGTATCCAAAAAATACTTAATTAAAATCAAAATAGAAAAGAAAAAAATTTACATTTTCTTAATGTATTTTGATCAAAACAGTAATACTGTTTGAGCCAATTAGAATAAAAAAATAACAATTAGTTCTTATGAATAATTTTTTATTTATCCATAAAAATATCAAAATGCATAAACAAAATAAACTTAAATAAACAAAATGATTCCATTTAGAATTAATGTCATTTGTATTTTTTCTTACTATTTATTAATAAGTAATTAAAACAGATTTAATATATTAGAGTTATAATAATAAATATTACACATTTTTAATAGTAGAAATACAAAATTTAATAATTGAATTTCATCCATTGTTTTCTTTCTGGATTTATTTACTGAATTAATTTTCATAGAGAGAAAATCCATAGAAAACAAAATATAAAAAAACTCAATTTGTTTACTTTAAGACCCTGTTCAAGTATTTACATTTCTCTTCAATAATAATTCAACCATGGAATTCAAAATAACTAAGCAAATTATGAAAATCAGAAGTAACAAATTATAAAAATAGCAATAAACTCATTCATTTTCTTCTTAAAAGCTTATTTTATAAAAATTCAACTTATCTGGATATTTCTTTAAAAACTTTTAAAGTATTTAGAGTTGCTTCTACATGTCAAATATATAAAAGGTGTATTAAACTAGTTAAATCATCTTTCAATGAATAATTTCATACATTTTAAGAGAATAAAATTAATATAAGCTCTAAGTAAACTAAATCATATATCTTAAAGTGAGCTACAACATATAAAAAATACAATTTATTTAGACTTTTCAACACATCATGCATCTATTTGTAAGGATTAAACAAATACAGTGAAAAATTGACTGTGATGTTTGTTTCAACACTAAATAAAAATCTTAATCTTATAAATATCTACTTTGATATAACTAAATTATTATAATCAGTTTGTAAATTAAAAAATAATATATTTTTCAAGCTTAGATAATTTATTGAAGCATTCTGATCAAAGTAAAAATTTACCTGCTTTTACTGGATATAAAATCTAATTAAAAGCAATTAGGTTATAAAAGTGATTAGAAAATTTATAATGGATGAAAAGATAAGTCCAGTAAGTAAGTAGTCCAGTAAAATAACTTAAGGAAAAAACATTTAATCATTAATGTAAATTTTAATCATTTTTTATGTTCAATTTCATAAATAAACTTTATTTTTAAATATTAATGCTAAATAATTTAAATATTTAACCTTAAAATGCAATTTCAACAATTTTGATTATAAAAAATTCATTTTAAAAATAAAATTATATAAAAGTTAAAATATTTTTTACTCAATCTCAATATATAATTATATAAAATACAGGAAAAAAAATATAAAGATTACTTTATTTGAAACATATGTAAAAGCTTTTTCAATTTAAGCAGAAAAAAAAGGAAAGCCTTTGTATAAATCTTTTATTAATTATATAATTAATTTAGAAATGATCAGAAATGATGAGATATTAAAGATATTTATGTAAATACAAATAATAAAAATATATAGTAACGAATAATTTATCAAATTGATTAATATAAAAATAAAGAAATGTAACAAGATAAATGTATTACATTTAATTCTATTTATAATTTTATTAAAATCTAATTTTCAAACATATAATTCAAGTGTTTATCTTCAAAATCTATTTTTTTAAAATAAAAGCTTCACCTTTAGAAAAATGGTTGTAATAAACTGTTTAGGAAGTCAAGTAAGTAATTTTTATTCATTTAAAATTTATAATATTCAAAAAACATATTAGAGAGAAGACCCCTAATAAATTAGCTATTGATATAAGGTAAAATGGAAAATTAGTTAAACATTATTATTTAAATAAAGCTAGATTTTAGTAAATATTTCAAAAACACATTTACTTTTTAATTATAAGCATCTTCAGTATTCCAAATGCTCTTCGAACAATAGCAGAGTAACTAGATAATTGGAATAAGCTATAAACTTTAAATGTCAAATTATCGTAAAAGAAAATTTCTATTATATTTTTTTAATTTAAATATTTGTTTTAGCAAAAACGAAGTTTACTAACCAGAAGTTGAGTGCTTAGCTAAATCCTTATAAAAATATCACTCTGTTTCAAATATTTCTCTTGTTTTCAAGTAAAATAATTGCATGAGTTAAGCTTTATTTAATTTTTTAATATTTTAAGCTGTGTTTCAGTGGATGAAGATACTATGTTTATGATTGGAAAAGCTATTTGTAGTTCTTAAAACACATAATCTGTTAATTTAGTTTTTAGGTTAAATTATTATTTTTTTTTTTTCAAATAATTTCTAATTGCCTAAAAAATATAGAAACAAATAATTAGATTCCTAAAAAATTGCTAAATTCGTTGAGGGTATGGAAACGTGTAAAAAGATAACACATTTTACACTTGATTTATTGTATAAAATACAAATATAAGTAATTTATTTACAAGATAACTAATTTTATTTTAAAATTAATTAGTTGTAATCAGATTGGCTAATAAGGAGCTTTAAAATTGGCAGATATTTTTACTCTTATGCCTAACCTCGTTTAATTTAAATTACTACTGACGTATATAAATACTAGAAAATATTAAATAAATAATTTTTTTCTCATTTATGCTAGAGGTTGTCAAATAGGTTCAGAAGGAATTTCTTTAATAGGTAAAAAAGTTGTTGGGTGTCACAATTTGTAAAGCTTTTCTATGGGATTGATGTAAAATTATTAATAATAATCGAACACTATTTTTCATAAATAATTTAATATTAAATTCAAATATTTTAATCGAAATAACTTAAAAAAAGGAATAATAATATTAATTATGAAGGAGCCTTTGTATTTTTAAGTGAATTATCAAAGCTTCCAAGACTAAATAGTTTTAACTTAAATCTCACGTAAATTCAAAATAATTTATAAATTCAATATTATTCTTAGAAAAACTAATTTAAACAGAGCAAACAGGAATCTGAGACACGACTATTTGATAAAGAAAATGTATAAACTAAGCAGAGTAGTCAAATTTGTTAGTGTTGATAGGGAGCCTTATTTTTTGAATTGATACATCACAATTTATTGTTTAAATTATAAGGGAATTTATATTTGATTGATTGATATACTTTTAAATAGTAAATGCATGTTTAAGAGTTAAAACTTTTATTTTACCAAAAATGTTTTCAAGATTCTTTGAATTTATTGATTTAATTAAATATATACCATCACCAAAAATTATTTACAAAACCAAAATATTTTCTCAAGAAATATCTATTTTTATTCTTATATTTCATAGGGTATAAATTTAAATAAAATTTTTAGATCTCTTAGTATTTTAAAATATGACCTTATATATGTTTATAAGAATTCCAAATTATTATAAAATATTAAAAACGTTCATCATTTAAAAGATTTTACATAAAATTCAATCAAGAATCCTCTTCTAAAAAAATTTCAGTGAAACCCAATAAATTCTAAATTTAAATTTTGTAAGCTATAAAAGTAAAGTAAAAAACTTTTTAAAAAATAAGCTATTCTTAATGTTTAAGAATATTAAATAAAGATATTTTTATAAGTTTTTTAAATAAATTTATGATAGAATAAAATTGAGTTAAGAATAAATTTAACTTACTTTATAGTTTTTTGTGCTCGTAGATATTTATTTTATGAATTTGGTATATATTTAAATCCTAATTTGATTTTACTAGATTAGATTTGAGAACTGATTAAATATAAATTCATTTATGCTTTGAACTTAATAAATTGAGAAGAAAGATATTAATTAAAACTGTATTTAGAGCTTTGATTTTAGTTAGTGAAATTATTTGTATATTTGAATAAATAGTAAAAGAAAGGTTTAAAAAGGGCTAAGAATCCACATTTAAAATTATAAAATGAGCATAATTATTTTATTTAGATTATTTTTATTATTCTATGCCATTAATTGCTTAGAAGTTATTTAAATGCAAACATAAATAACAGAATAAAACTATTTAGATGAAAGAATAGATTTATCTTAGGAATATTTAGAAGGAGAAGAAATCAACTACGAAATAAAATTATCTTTGGTTAAAGAACAATATCAAAGCTATGAATTTATTATTTTTGTTCAAGATGACATTTTCAATAGTGAATTTGAAATGAATACTTCAATACAGTTTCCATATTCTTAAGAAATCTGTTAGCAAAATTATTTATAAACAAACAAGCTGTGTATAGATAATTTAGATAAATTTATTAATTAGTACAAAGCAACATATAAGCTTACAGTAAAGTGCTTATCTAATTTATGTAGAACAAGATAGCTATTCTTGCTTCAGCCTAAGCTTTACAAGAGTAGGATTAATTATTTAATTCTTTGTCATTTTTTATTATAATTTTAATTCCTACTTTATAAACATAGATACAGAAGAAGAAAAATATATAAATGAAAGAATGCTCACAAAGATTTTGTTTCCTCAAACTAATTCTGAAAATAAATTTTATCTTATTGATGCAGGATAAAGTATTGATAAAATCATTACGGTAGCTGATGAAAAGCATCCCTGTTTTGGAAAAACATAAATTCTATATTAATATTAATTGTTAATAATTAATTGCTAAGAAGAAGTAGAATTAGTTTTTGTATTTTCAGATTTTTATCACAAATTTGACTTGAAAGAAATAAATAAGTAGTTTCTTCTCTAACCCTAAATATCTTATGATATAACAATATTAGGATTAAAATAGTTTTTTATTATGTAATCATGCGTTATGTATTATGAGGATGAGTCATAATTCTTAGAAATGAATTCATAAAGTCTTTATGAAGCAACTTTAATTTAAAAACTATTTATTAAATGCAATTAAAGAACTTCAATGATAGATGGAAGTGATTTCAATCCAATTTTTTTAAAATAAATTTATGCTTTTAAGGATTAATAAATGTAAAGAATTGACTTTAATAGTTCTTAAGAATACAATTAATGGTCTGATTGTTTTCATTTTTTATCCTCCGAATTTTTACTTTATAAAAAATATCATGATTATTAAGAAGAGCCTTAAAATTTTCATGCAAAAACACCTGAGGAGCTTGAGTAAGAAATTAAATTAGAAAAAGTAGAATTTGAAGCTAAAAAAGTAAAATGTATTTCTTAAAGTGATTCAACGCCTCCAAGTGATTATTTTGTATTCAGTAAATAAATTTTATCTAAAATATTTTTCAAATAAAATTTTTTGATAAATTAATTAAAAGCTTCAAGTCAAAGTAGTATTTTTGTTCACTACAAAGAACCAAAGCATAGCTAAATTAAATTATAACATCGTAATTAGGCCTTGAAACACTTTTTTCCTTTGATAAAAAGTATTTAAAACATAATGTATAGCATAGATCATTTTGCAAATTTGTAAATATGTGTTGAAACTAGCGACGATTAAGTATATTTTTGTTTGAAATAAAATAAATATTTTTTATTTTTAAATTTAAAATAAATAGCTCAAAATACAGTTTTAAGATAATGATAATGGAGATGTTGTGATAGATATTAATAAAAAATGTCACTAATTTTAGTATTTTTTGAAAGGAAGCTATTAATTGAAAGTTTATAATAACGAAATTGAATCAAACTCAAGAATTATTTTCTAGGTTGCTTATTCAGATTACATTTATTATGATTAAGATATTAATAATTTTGAAGGTTATTTTTTTTTAATTTAAGTTGAAAAAACAACCCTACAATAATATTCAGAGAAGATGATAATGAAAGAAGATTAAGGTAGAGAATGTAAAGGCTTTATTTATATAATTGAAGATAAAAGAAATAGTTTAATTTATTTAGGAAAAATTTAAAAAAATTGCAATGTTTTAATTTAAAGCAGTTTTCTTTATTAAAAATCGGATATGATAAGGATCTTTTTTTACACATTTGATCGATAAATAGATTTTGATAGTCCAAAATATATGAAGTAGCATTTTAATTGTGTTATCTTTGAGATAACATAGCCTTTTCTTTATCTTGATAAATCCTATTTTCTAATGATATCTAATAAATTAAATATTGTGACTGCAAGAAATGGCATCATTTCTTATATTGATGGAGAAAGTGTTGGAAATAAAAGTGGTTCATTTTTTGAAAGAAACATCGATGTTAAATAAAAATATCCTATTGAAATAGTTTTTTCTAACTAATTTTTCAATTCTTAGGTGATTTTCTGCTTTGAACATTTAACATTTATGGAAAACATCGCCATCTCAGAATTCAACTAATTTACTGATAATCACAAAACATATTTTTACTTTTGGAAAGATAATAATTTTTTTTCTAATAAATTTAGAATTAGTTATTAATATTTATATTACTCTGAAGAAAATCAAAATAAAATTATAGATATAAACAATTTTAGTTACTCAGATTTACATAATAAATATAAATGCGATGGAATTAAATAAAATAACTCTCAAGGAATTTTAATGCACATACCTGCAATTGAAGATATATATGATCACAATTAAATAGATTTAGGTAATTTTTACAAAAATAATAAAAAAATTATATTAATATTTAATAAAATAGAAAAAATATATGATAAATAGACGTTATCGATCTTTTCTGTATGCATGGAATATTTTTTTAAGATAATTAAATAAGAATAGTATAAATATGTATTAGTAAATGTTTAAAATCCTTACGAAAACACTTTACTTTATAGTTATTATGATTTAGAAATTTATAAAAATTAGACATTTTTATTAAAATATAACAAACACTAAGCAAATTTTTTTAGAGTGGAAATGAAAGAAAAAAGGTTCATCGATGAAGACTGGAAATTTAAAATTACATTCATACCAATAATTATTCAATAAATTTCTATTTTCTAAACGTTTTAAATGTCTAATATCAATCAAGTCATTAAGCTTTAAATTTATCCTTACCAAAGGTATTACATACATTTTTCTAATTACACGCAGATATTACCTTTAATGAAATATTGGTTTGAAAGCATAGAAGATAATAGTGATTTAATACACAGTAATTATGATATTGAAGAAAACAAACAAAATATTCAACAAGGGTAATTGATATATACAGAGAACTAGTATAATTACTGCTTTTTTAAATCTATCTATGTTGATTAACAATAATTTTCTTTTTCTATAAGCTTAATTTATGATTATATGGAGGCTTAAAATGGTAAAAATTTAATCAATAAATAAAGAATGTTCGTTATATTTGATACGAGAGAGTATCTTAACTAGTTTTTCATTATTAACATTAAAAGTTAAGATTTATATCTAATACCTTGCTTTGAAAATATTGGCTCTATAGAATACATCGAAAGATATAAATTAGATATGAAAATATCACATGTTATAGATGATTACACTAAATTATTTGATATTATAATCCATGTCAATGAAATTTTTAGATTTTCAGAATAAGACTTGAGAATTCAAACTAATTAAAAGGTAACTTATTAAATAATTTTATATAAATCTAATTTCTTATTTGCAATAAATACCCTAAAACCTCTATCCATCCTTTTGGTCTTTTGAGTTTTAGAAAATTAATTAGAAGGCTATACAATTTTTAAAAAAACTCCTTTCCTTCAAAATATATTAATTTTTTTATGAGGTATTAGGGTAAATATGCATTTCTAAAAGTCTACAAATTAAATTTTAATAGATTACTTAAACGTTTTGAATAAAAAATGAAATCTTATTAATAAATTTATTTTTTCCAATTACAAAAATAAGTAAAATTTCTTTTCCTAATCGATGAAATATATGTTGAAATATGCCAAAAATAATTATTTACAATAGATGATTTTGTTCACTTCATCAATTATAATTTGATTTCATTAATATTATTTGATTTTAAAATAGAACAATATTTATTCATATTGAAGTATGCCTTATCATTTTACCTAATAATCTTAACTAAAAATACATTGTTTATTCATTTTTTAATCTATCAACTAATTAATTAAATTATTTTAAAATTTATTTACTTAAAAAATTATTATAGAATTTGTCCTCAGTTAATTTGAACAAGAAATGTGTATGGATTGAGTAGAAAACAATCAATTATTAAAAAGGAGATGAAATGAACTATTTTTATCTCGAAAACAATGATAATTTAATAATGAAGTTAAGTGACTTAGTTGTATTATAAATAGATGATGTTTTAAAAAGAT
Source organism: Tetrahymena malaccensis 436 (assembly GCA_000231845.2). Taxonomy (NCBI): domain Eukaryota; phylum Ciliophora; class Oligohymenophorea; order Hymenostomatida; family Tetrahymenidae; genus Tetrahymena; species Tetrahymena malaccensis. Next base: position 1,062,046 of record JH719954.1, read on the forward strand.
AAAAATCGAATTACTTTCTAATAAATGTTATTGATTTCACTGAAAATAAAATTCTCTTAATTATTAGAAATAGTTCATTAATTTCTTTTTAAAGTTAAATAGTAATTCGCTTAAGATTTTTTAGTTATGGATAATATCATAATTATAATATATTTGATTATGAAAACATAAAATAAATAAATATTGGTAATGCTTAGTATATCGAAGTTGATATTTTAAAAGATATTACTCAGACTAGCGTGGTTTTGGTTTAAAATTAATTCAATGCTGTAGTTAAATACTCATAATTTATAGATGTATTTAGAGATTAATTAGTTTTTATTTAAAGAAATATATATTCAGATTATAAAATACATATTTAAGACAGCAAAATTTACTCATAGCAATAAAAATAAACAATTATTTATGAAAAAGATCTGCTGATATCTAGTGAAGATATCTAAACGTACGATATAAAAGAAGTTAAATATTATCAATCTAACCAAGTTGCAGGATATGTCTTAAAATATTTAAATTAAGCTCAAGCAAAGTTATATATTGATTATATGCAGATTTAATAAGCTCAAGGAATTTCTGAGGAAGACAAATCAGGCTATGAAATCAATTAAAAAAGACTTTATGAGTTTAGTTTTAAAGTGTTCAATTATATTCTTGAAAATGATATTTTAAATCAATTAAAAGAATAATATTATGCTCAAAATCAATTATTAGAAGTCATAATTGTCCTTTCAAACAACTATTTTATATTTGAAAGAGAAATTCGTTTGTAAACAGCTTTTCCAAAAGTAAATTGAATTCCTATTTTTTTATATTTATGTAGATTTTTTTAAAAAAAAGATTTTCAACCAAGCTTTATTAGTTAAAGGAATTGTTAAAAATTTAGATTATCTAAATGATGGGAATTAAGTTAGCTATGAGCTTGAATCAACTAATATAAATCTAATTTTTGAAAGCTACTAATTTATGAGATTATACATATAGTCAAATAAAAGTTCATTCATTTTTCCAATAAGTAAAATAATATCAATACCAAAAGATTATTTCATATAAAAACAGCTTAATGAATAAGTTATAGAATCACAAAATAAAATAATATTATTTTCAATAATTATTTCACTTTTACTGGTATTAATATCATCAATAATTTTATTAACTAAAAAAATAAGAAACTTTAAGATATGAATCAACTTAAAATTAAAAACTAAAACAAAAAAAAAATTTAAAAATGAAAATAATTTATAATATTTTATTTATTTAATTAAAATTTATATTTTTTCATCAAATTATATATTTAAGTAAAATTTATATTTGTTATCAATTTAAAAATATAAAAATATCTTTTAAATTTATAATCCTATTTATTATTTATTTTAACTAAGTTTTTTTCCTTTGAAATATTAGAAAGCTAATCTCCTTATTTAGTTTAAGCAGTATAAAAGTTTCGCTTCAGGCTTCAATTTATATTTTTCAAAATAAATATGAATTAATTATATTTAATTCAAAAATATCAATTTGATTAAAAAATTCAAAATTTTGATGAAAAAAAAATTTAGCAAAAATAATTGATCTATAGGGGTGTCGGATGATTCTATTATATGACTACTTCATTAAGAGAAGCAATTATAATTTTTTCTTTTAATCTGTATTTAAAGAGGCTAACTACTCTATGCTTAATAATTAGCATTAGAAAAAAATTATAATAAGAAGGTTGAGTATTTTAAAATTAAATTTTAATGAAAATATCAATAGAATTTCAGTTTTTGGAGTGTATTTAACTTTTTAAAGCTAATAAATTTTCCTTTCATATCAAATTGATTATTACTTTTAATATTGAGGTCAAGTCGCAGTATTTAGATTTTTTTATACTAGTAATCGTACAGATCCTATATTTATTTAACATTAGAAATTTTAATTATTATTCTTTTTTTGAAATAATTTAGAAAACAATTAATGGTCTTATAATATCTTATATGGATATAGGATTTTCTTCAAGGGAAACTTCAAAAAAGATAGGATCACTAATAGAGAGATAAAATACTATTAGACATATGATCAGTGAGATGCTTATCAAAGAATTACAAGTTACTCATAATACATGTTCTAACATTTTTAAGTAATTTTAAGAAAATTTACCATATTAAGACAATAAGAAATACAACGGAAATTAACTAATGGATGATTAAAAGGAGTATTAAGATATGGTAGACATGGTTTAAGAAAATATAGGAATACCTAATAAAGAGATTGTGAAGGATAAAACAATTAGCTCGGATGAAGCTTCAAGAGTAACAATTCAAACAATTTTCAAAGAAAACAATAAAAGATATAACAAATATCCTTAAACTATCCATTTAATTGATTAATAACGAAGTGCACACTTATCGTTTGCATAATAAACAAAACTTTGGAGATAAAATTGGTCAAGAATATTGTTTTAAGATGAATCGTGAATAGTTATTAATTAATCCAAATAATAACTTCTATAATTCTAAATCAAATGATTAAATTCTACATTTTCAATTTATTAATTTTTAATTCATTTATTTATTTTAAGATTTTAAAATTTTAGTAAATAATGTGTTTTTTTATTTTGAAGATAATTTTTTTGTAAGATTGAGAAATTAGCATAATTTGCTAAAACTAAATCTAACTAAGTCTGTCTGAGACACTTTAATCGCCAATTTAATTATAATTTTTTAAATATTGAAGTAACTATTAATCAATTAGAAAGAAAAATAAAGAAAAAAATATGAAACAAGAGTAAAATAGTAAATAATCTAAACAAAAGCTGAAAGCACAAAAAGAAACCTTGATATGTTATCTACCGCTTAAGCTAATTTTAATATTTTATTTTCCAGAAAAATAAATAAATTAATAAATAAGGTATTTAAAAGAGTAGTTTTGTTTTAATCCATATTTTTATATTAAAAACTATAGAAATCCTAAACTTAATAAGCTATTTTTACCTTTACTTAAAAGTCAAATTTGAGAAATTAGTGCAGTTTGATATCCATAACCTAAGTCTTAACCACGATTTTTACCAATTTCGTTATAACTTTTGAAATTTTGAAGAGAGTATTAGTTAAAAATTATGAGTTAAGTAAGAATAAATATTTTAGGAAAAGTTTAATATCTTTTAATCAAAAATCATTCAAAAATATTTATTACCGACTATTTTGAATATGAAAGTTAGTTAGTTATAACTAACTCCTTATTAATTTTAAAGCTTAGAAAAATCTGTTAAATTCTTTTTTAAAAAAAGCATGTATTGTATTAAATGTTAGTTTTATATATGTAAAATCTAATAAAATTTGTTAATTAAGCTCTCTAATAAGCGGTATTTAAAAACCAGGAATGAATAACTATACTTAGAGGTATAAAAGCAAAATAAATCTATCTTAAAACACGAAAAATTTCATTAAATTTAAAAAAATACCTACTTATTAATTTTAAAGCATAGGAAAATCTGATAAATTATGGTTGAATAAAATAAAAAAAGCATGTTTTGTATTAATGATAGTATTAAACATAAAATATAATATAAATTCTGCTGATTAGGCCCTTCAAATCAGATATATTTAAAAATAACTAACAGCTATACTTAGGTTGATAAATAGAGAATAAATGTATTTTACAACAAAAATTTGAGAAATAAGAAAATTTGAGTTCTTTAAGAAATTAATTTTAATATAAATATTATAAAAAATGAATAAATAAATTTATTTCATTTGTATTAATCTCTATTTATTTTAAAAAGTTTTATTTTATTTATTTAAGAATCTTAAGGTTTGGCTAGTTTTTAATTAATGTTAGTTTAGTAAAGACTTGATAACGTTGCTATTTTTTAAGTTTTACTCTTTTTTTTTAACTTATTTTTAATACACTTGCTTTTTAATATGAAAAAAATTTAGATAGCATATTGAATCAAGTAAATTAAATTATATATCAATAGTAAAATTATTATTAAATTTCCTGTAATTACATAGAAATTTATAGTTTCTTATTATAATTATATTTATCTATTTAATGAATCTTCTATTTTATAGATAAAAATGTGAAGGAACCATGCAGTTGAAAATATAATTTCTCCTATCGCTTTTACTATTCGATTTAGTGTACTTAGATATGGCTTACAACGTAATGTAACAATTGATGAAGCTAAAAAAATTGTTCCTATTATTATGCTTGATATTAATGGATAATTTTTAAAACTTAATAGAACTATTAGCACTAAGTATTTTCTAGCATGCTATAATAAAAAATAATTTCTTTTTACTGTAGAGTTTATTTTTTCAAAATTTTAAAGCCTTTCTATAAACTAGAATGAAAAAATTTTTGAATTAGGTTTTTAATTAAAGTTTATTTCAATAATATTTTAGTAGAATGAGTATAATATGATTATTGTAAAGCAGATTGCCAAGTAATAGCCATATCTGACAGACCAATTTTCTTATTCATATGTTGTAAATTATAGATATATGCAAACAACAGTGTAAAGTAAATTTATTTCATTTTCGGCATTGATCCTTTACTGTGAAATACTGTAAAGATATTCAAAAGTATCTATTGATTTTTATGAAAGGTTGTTTGCTAATAATAGTATTGACTTTATGATACAACTGAGAGTAAACAATATTGCATACTTTAGAATAATTATAGGGGCATTTACTAGAAAACTATTTGAGATTCCTATTCTTTTATAGAGTTGATTATTCAAAATGTGGACTTCTGTTTGGTTTAATTTGTATCCAAACAAGGAATAGGATTATTTATAATTAGTAGATAAATAATCCACTACATCTGGATACATGAAAGAGCCAGTTATTTAATAGAACATGTATAAATTTGGGGGGAATTTTAAATTTAGAAGAAGAAATAGGTTGATAGGCTGAGCTGTATTCAATAAATAAAAGATAAATTAAGTTGATTGAATAGCATTTACTATGTTTTAGTTATCTTCACTTTTTATTTAATCTACTATCTAGCCAAAGTTTTTGTTAAAGATATTCTCCTGGAACAGTATTGGGCCTATTTAGAATTAAATAGGATTTTTCTAATAATACGAACTCAAGATATAATTATTGTCGTTGCTTAGAAAGACATTTGTTTTGAGAAAAAGAGCGTATCCGTTTATTGTATTAATATTTTGCAGCACATTTAATTACAATATTAATTAATTTCCTTTTATTACTGGGTTGCTGGTTGTGTAAAATGATTATGGAATCTCTGAGAAAGAAATGTGAATAAGATTTTAAATATTTTCATTTTCAAAATTTATTGATTGTAAGGGGTAATCAAAAGTGAAAACAAGGAAATAAATTGAATTTTTTAACTGAGTTGATAGTTTTACTTGCATTGGTGGCTTACAAGTGTATGATTTACCATTAATATTTCCTTAAAAATATTGAATTTCTAAACCATTTTAGCAATTACAGGTATTTTGTACCATTAAAAGTCCATCAACACACTATGAGCATTAGTCCTTAGCATTTTTACATTACAAGCATGGGAAGGAGCAAGGTATGCAATCACCTAATTTTTAATCATAATAAGATGATATGGGGCATGCTGAGCATGTACCATCTTATAATTCTTTATAATTTGACATGCAAGTACAGAATGGGGGATTAATTCTTCCTAACTTGCATTTTACACAGACAATTTAATTTAAAGAAGGATCAAATATACATTTTTAACAATTAGGATCGCACTAAAACTAGACGCAACTACTTTATATTTCTTAATAGTTTTAAAAATCGCAATCGCAATAGGGAGGATTTTTTCTATGCTGAGAACAAGTAGTACAATAGTTTTCATCCATGGCACAAGAATCGCACTTTTCGGAGCATTTTTAGCATTAATATTATTTGTTTAAAAAATAGCTAGAATCAACACAGTCACAAGTTGGAATTTGCTGTTCTAAACTGTTGCATGACGTACAATTGCCATTTGTTCCAGAACAAGTCTTACATTATGGAAGACATTTTAGACAGGTTTTAGTCTGGCTGTCCATATAATAACCGTCAATACAGCTACAATTATTCTAAAGATCTGAATTTAAACTTGCACATTCCAAACATTTAAATGAATTATTTATGTAATCTACAACTTAGCAATTTTGGAATAGCTGATTAGTGTTTATACATTCTCTTGTTTATTAGTTCACAAAAAATGTTTATCCTATCTGCTGTGCTAAGTTCAGGCATTCGGCTTCACTAATTTAATTGTTATTATAAGCTATCGTTCTATTTTTATAGTAAATGCATGTCATTGATTGTATGTCACTGAAAATAAAGCAAGGCTCATCAGGATTATAGTCAAAGTAATACAATCCGTCGCCTTTATCTATATTAATCAAATTCAAATAGAACAAAAAGTCAGCTGTACTGACTAACTGCAATCCTATGTTTATATTTATTGAGCTTAAAGTAAAACTTGCAATTGTATTTATAAATTATATTTGTTCTCTTTAATAATTGCAGACAACATCAAATTCTATAAAATTAAATGTAGATGAAAAGGGACTTTATGTTCTCATAAATATATGCAAGCTATTACTTTCATTCAAATTTAACATAGAGTATTTTGTGTCAGTGCATTTAGAAAGGTAGCAAATTCTCAGCAATAATTTTTATCCAAATGGGACTATGAAATACTCTACTTTTAATCCTGACAAGTCGTTTGTTGGGTTAAAAGCGTAAGACAAAAGTGAGACTTGTTAGTTTATAATCTCAGGAAAAATAGTGCAATAAAATGAAATCCAATTATAACTGTTACTATTAATATTTTATATTTTGGCCTATAGCTAGTTATTAAATTTGAAGCCTTTTAATTTGTCGAACTAAGGTGATTACTGATATTAAAAATATAGGCTAGCTTATTGAGTAAGCAAATTATTAAAAATTTTAGAGAAGTCAGAATTCAAATGGACTTCAAACTTAGCTAAATTTTAAACTGGTTGAGATAAAAAGGTTTATAGAGAAATAGGGTCATACACTGGATTAGTCACATTATTGATAAATATAAAAGATCTATCACTAAATTAGCTGCATAAGTATCCAGATTCGCAATTTCCAAGACATAATTTTGGATTTGTCAATTTAAAAGGAATGTTTATGGCTTAAGATGCATATATAAATTTAGAATAAGTGTTGAACATCAAAAAGACCTATTTAAGGTTAGTCCAAAAAGCTATCCAAATTGGCTATTCGTTTCTAATAGTCGCTGTATATCCTGGGCTACCTTAAACAAGAAGTTGAATAGAAGGTAAACCATTAGAGGTAGTATAAGAAAAAGTGAATATTTCTAAATTAGAGTCTTTAAAAACAGCGAATTTTCCATAGTTATTTACATTTGAAAACTTAACAGAGAAGCTAAAATAGAAAGAGTAAGGCCCTTATTGGCTTAATTGCATTTAATTATTATTCACATTAAAATTGCAATTTGATATTGAACTTACTAAATTAACTTGTCTATAAATATTTAATTTTTATAGAATACAAGAGTAGCCATCATCAAAGTAACCATTTGGACAAAGCCCTTTATTATTTCTATTAGGATCTTACATTTTACAAGTCTATTAATTAGTGCATTCATTACAATAGTTAGGACATTTTTAGCAAGTTTTATCATATCTTAAATAGAATTATTTCAGGCAAGTGCATTATGAAGTTGTTTGATCATATACCATATTTTATGGGCAATCTGGAAAGTTTTCATTCAAATCAATAATATTATCTTTGTTTACGTTTATAGAAGGTAAATTTTAGTTTTAGCACCCTAAGGTACTTTAATAGTTTATATAAAAACCTTATTTACAATTTAAGCATTGATTATCGTTTTAAGCGTAAATAAAGCAATTTTGCTAATTAGCAACAAGAAAAGTACCTTTATAGTATCTAATGTGACTGAATTAAATTAACTAGGTATTTGATGGATCACCAAATTGAGGTTAACCTTACAAGAAAGGATTTAGCTATTGCATTAATATTTAGTTCTCAAATCCATACACAATTAAGTAAGCTTTATAAGTTATTTGTGTTTTTAAAATTAGTGTAATTTGATTCCAGCTATTTAAAGATACTCCATTTAGAGTTTAACTATTCAAACTTATGCTGTTTTGAGCACTGTTAATTGTTATCTAAAGCTATTAATTTAAATTCAAAATACTCAGTAAAATAGCGCTAGGAGGTAAGGGATTTTAAATTTTGAAGTGAAAGCTGATAATAAAACCTCCAGAATCTTAGAGGTTAACATAGTCTGTTTTAAAAATAGAATTTTTTTGTACTTATAAAACTTAAGAGTTGCTTTGATAGCCATTAGAATAAATATTCATAAAATTAGCTATGTTAAAATATTAATTAGGATTAGCTTTTGTGTAAAAGAAATCGTAAGTCCATATTAATTGTGTTTGCTAAGCAGTCAAGTCATTAGAGTAGGAATAATCATCAGAGAAATTAGAATTATTCCAATAAATAAATAAATTATTTATGTATGCAAGAGACTCGTAATAGCCATCTATTGTAAGCGAATTTCCTATTTACAAAATAAAATTTTACTTGTAAACAAGTTTACTATAAGAATATGATACAGGTCCTATTTTTAATATTTAATATTGCAAATTTTGATGGAGAGAAGTTTATACATTTATTTATGTTCCATCAAAGGTTAGTTATGTTACTATTAAAATCCAATTATCCTTCTTAACGCTATTGGAGGGCCCATCTAAGATGTACTGTCCCTAAACTTTTTACCTTAAAAAATTTTAATAAGGATTAAATTGTATGCTCAGCAGCTCGTCAGCACCCTATTTCAATGTAAAGAAAATATAAACATTATCAAGCTCTATTCTTGGCCAAAACCATCCCGAAATGGCAAACTGAGTTATAGTAGGTGATTAATCTGAAGATTAATCAAACAAATAGTTTCCATAAAAGATTTATTGGGTGTTTAAAAGTCTTTACTATTTAAGCATTTAGTCGTAATTGAGCCACCTAAAATTCACAGTAGCGAGCAAAAGCTTATAGAATGCTAAGGATAGTAGAACTTTTGTAAATATTAAAGACATTCACTTCTGTAATACTAATTTTTAGTATTGGACGAGCTAGTTTAAGTATAAAGTAATTTAATAGATAACTCTACCAACTTTTAATTTATGTTTTGTTTGATAAGTAAATATTGAACAAATAAATTATGTATTTTGTAATTAAATTAAATCCTATCTAATAAATTAAATCCATTATTAATTGGAAATGCCATTTAATATTTAATTTATCTTACTGTATTCAGTTTCTATTTAATATAAGAATTAATTAATCTTCTTTTATTAATGACAAAAATAGTAATGAATTATTAAATGTTTAAACGCTCATTTTTAAAAACATAGTTAATAAGAAACGAGTTCGAAATGATGAATTCAAAAGTAAAGGTTAGTGTTTATAATTTTAATTTAAAAGTAAAATTTCAAAAGATAAGTAAGGTTGTTAAAAACTTTAATAGATTTTATTACGCAATTTGAGTTTTACACTTTAAATTTATTAATTACACATGAAAGAATTATTTAAGATTATTTTTTGGCAAATCTTTTCTTTTATTAACTTACCTTACTCTATTTATCAAATTGTTAATGAATATTAATTTTATGATTTGTATCCAAGAAAATTCAAGAAGGAAAATTAACAATGTAAATAAAGAATAATACATCAAAAATAAATTAGCAAAAATAAATTTATTTTCAAATAATGTTAATTTCTTTTAAAAATTATTATTTTTTAATTTAAAAATTAAAATATTGGATAAAAGGCTTATTTATTTGATTCAAAAAGTTACTTTTAAATCAGATTCACATTAAAACTTTCAAATTAGGGTATGAAATATTTTGGTTATAAATAAACGTCTTAGAGTTACTTGATTAGAAATAAAGGTTACACGTTTAATAAATAATTTAAATTGTTTTTATTAATTAAATATAGTTAATACTTATTTTTTTAATAAGTAAATTATTATCAAATTAGTATACAATATTTTACTTTAATACCTAATATTAAGTGCACTTTATTTTTTTGCATTATTATTAAAAATTAAAATAGAATCTTTAATTAATACATCATTTGATAAATAATTGTCATTCTTTTTTCATTTACTAATTTATTTCTTTTATTGGTATTTCAATTAATAGTCGAATCAAAGACAATTTTCATTTTAATTTTTATAGACGCTTATCTTTGAACTGTATAATGCTTTCTTTTTTAGTTTCAGAAGAAATGAAAATATGATAATAAATAAATAATTAAGAAAATAACTGACAAATTTAAAGGACCAACAAAATTTAACAAAATATTTTATATTTTTAAATACAAAAATTTTAAATATTTCATCTAATTTTGTTTTATTTTATTATTTAAAAAAGTAAAGTTTTAAAAATATTTAAATTACATTTATTTCTTCAAATATTTGTGTAATTTTTAATTAAAAGAATCTAAGATTTCTTCATTTTTTTAATACTTTTATATAAAGAACAGTAAAACATTTTTAATCTAAAAACATTTACAAAATAAAAAATTTTCAATTAAATAGAAAAAATAAGTAGCAGAAAGTATTAGCTCTTAATAAATTAGAAAAATTAATTCAAATTAAATAATTCCAAATCATTTTTGAACTGGCTTGCTTATAAAATGTAATAAAAGAGAAATTTAGAAAATAAATATTAAAATAATAACTTTTAAAAAGGAATAAATTTAGGATTTATCCAAGAAGAGCTTTGGGATATTACCACAATAAATTCACAGATAGAATGAGCTTAATAATTATTTCATAGTTAGTAAAGATTTAAGAAAAAATGTAATAAAATCATCAAAATTTAAAATTTCCTAATCTACCTACATATTTTGTTTGTAATGACACATTTTTGTTTGACTCATTTATATCATTTGCTAATAAATACTATAATATTATTTTAATTAAAGTAGTTATAAACTTTTATTAAAGGGTAATTTTTATTTAAAAATATCGATTTTTTTGTTAAAAATCTCTAAAAACTCCTAAACCAAATTAATATTCTTTCTTAATTTAAACAACAAAAGTAGCAAAATTATATTGGGAGAATATTTATGAATAATAATTAATTCTGATATTTATTATTTTTCAAATATATATTGTAATGTGAAGTATTTAATATTTCATAATTATATTTATAAGTATAAAATAAAACTCCATCTATAAAATTTTTTGCTTTTTAGAATAAAACCAAATAATTAACAACTTGATATGCTAGTATTTCTTTATAATAATATATTTTTTTTTGATTATTTATTATTTATAATGAAATTAATAATACATATTAGCTTGCTTGATTAAAAATATTTCATCAAAATATTAACTAATTTTAAATCCTTTAATTAAATATTTTAATAACTTCAATAATATATTTCGAGAAAAAATATTTGTGGCGCTGAAAAATTTCAATTTAAATGAACCTGTGGTTTTGCTTTGTTAACAAAATTTACTATTTAACTTACAATTTATTTTTTCACATAAATCTCATATCATAGATTAGGTTATAAACAGATTAAAAAATAGTTATTTGATATTAGATATTTTTAACTTAGTAATATTAAATATATAAAGGTATTATATACTTTGACTTTGTTAGAAAAACCACTTTTATAATTACTCAACAGCAACATAAAAGAAATGCTTCTTTTTATAAGATTTTATTATTTGATTTGTATAGTTCAATGCATAGAGGTAATTCAGATGCAAACATGGATTACAGATGATAGCTACTTAAATCAAAGGTTAGATTTATCTTAAGAATATAGTTTAGGTAGTGAAATAGAATACGAAGTTAAAATATCTCTTCTAGAGGGCTTTTATCATAATTATGAATTAATGCTTTATGCTTCTGATGATATCATGGAAAGCGAGTTTGAAATGACAACTTCTTTGTCATTTCCATAATAAGAAGTAATCTGTCATCAAAAAGTTTTTCAAACAAATAAATTATGTATCCATAAATTAGATCAATTTGAAAATTAAGTTAAAGCAGTATATAATCTTAAATTAAAATGTATGTCTACTATTTGCAGAACAAGACAATACTTCTTTCTCTAGCCTAAGACATTTTAAAGTATTTTTATTGTTTAAGATGAGGTAATATTAATTTCATTTAATTTATAAAATAGATTAGGATGAAGAGGATTATATAAATGGAAGGATAATCAATAAGATTTAATTACCAAAAACTTAAGAATTTAAGTATTATATCACTAGTGGCGAATAGAATCTTGATAAAATTATTAATATTGCAGAAGAAGAACACCCTTGCTTTGGCTAAGTTAAATTTTTCCATGAGTTTTAACTCCTAAGCGTTGAATGTTTTGAATAAGTAGAATTAGTTTTGATTTTTACTGAGTTTTACAAGGAATTTCGTTTGAAGTAAATAGAAAAATCGTATTTATTAGAGCCGTATTTTGAATATAATTTCGAAAATTTTGGATTTAGTGCCATTTTTTTGATGGATTAATGTCTAATGAAATTGAACTAATAAGATAACTTAGAATTATTATAATATAATCTATATGAAATTTAGCCTGCTGGCAATTTTTAAGCATCAGTTTAATGCAAATAAAGAACACTAATTCTAGATGGATCCCACTTTAATTAATAATTTCTGAAAAAAATATATATTTAAAATTCTAAAGATGAGTAATTTTATCAGTTTATTTAAAATGAAAAAGAATATGAATTATACTATGTTAAAATGTGTTTTTAATTCTTTTCTGATGATTTTAAGCTTTATAAATTTAATATGGAGCAAGGTTAAAATTTAAAAGTACAATCAAGAACTCCTTAAGAGCTTGAAAATGAAATACCTGTATAAAAATTAGATTTCGAAGCTAAAAAATAAATATGCTTCCCACAATATTACAATGATAATTTTCTGTATCTTGTATTCAGTAATTTTTTTTGGAAAAGTATTTATGAACTTTAGAAAAATTTCTTTAAAAATAGGTTAAAGCCAAGGAAATATATTTATGCAGCACATAGAACAATTAGATAAATATGTTTATTTAAAATATGATTAGCAGGCCTTTAAGCATTTTATTCCAATAAATACAAGTATCTAAAGAGTGCTTTTAAGCCAACAAATCATTCAACATATGTTTTAAAAAGTTAAAATATGCTTAATTACTGAAAATGACAACGATGATGTAAAATTTATTTTAATATTTTATTTTAAATTTTTAATTAATAAATAAATAAATATAAAAAATAGCTAAGTATATATTTTTAAATTGAAGGAAAATAAATATATTTAGATGCAAGAAATAAATGCTACTTTGATTAAGATTTGGAAATAGATTTATTAGTTTTTACTATTAAGAGAAAAAATAATAATTCAAATTCAAGAATTATGTTTAAAGTAAATTATTCAAACAAAATAGTAGATACTGAATTAAAAATGTAATAAAACGAAATTGAAGTAAATGAATATCATTAATTGATCAAAATAAAATTAATAGAAGGCGTATATTATTAAGAGCATCTGCTTTAATTTAAACATTTGTAATTATGCAGAGGGTATTTATAAATAGCTGATAAGGATAATTCATTAATAATTGTTGGTATAATTTAATAAAATTGCTAAGCTTAACTCTAAACTAGCATATTATTTGGTAATGCAAAAAGAAATGAATTTTATATCTTTTTACATCAGAAAGCTTAGTTTAATTTGAAACTTATTGAAACTATAGTGCAATACTAGCTTAATTATATGAAAATTTATTATATTTCTTAGCCATTTTTGCTTATCAAAAAATAATATTTTAAATATTACTCAAATAATCTATATTTTGCATCTGAAAAATTAAATTAAGTCGCAAGTATAAACGGAAAAAGTATTTTTAATTAGAATTTATACAAATTTCATATTAACATAGAAGGTAATGAAGATAGTCTGATTGAATTAATATTTTGTGGATATTCTGTATCTTATTAAGAAATTATATTTTACTTTGAAGTTACTCCATATATTTGGTATTCAAGAGTGCTTGGAAATATGGAAATATTAATGAACGAGTATTCTGAATTCTATTATTTTTGGGAAGAGGATGAGGAAATTTTTAACTTAAAATATTAACTTATTTATTCATATGTTTACTTTTAAAAGCATGAAAATAAGTATCTTTTAGATTAAATGGATATCTAAGAATAAAACCTTAAAAGAGAGTGTGATGGAATCACAAGAAATAATTCTTAAGCCTTAAGGATATAAAAAAACTTGGCATCTCTATAAAACTATGACTATTTAATATAATTAAGTAAAATAAACATTTTATTTCAATTAATTAACTTACTATTTATTTGTTTATAGTTTAAGAGAAAGTAACTTATGAGCTTTTAAACATTTGTCCTAAAATTTATTTTGATGTAAAATCATAATATAGTTAAAATGCTATATTCACATTAGAGGTTAACGATCCAACAGTAAGCTACTATATAAACAGTCAATATGTTTTAAATAGATTATAGAGTTTTATGATTCTTTCTTAAAATGAATAGTTTAATCTAAATAAGAATCATGATTAGCTATTCAAAAAAAACTTCAAAATAACTATTTAACCAATAAATATTAAGCAAATAACCTATTTTAAAGTGGAATAAGTAATTGATTAAAAATAGGTATTTAAATTTAATATTTCTCCTTATTAAAGATACTAAGTGGTTTTTTCTAATTTTAATTAATCGCATCCACCACAAATGACTTATTGGTTTGATAATATTACAATTTAGAAGTCTGGAGTCATTCCTATTAATTATGATTTTTAAGAAAACCAATTAATTTCATAAGAAAACTCTGTGATATCAACAGAAAATTAAAACTATTATTGCTATCTAAAACCTACTATTTAATAATAGGATAAGTTTTCTATCTAAGTGAATTTTTTATATGAATTTATATAAGCTTAAGCAAATAAAACAAACATCCTAACTAAATAGAGAATGTTTATCTTTTTTGATTAGAATTAGCCTTAAAACTCATTTATAGACATCAATATTAGGAATTAAGATTTATTTATTTTTCCTTGTTTCATAAGCTTAAGCTACCTAGATTAGTCCTTTGATAAAAAAATAGCTTACAAATTATTCAAAGATATCTATAAAACTTAAAATTATGATGTTATTTTACATATCAATAGCATTTTTAGATTCTCTGAAGAATAGCTCTAGCAATAAATTTATTCATCAAACGGGGTATATTTTTAATTTAAAATTTTAAAAACTATTTTCTTTTAAAAGTACTTTCTAATTTTAGAATGAATTTTTTTCTTTGCATAAAAGATCAACCCTAGCTTTTTAAAATTTTATTATTAGTGTCGGGTTATTAAATTAGAGAGATAATTTCATCTATTGCTTTAATTTTATAAAAAATTGATAGATTAAAACCATACATACATATTAGATAAATTTCACATAAATATTATGAAACAATTTCAATTATTTTAGAAGCTTTTTGTTATTTATTAAATTAATCTAAATTTATTTTCAAACAGATTTTTTAATTTTTATCAAAATTTTTCTATGATAGAGAAATATTAATAATGAGAAGAAATGCTTGTGGGTTGAGTAGAGATAAACTGATTATGAAAAAGGATAATTTGATAGCTATTTTTATTATAGAGAAGACTAAAATGTATCAATTAATTTGAATTATAACAGCTTATTAAATATTGATGAAATCGAAAATAGATAAAATAAATCAAGAAATTATTTTTTAATAAAGATAAATAATAATGATCTTGATGGGTTTCTTTTCATTTCTAAAAATAATTCAATATTTACTTACAAAGAAGAATTAATTATTAGCATTAGGTTATTCATCAATTATTAATATCATACATTTGATTTTTATGATAATTAGTAACAACTTGAAATCAAAATTGGTAATGCTAAGTTTATAGAATTAGATATCCATCAGAATATTACGTATACAAGTTTAGTATTAGTTAAATCTACAATTCACAACTTAATTCGAGAATCAAAATCATTAAAAGTTAAAAACTAAAATTAAATCTATATTTAAAATATGCAGGGTTCTTAGATTATAATAGACGTATAAGAACAATAATATTTTTTAGTTAAACACATTAAAGAATTAAGCAACTAAGATATTTTAATATGTAATTAAAATATAAGTCTAATCATAACTGAAATAAATAATCAAAAATCTAGCTTAAATTCGGGTTACCTTTTATAATTTTAGAATACAACAAATATTAAACTTACAGTTTAATACATTCAAAAGAAGCAATTTGAATATTTAAATTCTAATGCTAAAATTATACAAAGCGATTAAGATTAATAAATGGATTTTTAGATTCATTAAAAAAGCATTTATGAAGTTAATTTGCAAGTATTTAACTACTCTGTCAGCAGCTATTCTATATCTGATTTAGATCAATTATTTTAACATGGATCTCAATTAGAGGCTATAATATATATTTCTGATTAATTTTATTAGTTTAAAAAGTTTTCTTAATATTAAAGATCTTCAACTTTAGTAAATTATTTTTTTATTTATGCCATTTTTTAAAAATATTTTATAAAATTAGATGAATAGTTCAGATTTTGTAATAAATTGCAAAATTGTTAAATTTGAATAGGATATTTAATATAAAACAATAAGCTATGAAATAGAAGTTCCAAATTAATTCTTGCTCTTTCAACAAAACTATTTAATAAGAATTTACTTTAAATCTAATTCAACTGATCTGCTTTTTCCTGGAAGCCAAATAATAAAAATACCCAAAGATTTATTGAATAAAAAAAAATTAATCTCTGAAAATTATAAGCAAAAATAGCTAATTTAATTCTTGCTTATACTATCATTGATTTTAGCAACATTTGGGCTTTTTATGTTTTTTTCAATCAAACAATTATAAAACTAAGCAGAAAAACAAATTTGAATTATATAAAAATATTTATTTATTTAATTATATTTCAATCTGTATTCAATCATTTAAAATTTAATTTGTTATTAAATTTTGTTAAAATATATGTTATATTTTGAAATCAGTTAATCAATTACTAATTTTACACTAATATATATGTTAACTTCTTAAAATTGAAAATCAAATAAAAATTGTTTATTTTATACGATTTAAATTTATATTGTATTTAAAAGAAAAAATAGTTTTAATACTTTACAAAAATGATGTCAATTTTAAATTAAATATTAATTTATTTAGAGTATTCGCATAAATAAGTGAAAAATAATTTAGAAAAAAAAGCTCCGAGACCGGGAATTGAACCCGGGTCTCCTGCGTGACAGGCAGGAATACTAACCACTATACTATCTCGGATTACATGGTATTTTACTAAATTATATGCAGTTTATAATAATTTTAAACATTTCATTGAATTAATAATCTAATTAAAATAAAATATTTAAGATTCTAATCAATATGAATTATTAAAGTAAAAGGTTTTAAAGTTTCAATCAAACATTTTGTTAAAAATATATGGAATTAGAAGTTTATGGTTATCAAAAATGTCTTCACAATATGTAAAAACGACTAATTTATCATTAGTATGATAAAAAACAGCCTATGAATAATAGGAAAAAATATTGTTTAGTAACTTTCGTTTTTAAAGAAAAAAAGTTAATTGCAATAATAGAGATTATAAATAATTAGAAGTTGATTTTACAAAGTAAAGTTAATAAATCAGCTATTTGAAGGTAAGAACGCATTTAATTTATAATATTATTAAAGAAAAATTAGCTTGATTGTTAAAACATTTTACATTTTTATAAATATAAAGGCAATAAGTTTTAGCAAATTAACTGATTGAGTGAAAATTATAACTCTAAAATCAAAATAACATCAAAGACATATTGAAATATTGGCTCCATTAATAAGCAAATAATAAATTTTTGAAAATAAATGATCAATCAAAACATTTAAGGTTAAGTTGTTAGGTAATCAACTGTTACAACAGTTACAACTAATTAACCTCCTTCATAATTAAGAGCTAGTTAGGGAAGTTTAGGTAATCCTTATGCAAGCTAATCATAGCAATCAACTTAATAAAAATCTGAAGGAAAATTATTTGCATTTTTCTTGCTTTTAGTTTCTCTTGGGCTTTACATCTATTTTTAAGTAATAACAGACAAATTCGATGACTACGATGAGTGTAAGAAACTATATGTTGCTTCTGAAGTTAATGAATATGTGTGGTATTATGGAGTTTTCTTATAATTCTACTATCTTACACTTGCTTTTGGATCTGATCACTGGAAGTGCTTTTATTTTTAGTAAGACTTACCTAAATACTATACATTATTTAACTCTATATTTGGAGTTTGCATCTTAGGAATGACTATTGCATTACAAATATGTCTAAATTACAATGAAAAATGTGGTAATCTAACAGATCAAATACGCGGTTATCTTGCTGTAGGATACATTATACTTGTTGCTGTTATAATCTATATTGCATTTTCCACAAGAAAGGGTAAAACTTCTTCAGGAGCTATATAAAATCCTAATGCATAAGTCAACGAAAGTTCAAGATTATAGTAAAATAGTTACTAACCTTATGTTGACTAATGAAGATTTTAACAAAAATAAATACATATTTAGAAATAATAAATAATTAGTAAATCATATTAGTTTTTACTCTCAATCAAAAATTTTTATTTACATCTATCTATTTACTTACCTATTTTGATAAATAAAGAAGATTTTGGTTTTTAATTTGTGTCTTTTAATATTTTGAAAATCGCTGAACATCCTTCTAAAACTACTTTATTAAATTCACTTACATGAATGTTTTTCAAAATCATACTTGATACTTACTTTCATTAAAACCTAAATTTATTTTAAAAAATATATTTTATCAAATACAAATAATTTTGATTTTACTAAAAATGTGCTTCTATTTATTTACATATTTTAACTAACTATTCTAAGTTTTAGTGTTAAATTTATACAAAGTTAAATATTTTCAAAAAATACAATTTATTAATTTAAAGATGTAGACTTAAAATCCTGTAAATCAAAAATTCTAACAACTGCCGTTGTTAAATATCAATTAAGTTAGAGAGTAGAAATCAAAATCTAACAATTAAAAATCTATTGCCAATACATTTTTATAAACAAATTAATAATATTTTTATTAGTTTTTAGTTGTTAAATAATTATTTCATTCTTCCTAACCTCCCTCAAATGAAGTTAGAATTTAATATTCTGTTATTAAATCAGCTGTATTATACTTTGCTTCTTGAAATTCCATTTCATCCATTCCCTCTTGAAAATAGTGATGAATAAATGCTCTTTTTCTAAGCATTTCATCATATTTTTCTTAATATATTTGCAATTAATTGTATATATTCCTATTTAGAATTAGGGTTAAAATTTAATTTTTGTTGAAAGGAGAAGAAACTTTGCAGTACTAAAAAGAATGTGAATTGGGCATCCAACCAGGAATCTATTATTTTTAATATAGCTTTACTAATTACAATTCTAGCTCCTCCTCAAATATGGAAGGACTTCTAAAAATGTGACGTGAAGTAATTATGCTTGGATTCCCATGCCCAAAAAAAAAGTTTTTCTCATTTAATGTATAAGGAATCATATCCACTAATTCTATTTAATTAATCTAATTCTATCTAAAGTAATTGTAAGGGAGCAAAGTAGCTGTCATCATTTTAATTCTTGCAAAGGGGACTAAATTCGTGCATATTTTTCTTGAGCTTGCATTAATTGATCCAGGATATCTGATTCCACAAGTAAAATTAGGGTGTATTTGAGAAACGACATTATTTATTGTATCAAAATTTAATTATTTTTACAATTAAAAAGAATTTTAACTCATATTAGAAATATTTGTATTGCAAAAAGGTATAACAATATCTGATATCACTAAAGAGTGAAGAGATAAAACTGTATTGTATATCTCTAGAGTATTCCAGCTGATCTCATCCTTATTATCTGGAAGATGCACCAAAGTATTATGTATAATCTATGAAAAATAGTTGTCCAAGATAATATCAGAAATAACATTTCCTAAACCTGAACCTGCTCCTCCACACAAAGATCTTTATATTTGTATTGAATCAA
Organism: Tetrahymena malaccensis 436; assembly: GCA_000231845.2. Lineage (NCBI taxonomy): Eukaryota > Ciliophora > Oligohymenophorea > Hymenostomatida > Tetrahymenidae > Tetrahymena > Tetrahymena malaccensis. The sequence goes on from JH719954.1 coordinate 1,082,169, forward strand.
CTTTATCGCAAACCTCTACTTACTTCTAAATTTCATATTCAATCTCTTCTTTTAATTCTGCTCCCTGGTTGTAGTAACCTCTAGGGTAAATATTTAAGCTACTTTGCTATTTTGAAAAGCTAGAATTATTTTAAAAAAGCCTTTTTAAAAATCCATTTTAAATTCTATTTATTTCTTAGTCATCTAAATCTGCAATTATTGATCTAGGTCTAAAAACATCTTATTTAACTTCATCGAAATAAGCATTTATTCCCTAATGAGTATTTTGACTGTCTAATAATCCCTCTTCATCTATTCCCTACTCATTGAGAAGAGCCATCCACATTTTTTCTTAAATGGAAATTCCACATTTGCCTGTTGCAATAGAAATAACAGACATGTGAAAATAATATATTTCTATAAACTTAATATTTGAAATTCGTTTTTCAAATAAAAATATTTATTTATAAACAACAAAAAATTATTTTTTTAAAATTTCTTCACTTAACAAAGGATAAAAAAATATTTTATTAATTTTATATTAAAAGTGAATTTTAAAAAATATTTAAATATTAATTTCAAACTTTATGAGTTGAAAGTTTTTGACCAAAAAAAGCATTGAATCCAAAAGTTTCTGTAAATAAAATCATATCAATCATTAATAAATTAGTTTAACATAATATTAAAATTATGTTTTTAATAAAAAAATTGAATTACTTTTGTTTGAAATATTTTAATTAATCAAAAGGTAGTTTAAATTAATATTTGAATTTAATATTAAATTAATGATGAAAAATAATCTGAGAAAAAGGATTCTTAAAAGAAAAATTATTAAAATTTGATTACTTTGTGATTTTAATTTATTTACTAATTCTATATCTTTAGAGAAATTTATCTTGTATCTATAGTCCTTCATGAATTCCTAATTCTAATTTTTAGTCTTATTGAATCATCATCAAACCCTTATAGTTTTGATCGTTGGTAAATTATATGCAATTTTTGTGATAGTCATCTTTCTGTTTTTTTTTAACGAGATTGTTTGTTTTCATTTATTGATTATTGTTACATTCATTAAATATTAAAATTTTTAGATGTTTTATTAACTCCCTTACTGAATCTTATCTCTAATTTTTACGTTTAAAAAGGTTTGTATATTGTTCCTCAATAAACCTTTCATAAATAATTTTAAATAACACTAAATCAGTAATATTGGCTATTTGTTAACCAGAGTCATTGTTATGTTAAATAGTATCCCATAATTTCAAAAATAATGTTTAGATCTGACTAGTTGAAATAATTGCTTTTATCTATATGATAATATGGATTTTATCAAAATTATTATTTAAAAAGATTTATAAGCGAATAAATTTAAAATTAAGTAAATACAAGATATTTAATATTAAAATTTCATTTTATTTCATATGATCAAAAAACATTATAAAATTAGTAAAGTTTATTTTATACAAGTTTAAAAACAAAGCTTAATTAAATTTTTATAGTAAATTTTAATATTATTTAATTTATCTATTAAATTTTATATAAAAATAATTTTTCATATTTTATGAGAAAGCTGTCTTTCAACCAATGCTTTATATGACCCATCCATAGAAATAAGCTCATTATGAGTTCCTGACTCTATTATTTTACCTTGTTGCATTACTATGATTTTAGAACAATTTTTAATTGTTGATAGTCTATGTGCAATTACTATGATAGTCATAGTCCTGTTTTAAATTAATGAGTCTATTGATTGTTACACAAGGTATTCACTTTCTGCATCTAGAGCACTAGTAGCTTCATCAAAAATTAAAATTTAAGGGTGCTTTATTAAGGCTCTTGCTATTGCTACTCTCTACTTTTGACCTCCAGAAAGTTTTGTACCTCTTTCTCCAACAATTGTATCATATCCTTTTGGGAATAGAGTTCTATCCTTTAGGAATTCATCAACTCCGGCCATAGCACAAGCTTTGTCAACTTCTTCTATAGAATACTTTTCCACTCCATATACAATATTATCAATTATAGATCCACTGAAAAGCATAGGCTCTTAGCTAACTAGACCAATGTGTTTTCTCAAACTTGAAATTTTGATATCTTTAACATTGAGATTATCTAATTTAACTTTTCCAGCTGTTGCATCATAAAATCTCTCAATCAACTTAATTATTGTGCTCTTACCACTACCAGAGGTTCCAACAAAGGCTATGCAGTCACCTGGAGAAATCGATAGACTAATACCATTCAATACTTATACCTGACTTGAAGGATAGCTAAATACAACATTTTTAAATTTGACAGAGCCAGTAATATTAGCTACTTCTTAGCCAGAATCATTCTTAATAGTAGGATTATATTCCATCATTTCGAAAATACGCTCTAAGGCTCCTGTAGCAGAAATAATTGCTCCTAGTCCATATGATATGGAAGATGAATTACTAGCAAGTGAAGTTGTGTATAAGATAAAAGATGCTAAATCACCTGACGAAAGGTCATCTAAATTGTTAACTACGACATAACCTCCATACCATAGAACAATTAAAATACCAATATTCGATAGAAAATAATTGCTAACTGTAAAAAATATGGCGTTAAGAACTCCTGACCATTTATTTTCAACAAATTCATCTTGTAAAATTTTTTCAAAACGCTACTTTTCATATTCTTCTTATCCGAATGATTTCACTGTCATAATTCCAGAAAAAACTTCCTCAGCAAGCTCACTTGAGGCAGCATTTATATCACTAATTTTCTTTTCTATCTGTTTACTCTTGAAAGAATAATACTTTGTAACAAAGTAATAACTTGGAATAATAGGAATAATAGATAGAGTTACTTTCCAACTTAATACAAAAAGCATGATGATGTTAAAGACACAAAGAAGAAAATTACGCAAGAGCATGTTAGAATTAAAACTTACCAAAGCCTTTACAGTTTATACATCTCTACTTAAACGACTCATTAAATCACCTGTTTTGTATTTTTCGAAGAAAGCAACATCGTAGCCAATGAATTTGTTAAAGATATCTCTTTTCAAATACATATAAACTTTACTTCCCAAAAGGTTTGTGTACAAAGCCCTAAAGAATCCAAAGAAACAAGTTATAAAAATCAAGCCTAAAAGTATTAAGCTTGTAGATTTTACATTTGATTCAGAGTCTACTTTTGTAACTTCATTGAGTAGTTTACCTACCATATAAGGAATGAGAGCTTAACTTGCAGTAGAAATAATAAAAGGTGTATAAATTATAAAGACTAGCCATTTTTCTCTCAAAACATAATCGAGCAATTTTTTATACTAACCCCACTCAAATTTCTGTTTTTTTTAGCTTACTCCAATAGCATTTTTGTCTTCACTTTTATCTCTGTATTCAATTTTAATTTATTTTTCAAAAATTTTCTTCCTATCTATCTTGCTATATTTTTCAAAGGGGTCCATTTCTACTAAATTTGTTTCATCTTTTTCTCTGCTTTTATTTGAGTAGTCAATTATACAATGATTTTTGTCTTATTAATTAGGATATGAAGATTGGATATTATCTTTTTTCAAAAGAACCATTTTTATTTCTTTATTTTCCTTCATTTTATCTTGCCTAACTTAAAATTTCAAGTTTTCAATAGTCTTTTTTTTAATATTTTTTATTTGTATTTTTTCTACCAATAATATATTTATTAAATTTTATCAATAAATACATTTTTTAATATCAAAATTATTAAGTATAATCATTAATAAAGTGTAAAAGATATTCAAAGTCAAAATTTGCTTATGGTAGGGATGAATTTTTATAAAAAAAATTATTTTTAGCTATTTTTTAGTTTTTTTTGTTCTATACATCTAGTAGAACGTTAGGTACTAGGAATTTACCCTCCTTAGATTTTTTTAAAACATTAATATTACTTTAAATTCTTCAATATTTATAAAATGCACTTAAGTAATTTTAAATAAAATTACAATTTTTATAAATTAAAATAATTAAAAACAAGATTAAAATTTTCTATTTACTTTTTAAAACAAAAGAGCAAAATTATAAATATTACTTTAAACAACAAATAACATAAATTATATAGTTTTACTTAGTTAACAATAATTGAAAAATAAGTTATTTTTTATTAAATCAAATGAAATAAGTTCATAATTTTCAGACTTTGTGAGAAAGCTATCTTTCGACCAAGGCTTTGTAAGGCCCGTCATGTGAAATAAGTTCATTATGAGTTCCTGATTCTACTATTTTACCTTGTTACATTACAATGATTTTTGAACAGTTTTTAATTGTTGATAGTCTGTGTGCAATTACCACAATAGTCATGGTTCTATTTTATATTAAGGAGTCTATTGATTGTTACACAAGATATTCGCTTTCAGCATCCAGAGCACTGGTTGCTTCATCAAAAATGAGAATTTGAGGGTGTTTGATTAATGCTCTAGCTATTGCTACTCTCTGTTTTTAACCTCCAGAAAGTTTTGTACCTCTTTCACCAACAATTGTATCATACCCTTTTGGGAATAGAGTTTTATCCTTTAGGAATTCATCAACTCCAGCCATAGCACAAGCTTTGTCGACTTCTTCTATTGTGTATTTTTCAACTCCGTAAACTATATTATCTATAACAGATCCGCTGAAAAGCATAGGCTCTTAACTAACAAGACCAACATGTTTTCTCAAACTTGAAATCTTAATATCTTTTACATTGCGATCATCTAGTTAGACCTCACCTGTTGTTGCATCGTAGAATCTCTCAATAAGTTTAATTATTGTGCTCTTACCACTTCCAGAAGTACCAACAAACGCTACACAATCACCAGGAGAGATAGAAACATTTATGCCATGCAAAACTTATACTTTATTTGAAGGATAGCTAAAAGTAACGTCTTTGAATTAGACTGATCCTGTAATAGTAGCAACTTCCTAGCCTGAATCATTTTTAATGCTAGGGTTATATTGCATCATTTCAAAAATACGTTCTAAAGCTCCAGTAGCAGAAATGATTGCCCCAAGTCCATAAGAAATGGCAGAAGAATTAGTGGCAAGTGAAGTAGAATATAAGATAAATGAGGCTAAATCACCAGAAGAAAGATCATCTTAGCTATTAACAACGATGTAACCTCCATACCATAAAACAATTAAAATACCAATGTTAGCTAAAAAGTTGTTGTTAATTGTGAAAAATGCTGCATTTAGTATTCCTGACCATCTATTTTCAACGAATTCGTCCTATAATATCTTTTCAAAACGCTTCTTTTCATACTCTTCTTAGCCGAAGGATTTGACTGTCATAATTCCAGAAAAAACTTCTTCAGCAAGCTCGCTGGAGGCAGCATTGATATCACTGATTCTTTTTTCTATTTGTTTACTTTTGTAGGAATAATACTTTGTTACTAGGTAATAGCTAGGTATGATTGGAATAATAGAAAGAGTTACTTTCCAACTCAATACAAAAAGCATAATTATATTACTGATGCAAAGGAGGAAATTACGCAAAAGCATAGTAGAGTTGAAGCTGACAGCAGCTCTTGCAGTAGAAACATCTCTACCTAAACGACTCATTAAATCTCCTGTTTTATTTTTTTCAAAGAAAGCTACGTCATAGCTAACAAATCTATCAAAGATATCTCTTTTCAAATACATAGTAACTCTATTTCCCAAAAGGTTGGTGTACATCGCTCTAAAGAAACCAAAAAAGCAAGTAACCAAAATCAAACCTAAAAATATAAGACTTGTAGATTAAACATTAGTGTCTGAGCCTGTTTTAGTAACTTCATTGAGAAGTTAGCCGACCATATAAGGAATGAACGTTTAACTTGCAGTTGAAATGAAAAGAGTTGAATAGATTATGAATACAAGCCACTTTTCTCTCATAACATAATCAAGCAATTTTTTATATAGTTTCCATTCAAATTTTTATTTTTTTGATTTACCTCCATTTGGTCCCTTCTTATCTTCATCTTTATCTCTATATTCAATTTTTATTTCTTTCTAAAAAACTTTTTTCTTATCTATTTTATTATATTTTTCAAAAGCATCTTCTTCTACAACATCTATTTCAGTTTTTTCTTCATTAAATTTTTAAAATTTTGAAAAGTTAATTATGGTGTGTTCTTTGCCCTTTTCTGCTCCTTAAGCATTATCGTTATTCGAAGAGATAAATGATGAACGTGCTGTTGATGCCTATGACGATTGAATGTCTTCGTTTGGAAGAAGACTCATATTTATTTCTTTGTTTTCCTTCTTTTTGTCACTCATCTTAAATATTTAAGCTTATTTTGTATACCTACTTGAAATATTTTTTAATTGAATTAATTATTAATTCTAAAGTACATATATACTTTTAATGCTTAACTTATTGAGTAAAATATCAGTATATAATGTAATTCATTCTTTTTTTCTTCTGATAAGATATATCCAATGTCTTTCTAAAGTAGAGGGATTTATCTATTTTTTAAGGGAAATATTCAATTTTCAGCAAAATAATTCTGGAAATCTTCCAAATTACCCATGATATGATTTATTAGATATTCTAAGTTACTTTCATTTTTTTTAAATCACGCTTATTTTAATTTGATCATTCAATAGTTTAAATTATTTTTATCTAAATAAAATAACTTTATTAATAATGCTTATTATTTAAAGAATATATCGTTTATTTAATTATTTTTTCTGTTTTATGCTATCAATATTTATTAAAATAATATGCTTGCTTTTTATCAAATTAAATAGTAGACACATTGATATATCATTTATTTAATTATTTTTTCTGTTTTATGCTATCAATATTTATTAAAATAATATGCTTGCTTTTAATCAAATTAAATAATAGACACATTGATTATAAATTAATTAAAAAAATAAAATAAAATAAATAAAACTATTTTAACAAACAGATAAATAAATTATTTAAATAGTTTTATTCATTTTCCTTCAATAGTTTTTTATTTAAATTATAAATTAATAAATTTTTTAAAAATTTGTTAAATAGTATGTAGTTTAAATAAAAAACCTTTATTTTAATATTTTTAGATTTTTGATAACTTTATTACTTTTATAATTATTTTAATTTTTTATTTCTATACTTTTTAACTATTTGAATATTACTTTCAAAAATAAAATTATCAAAATGTTAAAATCAATCTACACAATTAACTCTATTTTTTTTAAATTATATTTTTAAGTAAAAAAAACGAAAAATTTTAAGATATTTATTTATAATGTTCTGAAATTATTCTTATTTGATTAGAATAATCAATAGTTTAAATTATTTTTATCTAAATAAAATAAATTTATTAATAAATAATGCTGTATTATTTAAAGTAAATATTATTTATTTAATTATTTTTTCTGTTTTATGCTATCAATATTTATTAAAATAATATGCTTGCTTTTTATCAAATTAAATAATAGACACAATGATTATATATTAATTAACATAATTAAATAAAACTATTTTAACAAAAAGATAAATAAATTAATATAAATAATTATATTCATTTTCGTTCAATAGTTTTTATTTAAATTATTAATTGATAAATTTTTTTAAAATTTGTTAAATAGTAAGTAGTTTAAAAAACCTTTATTTTTTATTTTAATATTTTTAGATTTTTGATAACTTTATTAATTTTAAAATTATTTTAATTTTTATTTCTTTACTTTTTAATTATTTGAATATTACTTTTAAAAATAAAATTATTCAAAATGTTAAAATCTACAATTAAATCTATTTTTTCTAAAATTAAATTTTTAAGTTAAAAAAACATATAATTTTAAAATATTTATTTTATAATGTTCTGAAACTATTCTTATTTGATCAGAATAATCGTTTTTTAATATTTAGCTGATTATATGAAGATTAAATTTGCAGTAAAATTATTTTCATAATTAAAAGAAATTTATTTTGTAAAAGCAGAGAATAAAAATCGAAATCTGTATTGATTTTCATAAAATCAATTAAAAATTAAACATTTTTAATTACTTTACAATTAAAATTTTAAGAATATTTTTAAACTAAAAGTTTATATTTAATCAATCCTATAGCCAACAAAATTAAAAATAAGATTTTGATTTTATCAATTTAATTAATAAATATATAAGAAGAATGTTAAAAATACATATTTTTGATTATGGTATAAAATAATAATTTTTATAGGAGATGGTACAAAATATTTTAATACAAATTTAAGTTTTATAAATTAAAAATATTTAATAATTTAATCTTTTATTACTATTCATTTTAAATGAAACAAGTAGTAAATTATCCATCCAACTTTTATAAATTTTAATGTAATAAATCCAGTTTTGCTTGTTTCAACCAGTAAATAGTTTATTAGTTAATTTCGTTTTTAATTGTGAATAAAGTATAAAATTAGTAAGTTAATTAAATTGGTTTTTCATCTCAAGCTTGTAGTACCTCCATTATAATTAGAATAAGTCATCATGTTAGGAACATTTGTCATATTGTGAATATAATTCATATTATTTATGTTATTCATGTTATTCATAATATTCATATTGAATTTTTTTAAAGTGTCTTTTCTATACATCTCCCTATTTTAAATCCATTTTATTTAACAAATAATTCATAATTATAATTAATTTATTACATAAGACCCTCGATTTTCTTTACTATTTTTCTTCTGTCTTCATGATTTGAAATTTCATATTTTAGAATTTTTTCATATTATTAATCAGGATCTTTGACTTTCATTATAACTATATTATTTTCTAATTCTTAAATAAATTATATATCCTCTATCTTGCGTGAGGGATTTTTTGTGCCTGTCTAAGGATTAACAAATATTTTATTAAGGAAACCTAAAATTTATTTCATAAAAACAATTTCAATTTTTTGAAATTCGATGATTTTCTAAATTTAATTATTTATTTATTTAATTATTTCAAATTATAATTTATATAAGAAAAAGATGGTAAATATTAAAGAGTAAATAAATAAATACCTATGTCTTATTGCTATATGCGCTTATTGATGTTTAATATCTTGTGTTAATCTATTCCAAGCACTCTTTCTTATCTCTTTTTCTTATCGTTTATTTTAATTACATTGAATTCTTCATATTTTACAAGATTCATATTGCTAATGGGTTCGCTTTATAGAATTTATGCAGGTAAATTAGGAGCATATTACACTTACTAGTTAGTAATTCTTGGTGTGTCAGCCCATTCTTTTTTCTTAATCTAAAATATTTTTAATAAGTAAAAAAATTATTTATTTATTTCATCTTTTTGTAGTTATTTTTAAAAGAATACTCTGATCTTTTTAGAATTTTAGGATGGGAGCTAACTAATTGGTGTACTTAAACCTATTTCAATATATTTATCTTCCTAATCATCAAAGTAGGAAACTATACAGTCTTTGATGATAATTTTTGCATTCTTTTTATCTCTTATGTACTCTAAAACTTGCCTAATGGTAGCTTAGGAGCTCTGTTCGATGTACATTTAAGCTCCCGATTCTTCAATTATAACAATTAGTAATTCTAAGCCTTTTTAAGATGACTTTTATTTTAATTATCTTGCAACTTAATCTCCAAGATCATCCATAGGAGGTATAAATCTATCTATTTCCATTATTACCTTTTTTTAAAAATTAAGCTATGCCACTCATTTTTAATTAATAACATTTTTACAATCTATTCTTTGCTAAAATTTTAAACAGGATATTTAGGTTCAATAGGGCCAAGATTTGAATCTGGCTTGTAGCCATCGTCATCTTTCATTCTTAAATTGTAAGCTTTTTTTTATTAAATACAGCTAAATTTAAACTTGAATATGTTGGTTGATTTTTACCTTGAGGATATTTAGGATATCTCATTAATTATTTATTTGTATTAGGGTCCGCCATATAAAAATCGATAATAATTTTAATAAAATCTTAAATTGTTGTATTTTCATCATAGGGCACTTTCATATTAAAGCTAGTTCCAAAGAAATATACCTGTTTAAATATGAATGTGTAAATATTACTTATCTTTATTCAACAAAAATTACATCTAATCTTTTTGCTTTTGGGTTGCTAGCAAGTTTAGCGAGGCTATTTTTTTACTAATTTATAAAAAATATTTTAAATAAATAAATAAATCAAGTGAGGAAAAGCTCTAGTATTTTTAAATGTTTCTTCAACAAATCAAAATAATCAGCTAGACCTAGTCAGCTAGATAGCTGTTTAATTGGGTAATTAGATCTATTATAATGAATAAATAAATGTGTATCTTTAATTATAATAAATAAATAAGCAAGCATTTTGATTTTAAATATCTATTATATTAATTTTCATGATTATCTTACCTAAGTTGTGTTTTTTAGCAATGAAACCTACTTTAAAACTACATTATTAAAGCTCTAAATTATACACTCATCAGGCACTTGCTCAAACTTGTCTTCGTTGTTATCACTATTATTCCCATTTCTGTTTTAGCGATGATTGTATTTATTCTATTCATCATCATCATCATACTCCTCGTCTTCATCCTCATCATCATCATCATCGCTATCATCCTCATCGTGATGATTTTTCTATTTTTCTTTACTTTTATCACTATTAAACTTTTCTATTTCATTTCCGTTTTACTCGATCTGCTAACCATTCTCATCAGTTTTTTCTCCTGAATCTAATCAGTTTAATATATTAACTTAATTGATTGATTCTTTAGTTGCATTTTTATTTACTATTTTTTTAGACAATAATTGAATTGGTCTTAGCGATTTCCATGTTTTTCTGCTCTTCATTTTCTTACTGCATGATTTCTTTGAGCATTTTGATTCTTTCTTACTCTTCTTCAAACTAAAATATTTAAAACATAAAATTTACACTCAGCACATATTTATTTTAAGTAGAATCATTTTATTGGGTAAACACTAAGGATAAATATAAAAATCTCGCTTTTATAATAATGTCAATGTTTTTTATTATGTTAGTATAAATTTAAGTGCCAGTAAATGTATAATAAATTGACTGTTTACTTATTTTTTCTTTTGCTCGTATTTCGATGACACAATTGAATTAATTTGATTAATCATATCATCCATAGATTCTGTTTCTCCATCACTTTTGAGCAAATTACTAAGAGAAGTTTGATTTTCTTTTTACCTATTGATTTAGCTTGATCCGTTACCTAGTTTAGATTGAAATTATGTTTATCTGTCATCATCATCTGATGAATCTGAGAGTTATTCAAATTTTACAGATTTCTACCTATTGTTAACCTAACCATTAGCATTTCCAAAAATATTTTTGCTTACAGACTAAGCTACAATGTAGTCAACTTCCTAAGCTTCAGTAAATTCCATCTATTTGATTATTTCGTTTCTTTGTAACTTATAAATTTTACTGATATTTTTAGTATAAATATGTATGTACTTATTTTACTAAATTAAGTACTCTTTCTTAGCTTGTTTGTTTATATAAAGATTCTTGATGATATTGTTTAATAAGGTAAAAATATAAATAATCTCACCTATAAAATCTATTAATTAAGAAATCAAAAATTATCTCTTGTTATTTTGTTTGTTGCTTTATTGAAGTAATAATTAATTGATTTATAATCACTTTCGCATAATAAAATCTTTAAAACAAAAATTCCTCCACTCTTTCTTTTACTTATTTTATTATTATGGAATTTAATCCAATTTGATTATATCCTTGCAAACTCATGATATTTAATTCTCACTATGACTCCATTTACTCTTTTTTCTACTTGCAAAATTTTTTCTCTAAGTTTTTGATAAATCCTTACTATTTTTTCCAAATACTTACCTTACCAGCTCTTCCAACAAAACCCTCTCAAAAATTAAGTTGTTATTTTTATCTTTTTGAAAAGTAAATTTAAAGTCAATAAAAGTAAAGATCAAAAGTATTTTGATATAGATATTATTTTAATACTAATTTAACATATTTAAAAACAAAATACAAGTATTAAAAACCTAAAGCTAATATAATACGCTCTTAAGTAGCAATTGGAATTCAATTCATTGTTATTTTATGAAAATTGATAAAATTATTCTAATAAATGATCAATCAAAATTCATTTATAACATTATATATACATTTTAAAACCAATAAATTATTTTTAATTAATTCTTTTATAAAATATTTTTAATTGAAGAATTAAAAATTTGATAAAATTAGAAATTTAAAAATAAAAAACAACTCAAATATTTTACATCAATAATTAATAAACTATCCTATCAGGTAATATTTCATATATTAATTTATAATAAGCTAAAAATATTTGATAATATAATTATCAAATAATAATTTTAATAATTTCTTTGGTAAATATTATTTATTTTTCTGTTTAATTATGTATTCTTTTAGTGATTCTTCTTCATATGAATAATAAATAATTCATAAGCTATTATTTATTATATTAGATCATTATTTATTATGTACATAAGTCTATATAATTTATCTCCTTAATATTTTACAAGCTTTTAAAAATTTATTATTTTTCTTATCAAAAAATATTCTTAATATATAAATTCTTTTTTGCTTGGTTGTAGCTAATCTTTTACCCTTTCTTTTCATCGAATCCTTATTAATTTATAAAAAATTATATAAAATCTTAGTTGAAAAAAAATAAACCATAAATTGCAAAAAACATTTTCATATTATTCTAAATTAATAATTTTTATGAAAAAAAAAATAAAACTTGATTTTTTTTCATTTATATTTATTATTAAAAGTTTTGAAATATTTATTTCAAAATTTAATTAAAAATATTTTCAAGCTTATTAACAAAAAAATATTATTGATTTTTTTAAAATCATTTAATTGAGGAATTTATTTAATAAGATGGAGATTTTACATGAATTTTTGCTTAGCATTAAATTAAAATAATAAAATAAATTTTAAGATGATACATGCTTTAAATAATGTAAATATATAAAGCTAATTAACTATATGAATAGGTTTTATTTAAGATAAAATTGATTAAATATGTTTTAAAAGGTTTTTATATTTTAATGCCTTTTGTTTGTTTCTTTTCTTCTGTAAGAATAAATAGAGTTTGGATTCATTATATATATAAGATATCTAAATATTCTGGTTATTATTTGTATAATTTTGTTTATTTACAATAATTGAAAGGTATAATATAATTTTAAATAAATGGTTAAAAATCTTGATTAACTTCATGATCTTAATTTACTAATTTCTTTTTATCATCTCTAGCTAGATAATAAATAGACTCTAGAAATTAATACTTTATCGTTTTGGGTAATTGAAATATTAAGAACAGGCATTTAATTTATCATAATGCATTATATTTATTAATTGATTTTTTATTTTAAAATAACTAATCATGCATGCATAGTGCAATTAATTATTCCCTCACACTTTGCTATACTCTTTTACTATAAAACTAAGTCTTTTCATTTACTGAAATTTGATTAACTATATTAACAATTAAAACATTAGCTATATTGAAAACTTAAATGATAGACTAGCTTCAACAGATGTCACTCCTTTTATTTTTGTAAAAAAATTTATTTTTAAAATTATTTTATTGAGAATTTAAAAAGAAATTACTGAAGAAGAAGACTAGATTTCATAGAGCTTGTTTTAGAATGGAAATTAAGGAGACTCATTTCAATAGAAGATCTTATACTCTCATGATTTACAGATTTATTTCCTGGAGTAAATATAAAATTGAAGTGTTGATCTAGCTTTTAATTTATTTATTCATTTTCCATTCTAAGGAGATTCCAAATGCAACGTCTAATGACTTCAAGCAGATAAATTAGAAATTTAAAAGATTCTCTTTTTATGTCAAAGTGATTTACAACACCACCTGAGATAGTGAAAACCCACATACAACGCAGCCCAAAATTCAAAGCCATAGCACTGTAATAAAGATGGGGCTTTTTATATATAATTTTTTCACGTAAAAATCCATGACGAGTATCTCCAAGATTCCAATCTTTTTTGATATCCCATGCATAAGAATAAACTGTACTGATGACGGCGAAGAAGATCCAAATATCTAAATATTTTTGGTTTCCTGCGGCCACATGAGAAAAGTGCACTACTAAGACTGATAAGAAATATTTAATAGTATTAAGCATATCAGGTCCTTTATAATCTCTTTTTTAATAACAATTTCTCAAGCACTGTCCCATACGTAATAACAATGGAAAGAATGCTATGTAAAGTAACACAGGAGTTTTTTTACCTAATTTAAAAGAAAAAAGTTTTATTTAAAATTTTTACTTTTTAACTATTATAAAATTTATTTTTTAGCTCCTTGTTAAAAAATGTATAAATTTACTAGTTTGTTCTCTTTGCTAATTATGTAAATTAATCATTACTTTAGTACTCTTAAGTACTTCAAGAATCAATCTTTACATCAACTCTCTCCCTCTTCCATCCATCCATCCATCCCTCTTCATCTCAAAATTTTAAAACAACGAATAGTCATGCAAATAATGTGAGACCATTTACAAATTCAATTAGTTACTTGAAGGAAAATATTTGAAAAAAGAAATTGTTTTTAAAAAACTATTTCATTAGTAAATAATATATTAAAATTAAAAAACCCTATCGACCCTCACTTCAAAAATTCAAATTAAAGTAAAATAAAAATTATTAGCTAAATCGTAATGCCAAAAATACTAACTAATTTTTTAATAGAGCTATAGAAATGAATTAAATTTGGGCATAAACTAGCTAACTGTTTTAAGTAAAAGCGTATGCATATCTAATCAATGAGTAAGTAATTCACATATTATTTTTTAAGTTAGTTAGTTAGCTAGTTTTTTTTAAAGACTTAGTATGTGATTGAATCACTAAATGGTATACCTTATATTAAAAATATAATCACTATATATATTAATATTTTTTTTTAGATAAAGTAGATAGATAGTATGCAAAAATAATTAAAAATAAATTAGCCTTTTTTAATTTGCTTTCTTTGCCTCTAAGGAGAGACTTGAAATTAATACTAGAGAAAATGAAATTTATGCTAATAATCTACCTAACCTATTTACTTTCTTTTTGATAAATGTTTGGGGCTATAAAACACCTGGAATAACTATTTGCTAATAAAACACATCACATTTAAATCTAGTTAACTTTTATAAATAATTTCTACTTATCATTAAAGTAGTTGCTTATCTTTTATTTACATTGATCGATTTACTTACTTAATGCCTAACAATACTTAAAAAATAAATAGCAATTATTTAACTAAAAATATTGTTTTCTTTAAAATTTAAGATAAAAAAGGGATTTTAAGTGAGATAGATAGTAAAAAATTTCAAATATTGCAAAATAATAACCACTTTTATTGGTATTTTGAGGATTGTTTTTCATTTTTTAACGCTTTCGTTTATTAGATATTGGCCTTCGCTTTAAATAAGAGGCGTTTTTTTATAATTTGTATTAAGAGAAAAGAGAAAAGAAGGGGGATATAATGAATAAATGATAGATAGAAAGATAGATAGATAGAGTGAGTGAGTGAGAATAACGTAGGAGCCAAAAATTATTTAAAAATTTGTTTTGGTTTTATCATATTATATTTAAATTTCTCACATTAATTGAGCTAATCAACACTTTGATAGTCTGATGAGTAGTAACAAAGAGTATATTCAGCATCTTTAAGAGGTCCCACCAATGAGACAATTTGATCTGTAGCGAATCCAAGCTGGAATGGAACAGTAGAGGGGCGGAAAGGACTCAGTAGACTCTGTAAAAATGTGTGAGCAGCCCAGAGACAAGTTTGCCTTCCAACAAATAAAAAATAAGCTATGCAGAGAATCCAAAGCACAATACCTAAGTATTCCTTTTCAATAGCATCAAATACTTTGGAAATTTAATCAGACTCATCTACAATATCAATCTCCAATTAGTACCATATAAAAAACACAAAAAATATAAACAAAAATACAAGAACCTTCCTTATAACTCTCTTAGGTTTGATTGAAAAATCTATGTTTAGTAGTTTCTGATAATTGATTTTATATTCGTTGAAGATTAATTCATTGATACCTAAAATTCCAACATAGAGCACAAATACAGCGAGTGCTCTGTAGATCGGAAATGTGTATCTGAAAAAATAAGTTTCCTATTCTACGACAACAACATTAATTATTTAACCAATATCGCTTGTCGCACCAGAATCCTAATGCTACTATTATTACATTTTAGCTATCTATTTATTTTTCTATTAAATTTCTTATTAACTAATTAGTTTTTTTTTTTCAAGAATTTCTCCTTTTACTTTTTTTTTTGCTTTTTTTGAGGATTTTATGAATCTCTTGTAATTAAATTATTATTCACTTAGTATTTCAAGGACTCATTTAAAATTGAATTCCTCGTTTTGATTATCAAGTGTGCATTTTACTCTAAATCAAAAATATATTAATTATTAAAGTAAAAAAGATTATTTTGCGCTAGCATTTATCTGCAATCATAAATGTTTTGATTGCTGGCTAGATTTATTTTAAAATCGACAGTAGATTAACATCTTTTTATATTTTCTTCTGAAAAAAATAGCTTGAATTTTTGTAATTTTCTAATCAAAATTAGTTTATTCTATTTGCATATCACCAGGATGTTTATCCCTAAGTAATTAGTTCTAAGTACTTTCTACGCTTATTTTAAGACTATTTCATTTCACTTAAGTATGTATTTTAATTCGATTCCAAAAGTAAAAGCTTAACCTGTAGCTTTAAATTTCATAATAGAAAGGATTAATTACTAATTGGTTTTTATCTATTTCTTTTCTCTCTCTATTTAATTAGTATTTTTCTCTGAATCTACTACCCTCATTAAGAATTATATTTATTTTGCATTTATAAGAATCATTTTTGATAGCAAAATATAAAGAAAATATAAACTAAAAAATCATAAACAAAATGAATTTGTTGTGACCAAATTATTTTTAATTTTAATGAAAATAAATCATCACAAAAATCAAAGTAATTTCAACTTTGAAAAAAAAATTCTTGAATTAATATAAACAAGTAATAACAAAATTACAAATAGTCTTGTCTATTAATCTGATAACAAAATAAAATCTAAATATCAAATTAATTTGCTATTTTTTAACAAATATCAATAGTATTTTTTGTAAAAGAATTTCCCTCTTTAATTAAAGTCAGATAGAAGATAAGATTTATTAAATATTCGAAAAGGTGACCACCGACAAAACTAAAAATGATTCATCTAAGCAAATAACCTGATTACTCACACGATTAAATTAAATTATAATTACGCAATTTGATCAGAAACGATCTTCTTTTGAAAAGCGAATAAGAATTTCAGAGATAACAAGTTATTAATAATATCATAAACTCTAAATTTACTACCATAAATTACTCTTTCATCAAATCATGATTACTCTATCTATAAAGAACTTGTACTTAATCTTTAGTTAAAAATGAAATTATACTTTATTAAAACACTAATTATTTTAAACTCTAAGAATAATATAAACACAGTGCACATTAAAGGTTCAAAAAAGAGTACACAACAAGCTAATATAGTTGGGTATTATTTAAAAATTTATGTCTCCATTCATATTAATTCATTTTTACAAGACTATTACCTTTAGATAAATAAATACAAATCAAACTGTAAGCTAATACAATTTTTCTTAATTCTTGTGAAGGATCGTATGACTTTACCTTACTATTTTTTAGATATTCGCTTTTTAAAAATCAAAATCTATTCTTTTTACAGACATTTATTAACTGCTTAATGCGTTTAAATAAAATATAAAGCGTAATATATTTTTAGATAATTCTTTTTTATTTAAGAAATTTAAATTCATGATATCTCTACATGAATAGCTGCAAAAAAGAATTGTAATTTATAAAAAGATTAGTTTCTTCTATATTATTATTAAAATATCTTATTCATATACTAATCAATCAATCATTTACAATTACTTCAAAAAACCACAAACATTTTTTAAGAATTGAAAAAATAATTTGTTAAATAAAAACTATTTATATGATATTATTAATAAAAAATACTTATTTGATATAATAATTATTCTTCATCTTAAAAATTAAAATTAATCTTTGAATTCTAATAAATTAGCACCAATTAAACAAATAAACGAATCTCTTTTTTTTCCATCATTTTTATTTATAAATATATAATCAAGATTTCAGCAAATCATAAAAAGAAGCAATTAATTTATTTACTGATTTAGGTTTTTAATATTTTTATAATTTTAAATAGAAAAGATTTTCACAGATTATTAAAGATTTATTTATATTAATTACTATTATATATATTCATAAATTGGTTAAAAATATTTATTTATTTGTATAATTAATTATGCCAAAGGTATTTACTTAATTGGCATTTATAAAATTTGGGTTTTTTATATTAAGTATTTATTTATTTATTTAAAATAGAGCTTTCACTAAGATAACAGCTTTGTTTGCGTTAAGACTAAGTTAAACTAGTTAAACTATGTAAAGATGATTAGCTGATAAATTAATTATTTGTTTATCTATTTATTTCTAGATAGAATGTGTAGATTGAATAAAGATATTTATATAAATTTGACTTATTTTTGAATAAATTATTTGTTTCTTAATGAAGATCTATCTTACTTACCCATTATTCAGATTTGTAAACGGATAGACTCTTCATCAACATAATTCAACATCTCGCTTTGAATTTAGACCTAATTTAATTACTCGTGTTTGAGAAACGGTTTTATACTCTTCAAGACTTTCAAGGCTTGTTTGGTTTACTTAGAGGACACTCCTAATTAAAGCTAGTCTTAGAATTATTTTAAGGCAGCCTAAATTTTTATTTCCTCTCTTTTAAATTAATTTACAAATGTATCATTTTTATCTTCCTATTATTTAAAATTAGATGACTCAACTTATTTTATCTCTTCATTAACTTGATTTTTTCTTTTTAATCTATGGCTTTCTTAAATATTTACCCCATCTCCTAAGATGTTAAGCTTGATCTCATTCATAGCCCCTACGCTGGATAGCTTCATATGATCTATGGTTGCTGCATTTATAGAAAGACAGTTAGGTTTGTGGGAGTTATCTGGGATTAATTAATTAAACCCATTTGATTCTAACATCTAGTTATCTTTAGGCTTTAGTATATTTGTAGGAGATAATTATTCAGATTCGATGTATTCATTTATTTTTGGAGAGAGGAGTCCGTTATTTTGAATCTTTACATTATTAGATTCTACATCGATTTCTGCAAAATTGCTAGTTGTGCCTCTAAGCGCAGCATTTTCAGTTACGAGAGTGGTTTTATAATTATTTTAGATTGGGTCAATACGAGTTACTGAAGATGTATCGATTTGAATAGGCAATTCTAAATCAACAACGGCTTTATATTTATTGCAATTATTAATATGTTCTAACTCAACACGGAAAAAGTTCCATTAACATCTCCTAAAAAGTTCTAGGAAATACACTATAAAAGTGAACATTCCTGGTATATTAATGGCATTATCTATTATTGCTGTTAATCCCAAAGAAATATTCATTGCCCACACTATTCTGAGAATGAGGTTGGAAAATATTGCAAATAAATAAATATTTTGATTGCTATAATAAAGTTATCTTCCGATCAATCGAGTTTCCTTCCAAGTCTTGCCTATTTTTAACAATCCCCAATCTTAAGAAATATCCCAATAAAAAGATATCAAAGTGCTGAAAGATCCAATCAACAACCAAGATATTAAATATCTTTTCTCACTATCAACAGTGTATTTATAAGATAAGATTGAAGTCAATAATGAGAAAATATATTTAATACAATTATAGAAAGGCCAAGTTCTCCAAAATTTCTTATTATCATACCCTTATCTAATGCATTAAAGCATTCTATAAAGAGTTGGTATTATATTTAGCAAAAATGGCATTACACTGCTATTTGAGCCTATTTTTTTAAAAAAGTAAAATTTCAAATTGACTAAATAAATTCAACTAGGAAAATTTAATCAAATTAATGCTTTTGTTTGTCTATTTCTATTTTAATTTTCAAAATATCTTCAAAATGTAATTTTATAGAACTAAGTTAACCATTTTACACGTAGAAGTGATATAGACAAAATTCGAAATAAGTTTACAATAGATGAAATAAAAAAAATAATTGATTACACTAATCGGATATGATATGAAACTTACTTAAGTAGAAGCAAATTGTGATTCCCAAGTCCTTCAGAGGACCTGCCATTGAAACAAGCATATCTGTCATCCAAGAGATTCTAAATTCCATTTTAACAAACGGAGATTTTAAACAGTCAGCAAGGAGACGGAAGAAATATAATCTACCTTGAGGGTTAAAAAATGAAACATTGAAGAATGGAAAGAAATAATATCCAAAAAGCATAAGCCATCCAAATAGTGGAAGAAGCTCCATGTCAATCCAATCAATGAGAAAATATAGATCAACACCACCTGTAGAGCTTGATGTGTCTTAATGAGGAGTATTCAAAAATATATACCAAACAAAGCAGACGAAATAAAAGAAAGTGAAGAAAGAAGCTCTCTTAAGAATTTAATACATCTAACTAAAATGATGATTAAATTTGAATATTAACTTGTAGTTAATATGGTTGTTTTACCAACCATGCACATTCCAAGCAATTAACCAAATATTAGTTATAAACAAACCGTTTCCTCTAAATAAAGGAAATATAGTGCTTAGTCGAGTCTTTTGCACAGCTGTGGGGTTTTCGCTATAAACTTAAATGAATTTAAGAACAATGAATAAAAGTAAGACAAAGGAAATTCCACAAAAAACTCCATAGAATAGAATTTAATTTGGAGAAAGAGGTTTAGGATTTGTATATAGTCTAAAGTCAACTCTACCCATTTTCTATTGTGAAATATCTGGATAAAATAAAGATATGTAATTTTCTTCTGTTTTTTTAATAATATCCATCAGTTTGTCTTTGTTTCTAGCTAAATAAGTGTTGTATTGCCCTGAGGTAACTCTTTTTGCAAGATTAAAATCTTGATGCTCCGTTTAAATTAGTGATTTTACTACTTTTGAGTACTTTTTTAATATTTTTTGGAGTCCCATTTCATTTAGCTTTATATAATCTTTAAGCATATTTAGCTCCTTGTAGTAAATTTTAAAGGAATATTTTAATTTTTATTCATTATTTATCCTTTGCTTATTGTGTAGTGATTTTCCTACAAAAGAGGAATTTATCATCAGATATTTATACCTCTTCATCACATCTAAAAGCTTGTACATGAAAAATTTATCGATTTTAACAATTTCACTCTTTACAAGATCTTCAAAAGAGCGAATACAATAAACTACTTCTTCAACTCTTAAGTTTTTTCTATTAGTAATATGAAAAACCAAATTCCCTTCTTTATAAATTGCCGTCACAAATTTTTTCTGTAAAATCTTAGCAGGAGCAAGAAGCTTCTTCAAAGTGTTATACTCTATATAAGCCTCTGCCCACTCTGGAACTCTATCATGAAGAAGTAGCTTTCCAAACTTCATAGTTATATATAAAAGCTAATTAATATTTTTATTTCTACTTCAACTAAATTATGTTAAGATAAAATTATTAAAGTTTTTGAGAGTTTAATTTATTAGTATGGTGCTTAAAACCTTTTTAAACTCTCAAATGCAATTATCCTGTGCAAATCCCTTGTAAACTGACTGCCTCCTCCTAAAAAACCTACTTTTTACTTTTGGCTTATAAAAAATTTAGCTTGCAGATATTATTTCAAAAATGAATATCAATTTTTTTAATTTTAATTATCTATTTTCACTATATATATAAAAAGAGTAATTTTGAAATCTCTAAATAAGTATTTTACATAAAAAAAATAAACTGATGGATTTAAATATTAATTGAATTAGTAACTAGCAATAAAAGATTACAATTAAATAATTTTGTTAGTAAATTGTATTTGCAATAAGTGAATAATTTTTAGAGTTTTTAAACTAAAATGTTTTAATCAAATGAACCTAAAAAAGCAGAAAAAGGTAAAGAAATTGGCTTAGCCTTTTATTAGCTTAAGTTTTACTCTGTATTAATTCTGTTTTTTTTAAGTTAAGCAAATTAAAAATAATAAATTCTTTTTGCAAACATTTATCATGACACTAAAATTTCCAATCAAATTTTCGGAATCTTTAGATCCATAATATATAAATTAATTACAATTTATTCAAAAACTGTAGCAAAAAATAGATTAAACTAAAAATACTAACTATGTAATAAAATAATACTTAATTTTAAAAACATAAATAATTTAATGTTATGTTTATTTATATAACTTAAGATAAAAGAAAAAATATTGTATATTATCATTAAATAAGTCTAAACATGATAAAAGCAGATGTTATAGAAAATAAATTTACTTTTAAATTTAAATTTTTTCAAAGAAGCTATTTTTTAAACATATTTTAATCATGACATCAAATGTAAAAAAATTTTATATCCTATCGAAATAGATTTCATTTTTGGTCATTTTTTAAAAAGATAACCATACCTAAAAATTAAAAATAAATCTTTAGTATTAAAAACTTAATTTTTGAATTATAACCTTTAATATAAAGAAGAAGAAAAATACAATAGTAAATAACTTAATAAAATAAGATCACGATAAACCTTACGTTAAGAAAAAAAATGAATTAAATTTGATCTAAAAGTGATTCTTCTTATATAAAAACAGCATAAGTTTACATTAAATATGAAAAGGAAAGATAAATTATCATAAATTTAATGATTGAATTAAAAAAAAGCTTGCAATTTGCTGAAACTTAGTTAGTATTTAATAAATAAAAAGTTAAAAAATTAATGCAACTTTGGAATTTTTAGGTAAATTTTTTTAATATTCTAATCTTGATTTTATATATATAGTTCCTCCAATTCTCTATTGATTAAATTTATTTTTATATTTCATTCAAATTTCTATTACCTGTTTTTTTCACAAATTATCTCTTACAATTGAGGGTAGTATTTTTACATCCTTTTAATATTAAAAAATATATTTATCCTTTAGTTAATTTTTACTGCATCCAATTTTTAAGAAATATTAAAGTATGATTAAATTAAAGTATTGTTAAATACTAATAATAATATTAGCTTTTTAATTTAAATGCTTAATTAATATTTCACTACAAAATACCTTAAAAAAAAGAATATATTGGATTTTTATTGATATTAAAATAAAATATTAATTAATTCTTAAAGTATTATTAATTCTGATTTAATCATGTTATTTTAAATTATTTTGGTCTCTCTCAAATTATCCGTTCCTTAAAATGTATAATTAACAAAAATAAAAAAATAAATTAATCAGAGAAATTCTAAAATTCTATCAAAATAAATGTTTTAAATTTTATGATAAAAATTAGTCTTTTATTCCAAACATAATATTGAATTATGTTAAATAATGTTAATCTTTGAATAAATCACTCATTTATTAATTTATTCAAATGAAAATCTTTCAATTTAAAAAACATAAAAAATTAACTACAAAATTAACTAATTATTTGAATATTTATTCTAAATCTGTTAAAAAATAAAATGGATATTTCATTATTTAAAATAATTTATAGATTCACTTTTTTACAGTTCACAAAAATACATATATATATTCCTTTGTCTTACTTACTAATAAAAGAGAATAATATATTTTTTCTTCTATTTTCCAAATATTATTTTTATTGAATTCAAAGTTATTAAAATATTTTAGCAATTTTTCCTTAATGAAGAAGAACAAAAAAAAGGAAAAACCTAAAAATCAAATAAGATAATTAAAAAATCAAAACTTTCAACTTTTTAACACTAGAAAAAACTTGTTACAACAAATAAATCTCTTTATTATTTAAAAATAAAAATAAACATTTTTTATGCTTTTAAAATTTCTAAAATATGTTTTTAATATTGATTTTTAACTGATATCTTTCTAAACCTTTTAAAATGATTAGAAAATATGCTCATTCATTTTCTTAAACGATTAATTGTAAGTAAAAGAAGTAAGAATTTTTATCAAATGTGTTAAATTATCTGATTACATAAAACATTTGAATTAATTTGACCAGAGGTGTTTATAAAGGATGAATTTTTAATTCTCAGCAATTAAAATATAAAGAATTATAAAATTTTAAAGAGCTAACTAAAATTAATAGCTTGAAGTATTTTTAAGTTTAGTTTATAGCAATAATTTACAGAGGTACTCATATTTAGTAACTAACTCTCAATGTCAAAGTCTTTAGAAGATAACAACTAGATGGGACTTTAGTTGGTTGATGTAAACCAACAGAATTAACAGAGGAATTAAATAGATTAAAGTTAGTATGTTTAAGTGTCAGAAGATGAATAAGGAGGAGATTAAGTTATTTTAATTTCTAAGCAATAAGATGAAAAAACAGTATACCTTTAAATAAAACGTATATACCATACTACTTTAAACTTTTTGAAAAAGTATAGCATCTAGACTGTAGGAGTTATAAGTGTTATTTTTAGCATATTGTTTTTAGCTAGCTATTACAGTTTGAAAGAAAAATGTCCATATGATTCAGATCATACATGCTTAAAGGAATTTATTTTTCCTAAACTGTTTGTATGGATATCGAAGGTGTTATTTAATAGCTCAGCAACTGTTATTCAATTTCATATTCTTGTTTCTAAAAGCACGTACACTTTGATTCCTGCATATGGCTTTCTTCAGTCTTTGTATTTCTTTATATTTAATGACAATACTATCAATTTGCAGTACTACATGGGAGGAATTAACGCTATTCATATAATTATCTTTGTTTTTCTCTTTTTGGTTTATGGGTTAATTAGGGTTTGGGTAATTTGCTTCAAAAAGTATAAATGGATATGTTTCTTAGGAAATGTATCATTTATCTTAACTATTATGATTCTATTTTATTACAGATCCATAGTACATGGTTGCGATTACTGGAGCAAAGGAATTAATGGTGAAATTGAAACAAATTAGTCTTCTTGTAACATACTTGTACCCTAATTTTGTTGGTATAAGATCACTCATTAGTGGCAAGATCTTTCCCTTCTTTTTCCCACTTGCGAAAATACCTCAAATTCATAGGATTACAAGTTAAAAATAGATTAATTCTTTTCACCTTATGTGAATAACTTGCCGTTTATTGCTTTCAAAAATCTAAATTCAGTCCCTGAATTCAATAGAACAGATGAAGAAATTCAAGCGACTGTATATAGATCATCTAAAGGATATTCTTCACTAGAATAAGCATTCAGTGATAAATATGATGTTGTTTTTGATAGAAACGAGTAAAAATACCATATTGACGTGCA
This sequence comes from Tetrahymena malaccensis 436, assembly GCA_000231845.2. Classification (NCBI taxonomy): domain Eukaryota; phylum Ciliophora; class Oligohymenophorea; order Hymenostomatida; family Tetrahymenidae; genus Tetrahymena; species Tetrahymena malaccensis. The sequence goes on from JH719954.1 coordinate 1,107,406, forward strand.
ATTCAACTAGACCCTATCTGAACAGAGGAAAAAAATCGCAAGTGACAGTTCCTCAAAGCCTTTATCAAAAAATATTCTACTCATTTTCATAGATGCTGTTAGTCGCCAATCTATGCACCTGAAACTTCCAAAAACTGTTGAGTGGTTTGAAAAAAGATCTAGAATGCATAGTTATGTCCCGGAAAATAAGCAGTCTGAAGAAGATAAAAAGAAGAGCTAGTCTTTTGAATTCTACAAATACAATTCACTTAAGCCCTACACCTACGATAATCTCCAAAATCTCATGTACGGTTCAATGCTAAGAGATGTAGAAGTTTCTGAAGAAGAAAAATTAAATAGCATAGTTGAAGAAATTAAATAAAAAGGATATGTAACAGGACACAGCAGTGATTAATGTCAAACATTATCATTAAGTTTTGATTTTGAGACTATTGGGCTAATTAATTCCTCAAGATATGACCACGAAACTCAGTCATATGCATGCGATCCAAATTTTTAAGACCCTGAAAGCAAATTTGGTCTCTTTTAAGGCCCTTATTCAATTACTCGAAGATGTTTATATGGTAAAACTATGGCTGAATATCCTCTAGATTATGCTAAATCGTTTTTTAAAAAGTACTAAGACAATTAAAAGTTTATGCATTTGGAGTTCAGCTATGGTCACGAGGGAACAGGAGAGGTTATCAATTACTTAGATGACCCTCTTTCTACTTTCTTAGAGGAAATGACTGATGAAGGATTACTAAAAGACACAACAGTAATTCTTTTCAGTGATCATGGGTTGCACATGTAGGGTATATTTTACCTTCTATAACTCAGAAATGTATTTATTGAAATAAATCTTCCTGGATTATTCATAAATGTACCTCCTGAATTGAATGAAAAATATGGAGATTAAATCGCCCTTAACTAATAAAACTTAGTTTCAATTAAAAATCTTCATCATTTCATAAAACAATTAATTGTTGGTGAATAATATGAAAATTATAAACTTAGTTTATTCAATCCTCTGCAATATTAAAAATAATGTCATGATATTGGAGTGTTTGACTAAGGCTTTTGCTCATGTAAATGATTTCTTAAAATATTTTTTTTTTTTCTAAGAAGAGAAATAGTTTAAACATTGAAAGCTAGATTGATTGAAAGATAGATAGATAGAAAAATAAATACATAAATAAAAGAAGTTTTCTTAAACACTTAGTTGTTTTGTTTGTAAATTATTTATTATCAAAATTCACAAAAAAACTTTTAGGCAATTTAATTATGTTTTTTTTTAGATTAATTTTGATTTTCTTTTATTTTTTAATTTTCTTCTACTTTTTCCATCCCTTAATTCATTTGAAAGGAGCTAATAATCTTAAAAAAATTTTTGAATGCTCAAAAGCAAATTAAAATTCTGATTTTTGTTCTTTTAAAATTTAAAATTTAAACAAAAAAATGAGGGGATATGGTAAATGAAATAAAATTAATTTATTTATTAAATCGATTAACTCAGTTTAGAAAAATTATTCTCAATTATACTCATAATTTGCTAAAATAATTTTGAATAATTGCTTTTAATAGAGTATTGTAAGTAAGCAATTTGAATTATTTTTTTATAAAGAACTTTGTTATTTTGAAATAATAAAAGAACATCAGAATCCCCAAATAATCTAACAAATTTAATGTTTTTTTATCAAAAAACTTCTTCAATTTTTCCAATACTTTTTCTCAATATTTAAAAATTTTTGAGGTTGAAAAGTCGTTTTAAAAATAATTTAAATGAAAAATTTAAGATTGGTTGCTTTGTAACAATAAAATTTGATTACCATAATATTCACTCCGTATATATGAGTTCTTGTGAAAAATACTCTGCTTATGGGTTTGTTTCTGGCTCTTATTTCTAAATTTAAAGCAAGCTTGATACGCTTATTTACATTTGAAATAATTTAAATTTTTAAGCAATTAATAGTTCTTTTTAAAAATTTATTATTTTTTTTCACGAGAGATTGTGTTGATTTTTTCCTAAAGTAAATTACCTTAATTGATTAATATTCTTTTGTCAAAGCTTATATTTTTAATTTTGTATTTTTTTTCAATAATAAACTAGTCTTTTGAAGTTGTTTTTTCCCGGATGTAAGATTTAAAAATTGAGTTACTTATAATTTGAAAATAGATATGCATATCTGTAATAGAAAGTAGTACTTCTTCATACGTAAAATAAAAGACTTCCTTTAAATATAAATACTCAGGTAGAAGACTTTCCAAAATAAATTATTATTAATAAATCAACAATTTATTTATTTTCCATATTTTTAAAAAAGGCAAAAAGAGAAAAGATTAAAAAAATGAATTAAAAAGGAATTACAGAATATTAGCTTGTTGAAGATTCTTTGGTAAAGAATGATGACTAAAAGTCTATCAGTATAGATACTGTAAACGATTAAGAAGGTTTACTTCTCAGTTCTTAGTCAGGGTTTTACAGTAAGATTAAGTATAAGTGTGAACAATTTAAGTAGCTTATAAAAAAACATAAATTGTGTGTATGTACAGGCCTCTCTATAACCTTGAGCATAATTTAGTTGATTTTATATTTTAATTTGAAGTCAGAAAGATGTCCTTATTCTACAGACGATAAATGTGGTAAGTAATTCTTAATTCCTAGCCTACCTAAATGGATACCTATGATTCTATTTAACTGTTGTGTAGCTATTTCTTAAATGCACATGTTTATTGAGAGAAGCACTTATAGTAGAATCGTTACGTTTTATGGCATGCTCCAATCAATTTATCTTTTCTTTTTTAATGACCACACCATTAACTTGCATATTTACATAGGAGCGATGAATGCTCTTCACATAGTGTTTACTTTGATTTTTTCTGCAATATATTTTATTGTTAGAGGATGGCTTGCATTGTATAGGAGATTCAAAAATAAATGGGTAGTAATCAGTACTGCTATCTTGTTGATTTTAATATGCCAGGTTTATTTCAATAATATTGCTAGCTCTTGTGATTATTGGAATCAAGGAATAAATGGATAAATAGAAGAGTAAGAAGGTATGTGCTCAGTGACTGTACCAGATTATTGTTGGTATAAGATAACTCATCACTGGTAAGATTTCTCACTACTTTTTGATGGCTGCGATACAGAACCTGCGACTTAAGATACAAAAGAAGTCATTGATAAGTTCTTCTCTCCCTCAGTAGGAGATAGAAGATACATTGGCTTTACAAACTTAAATTAGCATTCAGAGCTAGATAGAACTGATGAAAGAATGCAGTAAACTGTATTTAACTCTGCAAAAGGTTATGACTCTGTTTTGGAAGCTTAAATTGATAAACATGATGTTATCTTTGACAGAAAGGAATAAAAGTATTTGATTAACATTTAATTCAATGATACTCTATCAAAAGAAAGGAAAAAAATAACTGAGTAACTAAAAGAAAAACCAATTACAAAGAATGTTTTACTAATTTTTATTGATGCAGTCAGTCGTTAATCAATGCATTTAAAAATGCCAGAGACTGTGAAGTGGTTTGAATAAAATACTTAGCAACACAGTTACGAGAAAAGAAACTAAACCTAACAAGCAGAATCCAACAAAAGCTAGTCCTTTGAATTCTACAGATTCAATTCCTTGAAGCCTTTCACATTTGACAATCTCTAAACCTTCTTTTACGGAAAAAGATTGAGAGATGTTCAGTTGCCAGAAGATGAAAAATTAGTTCCCTTAATTGAAAATGCAAAATAGTAAGGTTATGTGACTGGTCACACCAGCGATTACTGCCAAACTATCTCACTAGGAATAGACGAAGAGACAATGAATATTATGAAATCGGTTAGATATGACCATGAAACCTAATCCTACGCTTGTGATCCTAACTATTATGATCCAGAAAGTACTTTTTCACTAACTAAAGGTCCTTATTCATTGGTAAGAAGATGTCTTTATGGAAAGGCTTTGGCAGAGTATCCTTTGGAATATGCCAAAGACTTTTGGTCAAAGTATAAAGATAATTAAAAGGTGTTCCATTTAGAATTTTTGTATGGACATGAAGGAAGTGGTGAAGTGATAAACCATTTAGATCAATATCTCTCCAAATTTTTAAATGATATGACAAAAAGTGGTCTCTTAAAAGATACAACTGTTATAATGTTTAATGATCATGGATTACATATGCAAGGGCTATTCTACATCCTCAAATTAAAAAGTGTATTTATTGAGATTAATCTACCAGGATTATTCATCAACGTTCCCCCTGAAGTTAATGAAAAGTATGGTGATTAAATAGCTTAAAACTAACAAAATTTAGTTACAATTTATAATTTGCACCACTTTTTTAATCATTTAATATATGGAGAAAATTATCCTCATGCAGAAAGTAGTCTAATCAGCTCATTAGATCACTAAAAGACGTGTTAATAAATGGGTATAGAAAACACATATTGCTCATGCAAGTGATCATTCATATTTTTTCAAATGAAATCATACTCTATAAAATAAATATTTAAAATCAATAAAAAATTTTCATGTACTTTATCCTCTCTTCCCGGATAAACTAAAGAATATAAAAATAGTTGTTTTTTGTATGACTTTGCTTATTAATATTTGTGTCTATTCTTATTTTCGATCTTTTTAAAAAAATTAATTAAATTAGAAGTTTTAAATCTTTCACTTTCTGGCAATCATTGATTGCATTACAAGCAATTATTATAATTTCAGGTTAATTTTTATACTTCTAGATATAATTTTTGTAAATTTGTAAACTCTTTGTTTTATCTTCGTACTTTAATTACTCTTTTTATTACCAAGAGAAACATTTATATTTTCAGTATTATTATATAATCTTGCAATTTTTAACAAAGAAAATTTTAATTTTTTCAAATGAGTATGCTTAATAACCAAATTTTATTAACCAATTTATTTTTTGCTCTAAGAAGATGAATATTTTAAATTTTTATAATTGTTAGTTATATATTTTTTATAATAGAGAATTTATAATTCCTTAAAGAAAAACACTGAAATAAGCTCAATTAAATTGTATAAAATAAAACCAGAAACCAGAATTAAAGGAATAAATAATTATGATTAAAAAACTTATCCCTTTTATTTACTTTTAAATAAAATTTTTTGCTTTATTTTTTAAAAGCTTATAAATGAATTTATTAGCAAAAAAAATTTATTGAAAGCAAAAACTATTTATGCCAATAAATTTTTTTTTTTTCATCTTTCTTTTTCTGTCTGACAAAAATCATTTGGATTACAAGAGAGAGATCAATTAAATTTAATTTTAATTTTTTTCTCTTTATTTAACGCATTTTGTATATTAATAAACTCTAGATTTTATCTTTGTTCTTTAATAATTACTTTTTTTATAAAACATTACCCTATCCATTTTTAATTTTTCTAACTCTGTCTTTTTTTATAATCTTTCTAACATTCTTTTTTCATAAACGTACATTTTAAAAAGTTAGCTGTTACTGCTTAAAAAGAAAAAAGTAAAAAAAATTAACATTGTTTTTTCTTAATTTTTGTAAAATAAATTAAAACCATATCAAATTTAAATTTTATTCTCCTTATATTAATATAACATAAATAATTGTTTAATTATCTTAAATTTTATAAATTTATTGTGCTACAAATATGATAGAAATTTTTTATTCAATAAGTAATATCATTTAATTTGAATAAAATTATTCTACAAATAAAAATCTATTTGAATAAACATTTATCATTAAATGTTCGTTTATTGTTTATTGAATCATATTATTTCCTTTATTTTTGAATTAGATTTTTTTTATTTTAAAAATTATTAAATTAATTTATTAGCAAATAATTATTTATTTATTTATGTATTCAAAGATTAAAATATTTTTTCTAATGTGCTATTTTATTATTATAAAAACTCAAATAAAATTTGACAATTAAATAATTAAAAATTTTATCTTTAATTTCTTAAAAAATAATATATAAATAAAAGTAATAACTATTTAGATTAGTCGATTATTTAATAATTTTACTTGAGACTTATGTTAACCTCTAATGAAAAATAATAATAATATTTATTATCTTAATAAAATATAAAATAGAGTCCATAAAAGTGTCTAATTTAAAACAACTTAAATATTTATTTATTAATAAATTTAATATTAAGCGCAAAATTTAAAAAAATTAAGAGATGAAAACAATTTTTATTTTCCAAAATTTTTAAAATGCTGATCATGATTTAAAAATGAAAATTTATTTTTTGTAATGTTTCTAATTAAGGAAAATATGACCACTATCACTCATTATACAGTCTTGTTTGATTAAAGTATTGTAATTAAAGCCATGAAAATATATAATTCAATTTATTATTTTATAGCTTTGAAGACATTAAAATTATAATAAAATACTTTTACTCTTTCAATTAAAAATCTTAGATAGATTATTCTACTTTTAAAGAGCATCAATGCTTGCTTAATTTATTTTTATTCAATGCCATCAATTTTATTTTTTTTGCATTTAGAGTTTATTGACAATTTTTAAAGCTCCTACTTTTTAAAACATGTTCAATATTTGAAAATTATTGAATATTTTTATATATTTAATATTTTTGTTAAATAAATAAATTGTTTTAAAATTATTTTTGAATTTTTATATTTAAAATTCTTACAAGCAAATTCATTCACTAATAAAAATTTAGTCTATATATCTGCTTGGTGCGTCATTATTTGTGTAATAATTTGTTTATTGGATTGATATCTTAAAATATATATTGAAAAAATAAACACTTTTATTTTAATATCATATATTCTAATAACTATTGTTATATTTCACATTCCCAAATTCAATAAAAAAAAATTTTTTATTATTAAAAATTACTTTTAAAAAAAGTATTTTATTAAATATAGACTTGTAAATTCTAAGATACATTCTTATTTAAATTATTTCTAATGACTTTTTAAAAATAAGATATTTAATAAACATTATAAAATAATTAGACACAAACTTAAATTTATTTCAAAAATGAAAACAGCACTAATTTAACTTGATCATAGTGATTCAACTGATTTTGAGGATAATAGCCTATCTAACGATTAAGAATATGAAGATTTTAGTGACAGCTAAGAATTATAAATCAGCAACTAAGTAAAGAAGCCTTCTCTACATTAACTTTTAGCCTATAAGCAACAAATTTAACATGAAGTTTAAGGTAGTGATGAAATAGGAGGAGGAGGAGAAGAAGAAGAAATTATTGATAGATTATAAGAGCTTAACATTATGAAATGCAAAAATTCTTACTTGGCTTTTGATTAAGATTATCAAATAAAGCCAAAAGAAGATATAATTAGCTTAATAGTAAGTTAAATAAAAAAACTATCTACTATTCATAATTTATCCTATCAAAGAGCTTTTAATTTGCTAAGGTCATAAAAGTATGATATGAAGAATTGCTTGAGGATTCCTGAGGATTTAACGAATATCATTAATCCCTAATCAGATGAGAAACTTTATTCTTTGCGAAATGGTAACTATTGCTTGTTATGTGAAACTCCCTTATAAAGTAGTGAAAAATACTCTCTTGATTGTGGACACTTTTTTTGCAAGAGTTGCTTTTAAGAATATATGAATTCAATTATCATTTAAGGAAATTAAATATTCTAAAAGACATGCCCTTAGGAAGGATGTAGTGAAATGATATGCTTAAATGAATATTTGGAGTTTTTTAAGAACCACTAATAGTAAATATAAATCTAAAATATAATAATAAATGACTGCTTGCTTAAAAGTGAATACTTATAGGTGTGTCCTTTAAGAAATTGTGAAAATATCTTTAAATTTACAAGGTAAAATGCTAAATAACAATATAACTTAAACTGCGATTGTTTAAAAAAATTTTCATGCTAATCATGTTAAGATGAAGCTCATCTTCCATTGACATGCTAATAAAAATAGAAGTGGGATAGAATGATACAAAGTGAAGATTAAAATATTACTAAAAATCTTTAGTATCTGATTTAAAATACAAAAGCTTGTCCATCCTGTAAATCGCCTGTTGAGAAAAATGGAGGTTGTCAACATATGAAATGCTGGAATTGCTAAACACGATTTTGCTGGGCTTGTTTGGAAATCGCTAAAGATTTTTACCATTCATAGAGCTGCAATAAGATAGTGAATCTTTAAAATTATTGCCATGAATTAAGATAGGATATAAAAATTAGAGAAATATAAAGCGAATACCTTTATTTTAAACATGCAGCGATGCTAAGTTAGTAAGATTACTAAAAAAATATTCACTTTATTCAAGACCATATTGAAATTGTTTTCAAAAATGAAAACGAAACAAAAAACTAAATGGAATTATTTGTTCATTCGCTTAATGTTCTGCTAGAAGCAAAATATGTATTTTATAACTGCTTCCCACTTAAATTATTTGAAGAAGATAATTAAAAGATATCTTATTTAGAATTTTTAAAGAACAATTTAGAATTTTAATTAAATCAATTAGAATATCATTTGACACAAGAGGCAAGAACCTAATTTAGTTTACAAGATTTTAGTAGAAGTAAAATTTAAGATATAGACTTAGAAGATAAATATACCCTCTATAAGGTTATAACTTTAGAATATGTGAATCAATTAAAGGATTCTTTAAGAAACCTAATAGATGAAGTTTAACAAAACTTCCCTTCTAAAGAACTTTTCGAACAAAATGAAATGGAACTTTTATAATTTATTCAAACTTAAAAAGAAGATTTTAAATATTATCAACTTTCATCAAAAGAATAATCATAATAAAATATTTTTTGTGACTATTGCAAATAAAACCCAATAGATAATGATTATGGTTTATGTGGATTATGCTTCTACACAGAACTAAATTAATTTGATATTGAAAATTGAATTTAACTTTAAAAAAAATTAACATATTATAATTAAACTAGCAAATAAAATTTGCTTAGAAGTAGTATAAGAATATTTTATTTATATATATTAAGTATTCTTTTTTTATATTAAATTAAATTATATCATTTTTTTTTTAAATTATAAGCAAATATTCTAATTAAATTTATCAAATAACAAGAATGTTTTCTTAATAATTAATTTACAGATTTTTTTTAATTTACTTTCAATTATTTGCATTAAGAAAAAAGTCATATTTTTATGCTTAAAAATGTATTTTTTGTATAAATTTATAAAAAACAATTATGTTAAAGCTGTATTTTCAGAGTCAATAATCGATCTTTGAATCAAACTTAATTTTTTTAATTTATAAGATAGATATTAGAATTAAATTTAATTATTAAAATACTCATTCATTTACTTCTGTAAAATTTATTGAAATGTAATAATGAAAGTCAACTTATCAAATTTTCTTTATTTAATTAGGAAAATCAATAATTTATTTTATTTAAATATTTATTTACCTTAAATTATATTACATATTTTAAAATAATATTAAATATTTTTAGATTTTTATCAAAAATAAACAAATTATTAAATTGTTAAAAATTTTTAAACTGGATAGAGCTTTTGTAACAAAGGAATGAGGTGAATATTTAGAATACAATTTGACTAAATCATTATATTTAAAAGTATTTTATTTTAAAAGATTGATAAAAGTATTTTATTTAAAAAGATTTTGATAAAAGTATTTTTTATATTAGGATTAATAGAGCTTAAAGGTACTTTTTTATTCTAAAAATTTATAATAATTTATTTACTTATTTTAGAATATGAATCCTTATTTTTTTAGATGAAATTAGAATTTTTAAAACTAAGTTTTTTTATTAATTTAAATACAGAATAGTTTATATAAAAAATAATATAATATAGTTATTAAAAAAAGATAAATATAAAAATAAAAAAATATTAAAAATGAGTAATGCGATAGATAACCAAAGTATTTCAACTGATAGCTGTTCAACTCCTGAAAAATATTACTCTGAAAAGTTTTATTTGAATGAAGATTTATAAATTGGTAAATAAGTAAAATAATTCCTTCTATTAACTGAAGCTGAAAAATAGGTGGATATTTCTTTCTAAAATGAGACTGTGATTGCTGATAAAATATCAAGGTTTTAAAATAAAAATGGTCAAAAACGTAGTTTTGCTTTTGAAAATAATGACCAGTTAAAGTTAAAACTAGATATCATATCTTAAATATTTAATGAAGTATAAAAAATATCTGAATCTTACTAGTTATCTGCTGGCAGCGCTTTTAATTTACTTAGATCATTTAATTACTCTTTTTAGGATTGTTTTAGCTTACCTAATAATCTAATATAAAGAATTTTCTCTCATACAATAATAAATTAATCATTAGAATTTATTTGTGAATGTTGTTCATGCTCTTTAAATGAGATAAATTTTTACACTTTTGATTGCAGACACTCTGTTTGTGAGAAATGCTTTGAAGAACACATGAAATAATCAATAAATTAGAACCTAGATATCTTATCTTAAACTTGTCCTGTAAGTTAATGTAAAGAATATCTTGGATTGAAAGATGTTCAAGATTTTTTCAAATTAATTGGCAATTTAGAATATTTCGACAATATCTTAATTGATGAATATTCTAAAAAGAAAAATAATTAGAAAAATTGTAATTTATTTAAAAGTGTGAATTGCTTTTAATTCGATTAAATGTAAAATAACGCTTTTTGCAATTAAATATGTAATTGTGAATAAAAGTTTTTTTGCAGTTCTTGTGGAAAAGAAGCTCATTAACCTATTACTTGTCAGTAAAAGCTCTAATGGGATAATTAATATCAAAACTATGATTAAAAAACAATTTAGTATTTAACAGAAAATAAAAAAGCTTGTAAAAGTTGTAAATGGACTATAGAGAAAAATGGAGGTTGTGACTAAATGAGCTGCATTAATTACAAAAAGACTTTTTGTTTGGTTTATCCTGAATTAAAAGCAAATAATCTTCATTCAAATAATCTGAAAAATCAAATTTTAGATATTAATAAAGTAAAATTACTTAAATTTTAACAAAAATTCAACAAATATAACCTTATACTTTATCAAAGCAAAATGAAATTCAATAAAAATATCTAAATGATTTAAGAAAGGATTGAAATAGTATTCAAAAATGAAAATGAATTAAAATAAGAGATGGAATTATTTATTATTCCTTCTATGAATTTATTAATTCAGGCTATAATAGTTTATCAACATACAATTCCTCTCGCATATTTTTAGTTAGATAACCTAAAAATAGCTTTCTTAAAATTATTGCAACAAGATTTGAAGCTTTAAATAAGAAAGCTAGAAAAGTAATTAATAGAAAAAATCAGCAAATAATTGGATATCGAAAAAATAGTTAGATACAACTATTAGCTTGACCTTAAAAGTAAATACAATCTTATGAGGATTAAGATTTAAAAACAAGTGGATTAATTGAAATAATCTTTAGAAAATGTACAGGCTCAAATTAATTCAAATTTTACTGATACTAAATGAGTTTGATAATGAAAAAAAAAGTAAGTATTTAAAACAAGAAGATTTAAAAAGAAACTAATTTTTAACAAGATAATTACACTCATTTTAGATATTTGCAAAATTTTAAATTATAACTTGTCATTAAAAATATTAATTATGATTTTATTGATGTGTATGAGATGAAGATTAATACTTTGTTCGTATGAATAAATTTTAAAAATGTAATTTTCTCATTAAATAAAAATAATTATAGTCTATAAAATGTAATGATTAAATTTTATAATTAATTATTATTATTTTGTGTTGGTCAGTTTTTTTTCCAAAAAAAAATTTTAATTCATTTAGAAAAACAGAATCAAATTTAAAGTTTTATTTTAATTATTTATTTTTAATAAATTAATTTCAAATTATATTTCAAAATTACTTTTTTATCTTATCTGAATTAAAATTTTAATCTTTTATTTATTAAAAATAATATATTATTTTATTATTTTAAAGCAAATTTTAATTGATTATAGCAAAATAACTTATCAAAAATGCTATTAATAAGTATCTCTAACAAATAAAAATATCTTTAAATTTAAATCCAAATGAATTAATTAATTTTAAGGTTATTACTAAAAAACTCTTTCACTGTTTAAATAAATGAAAGGAGATTAATTTTGAATTTTAATTTGCTTTTTGGTTAGTGAAAATAATAAAAACATAAATAAATCTTAAGTTTTTCGAAATTAGTAGAGGATCATAATTACTTTGTTTAGAGAGAAAAAAGCATTTACATATGGATTTCTTGATATTTTAATTAGCAAATTTTTCTGCTTATTAAATTTATAGATAAATCAAAAATAGATTAATTTATGTCTGAAAGTAACTTATTTGTAGCCACCACAAAAAATAAATTAAATGTATTTATAAATATAAATAGGAAATTTATTTTTATCAGTTTAAGCAAAATATCAAAAAAAATTCCTAGTTGTATGTTAACTTACTAATGTATTTTTATCTTATTTATAATGAGCTACATTTAAATTCAATTGAAACGATATCATATTTTAACAGGTTTTTACTATTCTTTTAGCTTACTTTTTCACAGATTTTTAATTAAATATTTTCTAATGAATGATTAAGAATCTTTAAGTATTTTGAAGACTTAATTTATGAAATTAGCTCAAATTATTTAAAATATAATAAAAATTCAAACTTCTTTTAAAATATAAGCTGAGGGAAAATATCGCTTGTATTCATAGTTCTTTTATTCTAATAAATACATTGGCAAATGTGATTTAATTGATTTTTTATGCTTTATTTTTAATTAAAAAGGCATTCATTTAAAAGCTAATTATTTGAAATAGATTTATCTATTTTATTGCTGGTATGAAATTTTATAAAGAATGAATTTAGTATAAATTTATGAATATGATAGGTTTACTAAAATTAATTAAAAAAATTTGTTAATATGAATGATTAAAAACTGAGTATAACAGCCAATCATAGTAAACAATGCTTACATACAAAATAGAATGTAATTAAAATATAGAAATTATTTAATGTTTTAAAAGTAAAATAATCAAAGTAATTTTGCTAAAATAAGGTTTGCGATTCTTTAGCAATCATATTTTTAGTATTTAGTAATGTCAGTAAAAATATTTAAAAATTCGCTTTGTTTGAGATATCTCTAGTGCGCTATCAGTATATTTTATGAACTAAAAATATCTTTCATCATTACATTGATTGGAATATATGCAAGTTCTTTATTTAATTTTAAAAAATACATAATTAAAAAAAATTAATAAAAAATACAAGATAAATTAAATTTCTGGGAGATTTTTCGAACAATTTGTTTATTTTGAGATTTTAGGTAAAACAAGTAGAGTAAAGAATAATCAAAAAAAGTATTTTTACTATAAAGAAGAAATCTAATTTTTTATATGTTTATAAATACATAAAATAGTATAATTGAGCTCAAATAATTAATTCCTCAATAAGATGTAAATATAGAAGAAAATAATCATATATCACTCTACTGAAATTACGAACTCATTTTTAAATCCGTTTCTCTCAGATAATCAAAGAAATTTAGAGTTAAGCAGATTTTTTCATTTTAAGTAAAAAAAAGTATTAAAATGCAACAAATTTAGTAAATTATTAAGTTGAAGAGTAAGACTATTTTTTCAAATTAAGTAAGTGAGTAAATAAATAATAGCAAAATTAAAAAAAATCTTTTAATCAAATTGTGATTTGCTAAAAGTAGAAAAATAATATTTCAATACATTTTCAAAGCCTTTATAAACAATGTGAATATGAATGTGAGCGAATAGCGAATAAAATATTTTTTAATATAAATTAATGTTCAAATAATTCAGATTAAAAGTAATGAATTATTTTGGAAATAGATTATTGATAAAAGTAAAGAAAAAATGTAGTATATAATGAATCTTGAATTATTATGAATGATGAATATTGTGTTTAAATTTTGATTAAATTTTTCAAGAAATTAAACAAACAAATAAATGTTAAGAATGCTTGAACAGGTAGAAAATTTATTACTGCACTATTTATCTTTTTGAATTATATTTTTACATGAGTGTTATGCTTTACTAACTAATTTAATTATTTTGTTTACTAAATTCGCTGTATTGCATTGTGACTACGATTAACTTTGTACATTTAATTATTGATTTCCATTCTTTCCTATTCTTTTGATTTTTTATTTAGTTTTGAGGATTTATTATTGTAATTGCTTTGATTGTGATTAATTCATTGTGAGATATTTAAAAAAACAGTAAATTAAGAGAATCTAATAATGAAAAGAGAGAGTCAATTAGTAGAAAATTAGACTCGATTTATAGATAACAATCAGAGCGCTTAAAATTAGGAACATATCGTACCCAACGCATAGGAATACGATACTCCTGTATTGAGGTCCGTTCAAGACTAAGCCTAGTTACAATAAATAAATTCTATAAATTAACCTTAGGTGCCTAACATTCGGAGCAGCATTAAAGAATCGGGTACTTCACCCTTTTAGGTTTAGAGAGAGCGTAAATCTACTTTTTCTAGATAATTTTAAGAATAAATATAGTCTGTTGCTGCAGTTGCAACCATAAGATAGGAGGAGGAGGATAAAATAAATAGCAAGCATGAAGATTTGAACGATGAAATAGATGAACAAGCTAACGAGTAGAGCAAGTTTAGTCAAAAAATAATTGAATAAATAAAAAATGCTTCTTTTTCAATATTTAATTTGCTCACAAATTAGGTGCAGCAATTCGAAAATAAGGAAATGGAAACTAAATACATATAAGCTAGGTTAGAGAATACTTTTGATAGCTTTATCTGTATTTAATCCTTTTTAATTTTGAGTTATCTTGCTTTATTCATAGTAAACATTTCAAGAGGCGAGTTTAATAATCAGGTCAACTCTACTTAGTAAAATTCCTCATCTCAGTCGTCTGGCAATTCTTAATAATATAAATTTCATACTTCTCTTGTTGAAGTTATATGGCAATTAATAATAGCAATTTTGAATTTGGGATTAATTTGTATCAGCAAAAGCGATAAGCTTACTGTAAGAGGTACCCTCATTCTATGTTAACTGGCTGAATTAGTTAACTTAGATAGATTATTATTTGGAGATATTAACGATTATTTATATGACAGTTTTACTAACACTTCTTCCTCTAATTCTGCCACAAATGGCTAAACTTCTATTAATACGTCTGATAATTGGGATGTTTATATTGAGTTAAGATATGAATTAATCAAATCGATTGTTATCATGATAGGTTGCTTTTTGCTTATTAAAAATATGATTGGCTGGAATTTCAGATTGCTTTTTAGTGTAATGCTCACTTTTGCTTTTGGTATTATTTTATATCATGAAAACTCTTTTTGGTTATTTTTGACTTCTTTGATTGTTTTAACTTTTGTCTTTAACTACTACTTTTATTACGAAGAGAAGAAGAGTAGAATTTTGTTTTCTGAGTTCTACTCTCATTAGGACTAAAACTCTCCAAGTCTCTACAATATGATCCATGAGTAAATCTCTTCAGGCTTAATTGTCGTAGCTCGCAACTATTCCGAAAGCAGCAATGAGCTCCTTTAATTAAAATTTGCTAATAAAATATCTATTGAGTAGCTCTAATGCAGTAATGAGAGCAATATTTTACAAAAATTTAAGGAAATTTCAGTTAAATCAGAAATGAATAAGTCTATTGGAGATAACAAAAGCTAGGGAAACACTTCTTCGTTTGACATAAACTCGAAAGGGAATAAAGAAGAATAATTAAATGAATAAAAAGGAGATGAAAAGCGTAATTCTAGCTCTAATTCTAACTAAACTTTGTATGATAAGCTAGTACAATATATTGAAGATATTCTTAAGGCACAACAAGAACAACAAAAATAGATAAATGAGTAAAATAACATGATGAGTATCCACTCTATTAAGAATCAGAGACATTAAGTTTATCAACCCAGTATCATAAATAAAATAAAGACCGATTAAAGTAAGAAAACTAACAGCATGATCCAACTGGGTAAATCAATTTAGAGAATTTAAAAGAGACAAAATAGCTCAACACCTTTTAACAGTAAAAACAAGATGCAAACTCCTCAAAATCATAGCACGTTAATCAAAGCTAATTTTAGTAGCAATCTAATTTAAGGGAGTAATTTGAAATAAATCTAGTCAGAATTTTCTATTAAGTAGAAGAACATTTCAAATATTTAAGAATAGAACCAAAAAACTAATTAAAATATATCAAATGGTAAGTTAGAAAATAACCCAGATTTAAAACTAAAAAAAAAGAGCAGCTTTATCAATTTAAATGCAGTAGCCAATTCATATACTCCTTAAAATGCAGCTTTAAACAGTGTTTCTCCAATCCGCGGAGGAAATATTGGAAAGTCAACTCCAAGTGGGGATGAGGGTTATTATGATTCGTAAAACAGAGGAAGTAGCAATACCAAAATAAAAATTTTGTAAAGCGCTTTTTCAAATAATAATTCTCCCGATCGCAGAAAAGCTGCAGATAAGAAAAATGAAAAGAGCTCATTTGGGTAGCTCATTTATGGAGTTTTAAAGTCAAGTAATTAAGACAGCCAACAAAAGTACGAATTAAATCAGCTGGGGTTGAAAGAGCAGATTTCAAACTAGAAAGAGAAGACTTCAAGCAAGAAAAGATTAAGTTCTACTCCAAAATAATCAAAATACCATTAAAAAGCTTAAAAATTAAAAGACAATCATTTCGAAGATGAGAGCTGTAACATCAGAGATGAGCAAATCTAATCCATTGACAAAAATATAAATACTATACATTTAGGATCTAATAACACTTGTAAATTGGATAAAACGAATAACAAGAAAACAAAGGATATAAAATAAAATGAAGATGATGAATATGAATGTTAAGAGAGCAGCAGTAGCAGCAGCAGTAGTAAGAGCGAAGAAAATGCAACAAAAGACAAAAATTTATTTGCAAATAGCACAATTTAAGTACAATTGCCAACTTCTGAAGTTAGTTTTCAGCAGTTTGATTTTAAAATCAATCTAATTGAATGGGACAATTCCCCAGCTCTTATAATATTGGTTACTGAGACTACTGAAAAACTCGTTAACGAAAAGCTTAGAGAGTTAGAAATGTACAAAGAGGAATTGCTTTATACAATGCAGCATATTTCACGTACTCCTTTAAACAGTATTATCAATCTCTCTGATATAATGCTGAACGAATATTCTAAACAATACAGAATAACGAGTAGTTAAAGGTAGATCATGAATATTCACTCTATTTTGTAAAGCAATAATTAAATAAATAACAATGCAAATAATTATTAACAAGTCAATGCCGTCTCTGTTAATAACAATAACATAAACATAAACAGTAACTAATATTTAAGACAAGCAAGCACAAATTCTTAAATTAACATATTAACGAATAATTAAAACACCAATAATAACACTCCTAGCGCAATAAATAACTATCCCAGCCTGAATTAACATTTTTCTAGCATAAATGCTTAGCAATAAATAGAGAGCTAACAGTAAAATAATTTAAATCAACCATTAAATAATTTTATTAGCAATGTCAACTCAAACAGTCCATTAAAAATGGCTGCATAAGTAGCAAATAATAATACTAATGCCATGGCTTCATTGCAAGAGTAGTAGCTTAACGAATTAGAATCTGTTGTATAAAACCTGCACATTATTAAGAATAATGGATTAATACTGCTACATACAATAAATACTGTAACGGACTTGTCATACTTTTAGACAAACCAAGGTAAGCTTAACATTGATCCTGAAAATTTCAGCTTACAAAATATAATAGAAGAAATTTATGACCTTTACCTTCATTAAATTTAAGAAAAAAAACTCACATTTTAATTCTACATTCCTCAGAATTTAGACAGCATTTTTTCAGATAAAAAACGTGTTTTACAAGTTTTATTTGAAATAATCGGAAATGCAATAAAATATACTAATAATGGATTTATTCAAGTTAAGATCAAAGAGTAAGAAAAAGGACTAATTTGGGTTAAGGTTTAAGATAGCGGATAAGGTATGTCCGAAAGTCAAAAGCACAGTCTTTTTAGCAATAAGCTTATTTAGTATTATAGCAGAGAAAGAGACTTCAGCAAAAAAAATAGTGCAGGTCTAGGTCTTGATTTTTCTAGAAAAGTAGTTGGCATCCTTGGTCCCTTTCATGAAATATTCATCAAGTCCTCTGAAGGGGTAGGGAGTGCTTTTAAATTTTTACTGTATAGCGATTACAAAATTAAAAATAAAGTTGATGTCCACGAATTAAAGTAGCGCTTATAAAAATTGTAGATATAAATGGAAGGAGAGCTAGGTGGAGGAATATTTACTCCTGATATCTTGCATTCAAATAATAATGATATTAATTTTTTTTCATAAACTCAACAAAATGCAAATGTTACTTAATAAATTCATGCTTAAAATGCTCACAGCAGCAACCAAATGTTGATGAAAAAAATAATTGAAAATCAACAGCATCCTCAATCGATATTTCAAAAAAATAATAAAAGAGGTTCTCAGTAAAATTAAATCCCAAATGCAAACAATAGCAGGATTTGTGATATAAATGATTTTAATGGGGCTATTTCAGATGTGGTTGAAGGTGAATTCGTATCAAATAATAAAATTATTTAAACCACTGCCAAAAAAGATGCAGATCATTAAACCCAAATATTTAATGGATTCAATGGAGATAAGTCAAATCTCTCCTACCTTAAGTATTCGCAGCCTAAAATAGAAAAATACATGTCACTCGAATATGATACTAATTAGAAGTACAGATTTCCTTAATCTGCTTAGCTAAATTAGGTATCTACATTTGACCACGAAGGCGCTATATCCTCTGTAATTGTTGGTGGATTAAACAATAAAAAGAAAAAAAAGAATCAAAACAAAGGTTAAAACTTCACTTCGTAAAATGCGTTATAGGTGCAGTAGTAAAGAATCGGATAAATAATATCTGAGAATAAAAATATGTAAAGCGACTAAAGGATACCTTGCATTGAGATTAATGAGGATATTGAGTAAAAATATAATGGTGAAGAGGGTGATATGGATTCAAATCTTAAATAATTAAATCTTAATAAAGAGTATAAATAAAATCACAGTCAAGACTCTCAGAACAAGTCGCATAAAATAGACTAGAATAATTATTCAACTAGAAATATTGATGATTCTACTGCTTAAAATTAGAATTCCAATAATTTAAATTTCAACGTCTACCATAGATAATCCTTTGTAACACCATTTAATCATGAAATAAAAGAATAAGATAATGTTGTGTAGGTTCATATAAACTCGTACTTTCAAAATATTCATGAGTCTCCCCATATGTAATCATAAAGACTAAATCATTCACAAAATGTTTCTGATGATTCTTGCATCACAGTTGGAGCTATCAATAATTTTCTTCACCAGTCTCAATCAGTGGACTAAAGCGCCTAAATTCCAAAGCGTGTTTACAACTCAACTTCAACTAAACCTAATAATTTAAAATAATTAGGTCCATCCATCTTTATGTAGAGGTATCCGTAGAATCCAGATTATAATTAAAACTAGTAACAATATCTTAATCTACCAATCTAAAGACCTAATTTGTTCAACTTCAATGTAATCTCTCACTAAAGGATAGAAATTAATTAAGTAGTTAACAAAAACAATGTAGTTGATGATTTAGAAAATCAAGAACCTCCTCACGAACAATCTATATTAGAACACGGATCACCAGGAATACAAAACAAACATGAAAGTATTTACATAGACTAAATTAGCCCTCATCCAAAACTTGGATATAAAGTCTCATCCTAAATTTAATAATAACAATAATCAATTTAGCCACATATATAACATTAGCATATGGCGTAATAATCTCCTTAAAATAATCAGTAGCAAGTATCTCAGGTTTAATAATACCCGCCTAGTTCTCCTTATAAGAGAATGAAACTTGAAAGAAAAGAAACTAAAAACTCTACTGTAATTTGTCAAACACTTAAAATTGATGACTATGATTCAATGCTTTATCATACTTTTCCTGAAAAAAGCTACGTGCTTGGCGTTGATGATAACATTTTTAACTTAAATATCTTAGAAATGGTATTTAAAAAGTGCAGCAATGTCATTTTTCATAAAGCTGGTAATGGTGAAGAAGCACTTTAGAAAGTGAAGGCTTTGAAACAAAACTAAAATGCTTACTACAAAGTCTTCTTACTTGACATTCAAATGCCAGTAAATATTTAATTTAACATTTAAAATAATATTTTTATATTAAATTGATTTTCAAATAACAAATAGATCATGGATGGATATAAAACACATAGCGAATTAAAAAAATTAATGAAAAAAAAATTTATAGAGTAGAGCCCTGTTTTTGCTGTTACTGCTTTTGCAAATGAAAAGTAAATATGTATATAGTAAGGAATGGAAGGTTTTATAGAAAAGCCGATTAACATGAAGCTGTTAATCAATTTGATTTATGACTATTTCGTTAAAAATGTAAGAAACCACAATCCTTGATAGTTTTGACTACTTCTTATAGCAATAAGATAAATTAATTGAAAAATAACTAAAAAATGAATTAAAATAAATAACTAAATTATTAATCAAAATAATTAAAATAAGTAAGGAAATAACTTAATAAACTAATTAATTATTATAAGGTAAATAAAAAAACAGTTCTAAATAATAACTAATTGATATTTATAAAATGACTTATAAATAATATTATCTCATACTAAAATGTTAATTTTGTAAAGAAAAATATAATTATTTTCCTCAATCAAAATGTATAAAATTAAATAAATTGGTAGCTAATAGCTTTTAATTTCAAGACAAATATTCTTTCACACATAAAATATTTATTAATAAAATAAAGTAATTAACAAAAACAATAAATAAATAACTCTTAAATTATAGTAAATATAAATTATCTTAATTGTCTTAAACCTCACTATTCAAAAAAATATATAATGTCCTAACTAATTTAATATAATTTATCTCTTTCTTTTTGTACCATTTTTATAGTCAAGTAATTATTATTATATTATTTATTTAATGCTTAACTAACTAATTCATCTTTCTGAATTAGTTACCTAAGTCTTAACTGATACTGTATAAGTACTTAATTATTTTAGGTTTAAATTAAATTAAAATCAAATTCAAACAATAAAAATTTATAAATTATTTTTGATAAAAATGAATTAAGATATAATCAAATGGCAAGATAAAAAATAATTTAATGACATCAACTAAAAAGATCAAAAGGGAGAAGGATTATAGTAATTAAAACTACAATTAAAATGAAATATATATATTATATGATATATGAGTTTAATTTTATAAGATACTTTTAACAAAGACAATTTTGATTGTAGGCGTTTATTGAATTGAGTTTAAAGGAATTCAATAATATCCATTAATCTAAATTCGATTAAATATTTAACTTATGGAAATCTTTTTTTAAATTTATAGCATGCTTGATGCTGTTTCAAATGTATACTTTGATGAATAAACTGTTGTTTTTTTATTTATATTTTCAATAAATGAATTATCTGGATAAAAAAGTTTAAAAATATTTGAAGCATGCAATCTAATTAAAAAATGTAAGTAAATACATACATATAATGTAATTTTTTTTAATACTAACTAATATGTGATTATCTTTGAAAATTAATTAAATTATTATAAATATATTATTTTCACCTCATATAAACTTATAGAAAGTATTTTCGTCTTCTTATTATTTAGATTTTGGAGCTTATTGTGTTTTAACACTCTTTTTGCTTAAATTAGAGCTAATTAAACCATCTTTCCAGTATTTTACGAAATATTAGTTACCATTCTCATCAGTTTCAATTCCATCGCCATGTTTTTTATCATCCTCAAATTAACCATTATAACATTTTATTTTACCCTTTTTGTAGTAGATTACACCATTGCCATGTTTTTTACCATCTTTAAAGTTTCCTTAATATTCATGCTTGTTTTCTACTTTTTCTACTCCATACTTAGATCTTTTGTTATACTCATATTCTCCATTAAACTCAATTCCTTTAATTTTATCACAATAAAATCCAACGCCATGCTTTAAACCCTCATTAAAAACACCTATTATATATATATATTTAATTTAGTTTATGTTTAATATTTATTGAAATTATACCTTCAAAGTAACCTTTTTTCCCTCCATCATATAAAATCTTTCCAAAACCATGATATAAGTCTAGAGAAAAATCACCTTCGTAAATATCTCCGTTTCTCATATAAAGTGTTCCTTTGCCATGCTTCTTGTAACTGTCATCAGATTCATCGAAGAATACTTCTCCAACGTATTTAATTTTGTCATCAGTGTAGTACAAAGTTCCATAAATCATTGAATTATCAACAAATTTACCTTCTAAAACTAATCTATTATTGCTATAAAGCCTACCATAATCCCAATACTTGCCATTCAAAAGACCTCCCTTATAGCAATCTCCAGTTGGGAAAGTTAAAACAGTTTAATAAATTAAACTCTTTTGTGCACTTCCATTAACTTAAATTTCTGTATCATAAAAAGACAGTTTTCCATCTACAGGATCCCAGTTAGTTAATCCGCCTGTTAAAATTAACAAAATCAATAAAGAAAAAATTCAAAAAATTATTTTATAAAATAGCTATCTCGAATTGTTAATTTTAAGATTAAAAATGATTTAAATTTAATTATAAAAATAGTCAAAATTAGAAAATTATTTTAATTTATTTATTTATATTTTGCAAACATTATAAGTAGAAAATATTTAAAATAATTTATTTATTTAATAAAAATGAGCAAAACATTAAATAATTAAAATAAAAATAAGTTATTTAAAGATAAAGAAAATGACAAAAAACTAAAAGATTTATCCAAAAAATTAGAATTTATTAATATGATTAAATGAATTATGAATTATTTTTTAATAATAATTTTATTTTAAAATAGCTTTTTTAAAATTTAATTTAAAATTAATTAAGTAAAATTACTTGTAAAATTTAATCAAAATGAAAAATAACTCATAAAATTATAAAAATGAAATAAATTGAATTAATAAAATTATTATTTTAATATAAAAAAAATACCTTTATATTTGCATCCTTCAAGTAAATGCTGGACAACATGCCAACTATTCGATAGTGATTTGATTAAGTCTAACATACTTAAAACTTTTTCTTCTTGCTAAAGACTAGAAGCAGAAACGATTCCTTAGGTTGGTATTTCTTCGAAGATAGAATATGTCATTATCGAATAATCAAATAAAAATGCCTTAGCTTGTTGGCCATTTATGTAAAGTGTCTTATTTTCTGTTATGAATAACAAAGGACTGGTCTTATTATTTATTGAGGGGGTACAATTGCTTCCTAGAAAGTCGCAAGAAACCCAATTTCCAAAGAAATCTAAGAATTTTTTAGTAGAATTAAAAAGACCATTAATCGACTGAATGACTTTATTAAGCTGTTATTATTCCTTAAATAGCTCTTATTTATCTTTTGTATCATCAATTAATGTTTTTGTAGCATCAGATTTAGGCATTCTTGTTGATTCTTCAAAACCTAAAACTGAAGTTTTTTTTGTAAACTAGTTCAACAAAAATCCACTGTGAGGTAAACCAAAATTTCCAAAATATCCTTAGAAGACTCTATCATCTGACATTAGCATTCTGCCTTCTCCTGTAAGAATTTCTTTTAAGCTAGTTTCATCTTGTTTCTTTAATAAAAAATATTAATTTAAATATGTTTATTTTAATTAAAATGCTAGCTACTTTTGCTTTACTATTAATATGATATTCTGTTTTATAAGGAGTGAAGAAGTAAGATTTATTTCCTTATTTAAGTAGAACTGAGCCTCCAGGTATAAAATAAAATTATGAAGAGCTAGTAAATTCGTTACTTGCTTCAAAATCGTGTTCTTTTATTGAATCTAAAATGTAGTTCTTTGGGAAAGATCCTATTTTTTTAATAGCTGAGATAGGTCTATTTTCCTTGTTTTTAAAGAATTAAGAGTCACCTTATTCCCCTCCATTTAATTTGGAATTAAACTCATGGTTTTAAATATTTTAAGGGGTAGGAGTTTCAGAAAATACCAAATCAGGATGCGATTTTCTTTATGACATATCAATCAACTGTTTTTAAGGCTATCCATTTTCTTAGATATATACTTTGTCATTCTGTTATTAATTAGGAATGTTTTTCTCTTAATCTTTAGAAAAACTCTCATTATTATCTTCCTTAATAGTATTTAGCTATTAACCCTATTCTTTTTTTCCTTCTTGCTCTTAAGATTTATTTTTAGCTTATAAAACAGGATCTTAGGTTAAGCTGCCTTGTTTAGAGTATTTATCTATTATTTTTAAAGTATAAAATAGCCTTATTAAAAATATCAAAATTTACAACAAAAAAAATGAAACTTCTTAAATATTATTAAATTTATTCAATAAAAAACATTGAAAATTGATTAAAAATTACCTTCTTGCTTGGCTCCTTCTTATTTTGGACAATATTAGATCCTTTTTAATGATTTAATTTTGGTTGATACGCTGTCTATATTATAGAGAGTAAAAATACCTTCAGGATTTGATTTTTTTATAAATTCATGAATTTCTAAAAGTAATTCTAGAGCACTTGGTCTTGATACAGCCTCATATCTCAAACACTTTCTAATTATACTTTCTAAAAGCCATCTAAACTCATAGCTCATGCTTGAGATATCAAAATACAAGCTTGGTTGATTTGATTCCTAGTTTTATTTTTCTTTTTAATCTTACTAATTTTTGTTGTTTTTATCAGATTAAATGTTAAACTATGCAAATAAATCATCAAGATATTCCTATGTCTTGAATTTATTTACATCTTAAAGATATTTTTCAACTTGTTTTTATGAATTAGTTTCATTAACTATGCTTTTCCCATAAAAAAAATATAGCAGCAAACTACCAATGCCCCAAATATCACATTTCGATAGCTATTGTTGAGGACCTTCTTCTAAAAGCAGCTCATGAGGGATTGTGTTCCAATCAAGTTAAAAGCTTCCATCCACCAAAACTAAAAAATTTGGTGTTTTTATGAATCCTTCATTATCAACTAGGAGAATATTTTTTCCATAGAATGAAAGATAGCCATAAAGCTCACTATTGTGAAGTGAAACACAAAGAGAAACTATCTAAAAAAGCCCAGATATCTCTTTAATTAGTTTACCGCTTTACTATTCGTCTATGTTATATTCTTATAGTTTGTTTTAACAGAGCTCTTCGAAAGTGCACAAGTAAGGCTCAGTTAAAATTGAAGAGTCTTAATGTGAAATAGCATAAATATTCAAAAAATAAGGTGATACATTAAAAGCTAAATTCAAGAAATTAGAATCAGAATTATCATCAAAAAGGTATTTCGATTTTACAATCCACTTTGAAAATATTTAATTGTTAATTGTAAAGTGTCCTAATCTTCTTTTAATATCTTTTTCTTCAGAATGCATAATAATCTCGTCTTAATTTAATCTTGGAGGTAGATTTTTAACTAGTCTCCCTTCAAATTAATAATTTCCATTATTCAAAAAATTTTATTTTATCAATGGCACATTGCTATCTTTTTCTTTTTTTGAATCTCCTTCTTCAGTGGAATGTTATTATTGTTTATTTTAAGCATCTTCATTAGGACTTTCTTTTATTTTTACAGTATAATTCTTTTTAATCATTAAAAAATAAAACTAAAAATACTTTGATTAAATGATTTATCTTCATCATAAGGTTTGACTAAAGTTAGAGGCCACATCATCGTAGGATTTGAAAAATCGCTAAGAATTTTGCAAAATCTTTAGTTTTACCTTAAAATTCCTGATTTATTCTCATCTAAATAGCTTCTGTTGTATTCTTTATCTGATCTAAAAAAATATTTTATGAAAATTTCAAACACAAAATAGAATAAATACTTAAATAAAATTGAGTTTCCTAAAGTATGAGCTATGAGGTAGTTGCGTCTTGTTTCATGGTCGGTATTTATATTATGAATTATGTTATAAAATCTTTGATGCTCTTTTTCTAAGAATATTCTGATTTCTTGGATTTCTATTATAAAAAGAAATAAATTTCAAAGCTGAGCTTATTAAATTCATTTTACATATATTAAGGGTATTCGAAATAAATTAGTCCCAGGGAATTGGTTGTGTTTTTTCTGCTTTTTCTGTTTAAGTTTTATTTTTGAAATTTGATTAGTAATCGCTTTAAGTTTTCATTGTAGAGTTTAAGCTTTTACTAGAAAAATTGTTGCTTTCTTGTTTAATCATAGAGCTTCCTCTAGCTGTGCTTGTTACACTGCCCTTGATATTAGAATTTTTAGAGACACCTGCAATAACTGATTGAGCAAGATTGTTTTTTACTTATTTCATTTCATCTTTTGATTGCTTAATGAAGAAAAAAGTGATAAATTCATACATGTAAGCAGGTTTTAAGTTATTTAGTATATAATTATAAATTTTTATAGCTGCAGAATCTGATTGCTAAAAATAAAGTCCTTTTTGTACAAGCTTACCTATTAAAAAGAGCTTAAAAATTTAACTTAAATCTTAGCTTTAGCTAGAGCTTTTGTTTAAAATTTAAAAGGCCGTCAAAGCTGCTAGATATTTACTCTGCTTTTAAAGCATATTAGAAAGTATATAGCAGAACTATATTTTACTACCAATTTAATTTGATGTTTTGAAATTTCTATTAATTAAATCTATTGCTTCTTTATTTTAATTAAGTTTCATTAAAATATAAGATTTTTGCACATTTAAGTTAGTGCTCATAATCAACGCTTATGCTTAGTTGAATTCTTAAGTTAAACACAATAAGCTATACAAAATAGTTGAACTTTATCTGTGACCAAGGCAGAACAATATTTGATAACATTTTAATGCAGATTTTATATCCTAATCCTAAATAAGTACTTTTTCTCCAAGAGTGATCAATGCATTCTAAAAATTATCCTATAATATTCATATAATAACTTTTGGTGAAAATATGCTTTAAATTGATTTTATTTTTAAGAAAATTCTTGAAATTAAAAATCAAATGTTTTGGATTAAACTTCTGAATATAATATCAAATTCAAATTTCAATTTTATAAAGTTTAAAATAAATTATGGCAAAATAAAATTTACCTCAAAAGCAAAATATCTCCATTAATCTTCCTCATATTTAGATAGAGGAACTCCTTACTTAATCTTATCATAGAGTTGATTCCATGCCTCTAGGCGATGCTATTCAAAATTAATCTTTGGTGCAACTTGATAGAGATTTTACTACTACTAGTAATTAATTTCGTCCTCTCTATCTGCATAAAATAAATAATCTTAGTGAGATTTCTCATAAGAATATTCATCAAGATCTGATTCAGATTGTATCTTATCAACAGTTACTCCATCATCCTCGTTTATTTCAATGGCATTTTTCATAGCAGAATTATTTATGCAAGTTCTGATGTTTTTAATTTACTAAATAAACTATTTTTTTAGAAAATCATTGGACTATCTTTCTTTAACCCCAAGTTACTTTAGAAAATTAGGCAAGGAACAATCCAGCTCAGAAATAATTTCTTTTAACAAATCGATTCTCCCTTATGCATCTATGAGAGTGGTGAAATCATATCTGTTATCACCTTCTCTTTTTACCTATGAAAATCTTATAAATGATTGAATGTAAGCAGCAAAATTTTAATCAGGATTAAATGTTTAGGTATTGTTGTAAAAAATTTAATCATTATTTAAATCTAGCTAATTATTGTTTGAAACTGTTTCTGCTTCATAATGTGTCAATGGGAGAGGTGTTTGCTATCCACTATTTAATTATGAAGACCTCATTTAATTTATTGAGCTTAAATTTGAAATTTTATTATTATTATTTTTAGATTTTGGAATACTCCTTTGTATAATACCCTATTTCATTACTAATGAGTAAACTAAATCTCCATATGAAGGAAAGCAGTCTACAAAAGCTAAAATGAGTTATAGGGGTTGTATTTTTAGGAAAACAGAAAGGCCATCAAATGATTAGTCAAATCCCTACTACATAAACAGCCTTAAAGAAAGAAAAATTAATTCTTCAAGAAGCATTTCTTGGATCATCTCGATTCCTCGAAGATTCATGCTAAGGGGATTCTCAACAACAGATTCGTGCCAATCTTTATCGACTGTTTCATTTAAAATAGCATAAATTGTTTAAAGCTATCTGGAGTCTCTCATATTTTATTTCAAATAAGTTAATGCCAATTCTCTCTCTTCAGGAGTTGGATAAATCTTTTCAATGAAATCTGATGAAGATGTCCATTAAACAGATTAAATATTTTTTTGTTGCATGAAATTTTCCATGCCCATTTTTCCATTATATTTAGGATGGCAATCATCGACAAAAGCAATCTGTGCAAATGGAGTTTAATCATTATTAACTATAAAAACATAACCTTGATTTATAACAAGAGAAATATTTATTTCTTCCTAAGTCTCCCCCTAGGTTAAATTTTTAACCAGCTAGCTATTTTCTATTGCGCTTTAATTATGAGACTAATCTATTCTCTAAGCAATAGGTGAGCTTTCCCTCTTTTCAAAGCTCTCTTGATCCATAATTTTTGTTAATATTTATTTATTTGATAAATCTACTTAATAAAAAGAATTAATTGTATTAGTTTATTTGCACAAAAAAATTAAAAACCAATCTATTTATTTATTTTATTGAAATTAAATGATATTTTTCTTTTAAATATCATAACTTGATTTACTCAAAATCATAAAAGTTGAATGAATCATAATGATAGAAATTTAATCAGTTTTAAAATTTAAAGATAGATCTACATCTAATAACTATTAAAATTTACAAGCAAGTTATAATATTTAACCAAAATTTTTTTTTAAAGCATTAATTAAAACATTTTTCAAGATAATCTTTTTAAATCTTTCTAAATTGTTTTTTTTTTTAATTATCAAATTTTCCCTTTAAATTGAATAAAAATAAATAAAATAAATTTTTTGGTTAAATAATTTTCTTTATTTTCTTAAATACTTTTTGCTATTTTAAGTTTATAATCAAGCATAACTAACTCTCTCTAAAAGCTAGCTACCCTAACCATCTATCAATTCAATTAAAATTAAATAGTAAAATTTTATTATTTTTATGATAGTGATGATTCTTAGGTTGTTTGTAACTCATTTTTTTATATTAATGTTTTTTATCATATTTAATTTTTAGTTAAATTAAAAATGTATTCAATTTAGACAATTTCTTATTTGAGATTTATGTCTTTGAAATTAGAAGAGATAATGAATATATTTGATATTATTAATATTAAAATA
Source organism: Tetrahymena malaccensis 436 (assembly GCA_000231845.2). Lineage (NCBI taxonomy): Eukaryota > Ciliophora > Oligohymenophorea > Hymenostomatida > Tetrahymenidae > Tetrahymena > Tetrahymena malaccensis. The sequence continues at coordinate 1,136,693 of JH719954.1, forward strand.
AGATGAAAATTTTTTTATTTTCTGATTGCAATACTCATTTTAAACCACTAAAATCTAATTTACTTCAATAATTATTTTGATTTTTTAAAAATATTTGACATTGAATAAATCTATTTTATTAGATCAATTTTAAAGCTTATAAATATTTTAATTTAAGAAAATTTTTAAGATTTATTTATTGAGATGTTATTTTTAAGGAGAATAAATATATTAAAATAAATGATTGAAATTTATGCTAAAATTTTTATTAAAATTCTGATGAGAGAGATCACTTATTTCAAATATGCGAATTCTAATTTACTTCAAAGATTTTTTGATTTGTTTTAAATTAACACACTTTATTATAATACTTGATGTTTAATATTTTGATAAAACTCTTTTTTAAAAATTAATTAGTGAAGCTATTTAAAATAAACAAAATTGGTTTAGACATGAGTTAACAACAACACACATTATTTATGGAGATATTAACAAAAAGATTTATTAGACTTTTAGAGGATCAGCTTGTCTAAATAAAATATTTAAGATTATGAATTTAAATAAATTTTGAAAAGATTTTGTTAGTTTGTATGAATGTAAGCATTTATTATCTTCGAATATATAATTTAGAGGAGCATTTTCCTATTAAGTCTTTTAATTTTAGCTTAAATACAATTATTTTCTCAGAATAACTTGAAGTTGCTAGTTTTGTATCTACCTTGCTTATCTTTGTTTCTAAGCTTAGTGTTATTAGCTATTTGTTTGTTTATTTAAAAAATTAATACATTTTAATCTTAAAATAAATTTATACTTTTAATTAAATCTTTGGGTTGAGGAGTAGCTCTAGCTATTTCGAAACTGAGTTCTTCTCTTTATTCTTAAAGGGAAAGGAGTACTTTGGAGCCATCTTTTTCAAGATCTAACTTCAAAATGCTGTCAAGTTCTAATTTTAAGCAAAAATTTTAATTAATTTAGCCAATAATTAATATTTTAAAAGAAAGTTTTGTAAAAATGAAATATTTTTTTAAAGCATATTATTACCAGCCTTAGAGAGACCAGTGGCATTGATGAGAGCTTCTAATTCATTTTCCTCATCAATAGTTTATTCGTTTCCAACAATTTTAAGAACTTCTTCAGAGTAATCACCGTGCTTGAGGAAGTATTGGATTTCTCTTTCGGTAGCCTCTGCATCGAAACCATAAGTAGTAAGACAATCTCTGAGTAATTAAATTTCATCGATATTTAATGCATGGAGAGGGACAGGATGAGGAGTATTTTCATACATAACAATCTTTTCGTCTCCACGAGCGTCTTTCTAAACTGCATAACGTTCACCAAGTCCAGCAACATATTTATTTAAATCATTTACGAAGTCTTCATTAGAAATAGGGATAGAATTTTCATCAAGCTCAGGAATCTTGCTTCTATCAAAGACTTTAGTGGGATATTAGAGTTATTTCATCATATAAATAGTTTCTTCAGGAGTTTCTTCCAACATAGTTTATAATTCTTTAACTCTTTTGTTGGGTAAAACATCAGCAATGCTGGTGTAGTACTTGAGCATTTCGAATTATTCATCTGAAAGAAGAATTTTATCAAAAACTTCTCCTTCTTATTTAGTGACGAATAATTTACCATCAGAGTCAGTTGTTTACTTTCCTCCTTCAACAAATATTTTATTCTTCATAGCCTCGCTATATTCACCATCATATAATCTTTGCATTTCATCTACGTATCTCAAATACTTATTATATCTTTTTAAAATTTAAATTATTAATGAGAATTTTTTTAATTTTTAAAAATGTAGGTAAGTATTTTATTGCCATATTCAAAATTAAATACCTAAAATTAGGTACTTTAATTCAAATCTAGAAGGTAAAATAAAAGCTGAAAAAAGCTCCAAAATCACTTAAAATCAATTATTAAATATTTTTTAAAGAATTTATTAGAAATTCTATCAAATAAATTTATATATGGAGATCCTTAATTTGATTTTAATTCTTTTTTTTATCTGAGAAAACAATAAATTATTTGATTAATTGATAGAGAAAAATAGTTAATGTTTTTATTACCTTTTTTATTGAATGTAATCACTGTAAGGAGCATAATATTAATCTGCTTCTTCTTCTTTAGGTTCCTTGATATCAGGAACTTCGTCAGCACCTGTTTTTTCTGTGAGAGCCTTCTTCTTATAGTTACGTCCGAAAACAAACTTTTTCTCAAGCATTTCTTTACTTTCTTCGAGCCACTTTTCTCTGATTTGTTGTTCCTTCATGTATTCCTTTTATTTAAGCTTGTATTCTTTTAACTATTGTTAGTAGTAGTTTTCTTCAACTTTTTCAATTGTTTCTTTGTCTGCCTAAATATAGGGATGAGTGATTTTATTAATGTCACTGTACATAACCTTAGCTTTGTAAAGATTGAGAAGTTCTTCTTCATCCTTTCTGATTTCTTCTAAGGTTTACAAATTCTTCTTTTAATTTTCTTAGAATTAAGCAGCAAGTTAATTGAGATCATCTCTAGTTACTTTAGAGTTGAAGTCTCTACCAAGCTTATCTGATTTTAAGTGCAATTAATGCTCGATTCCGTATTTAGTTTTGCCAATAATTTCACTTTCAATCTATTTGCTAAGTTCTTGAGTGAATTATTAGCTGTTGGCTTATTCAAGTAATTTTTCTCTCATTTCCTAATGGGATTAGGCTAAAAGCTTTTCTTCTTCAGCCTTAACTAGACTTTATTCATTAAACTTAATCTTAAAGTCGCCCTTAACTTGTTTAATTTCCTTGAAACTTTTTTTAGTTGAAAATAATGAGATAAAATAATTTTAATTTTGTAAATTACACAGAAGTTTAATGAGTAGTATCACAGTGGTAATGTTCAATAGATTTTTTAAGAGTAGCTTCATAGGTTTTTAAATTATTCAAAGCATGATGGGCAATCTAAGCCTATTGAGTACAAGCGTATGTTACAAATAAATATTACTTATTCTTATATTATGTTCTCAAATTATTTTCAATACTTTATATAATTTTTTATTATTCTTCAGAAGCATTCTTCAATTTGTATTCTTCAGGGACACGAGAATCAGAATCCCAGCTGTAAAGGACAATTCTAGGAATGAGTTATCTCTTAGCAAGTTATTATTGTCTTTCCTTTTCTAATTCAATTTCATCCTAAACTTCATGAACTTTCTTAGCATCTCTCACTATTTTTTAAAATAAAAGTTATATTTAAATAGCATTAAACTCTTATTAAATTATTTTGTTTGTATTTTTTTAGAAATATTTATTTTAATTTAATTTAAATAACATCATTTTAATTGAAACTTGTAAAATTAAATTTATTAATTAAAATGGACAAATTTATGCTAATTATTGTGGATTGATTGACTGAATAAAACAAAACAACTATCATAAAATGCCATTAATTAATGATATTAAATTTATGCTAATTATTATGAATAAAAATGATGTATTTATTATTTTCAAGCTTATTTAATTGAATAAACATTAATATGGTCTTTTGTATTTAATATTTATTTACTAAGTTCAGTGCTGGGATTGTAGGGAGGATATTCAGTAATGCTTGGAGCACCGTCGGAGATATCAGTAATTTCATAAACTACTGAGTCGTCTCCTTCCTTAACGTTTTTCTTAAGATAGTCAATAACTTGCTCAGTTGTAGGTAACTTAGAGTGGACAGGATCTTCTACAATTTCGAAATGCATGACACTACCGAAGGTGGAGAATAAGTTCAACATGTCCTAAAATAAATTAAAATAGAAAAGTTAAATTAATTTCTAGTAGAAAAATAAGCAAGGAGAATTAGATTTTGTTGATATTTTAAAGGTTTGGTTAAGATTTATTTAATAGGATGTGTTAGATTTTTAAATCTTAATTTAAAAATTAAATTAGTGAAAAATAAATAAGTTAGCAGGGCTTGATAGATTTTAGAAAAAAAAAGAATAAGAGCGAAACGTAGAGATTTTTAGATTTAAAAGATAATTTTTTATATTTTTACAATTAAAAAGATATCTTGTATTTATTTAGATTTGTTAGCTCTATCTAAATTTAGTTATAAATTTTTAATTAAATAAGCTGCTCGCTCGCTCACAAACTAAATAACTAAAAAATATGTTCATATCTGCACTTTCTTTTTTATTGTATTTACGCTTTATCATTCTACCTACTTATTTCATTAATTAAATCCCACTTCTTTTATCCAATTCTTTACTTGCTTAGCTTATGAAAAAAAATAATTTACATTGAAATATTCTTTATTTTTAAATCCTGTAACAAGAAGAGTACGGTTGGTAGAATGTTCTCTTCTAGAATCTTCAAAAGTAGTAGCATAAATGGGTCTTTTTTCGAATGTGTATTAGAGAGCATTTACTTTTTGCTTATATTCAGCGGCCTCCTTGGGTGAAGAGAAGGTTAAAACTACGTATGCAGGTAGAGACAAAACGTCTTCACCAATTACACTGCTTGTAAAATTTCCTTTGAATTCATTATTTAAAAGATTTGTGATATCTGATTCATCGCATGTTAAAGGGAATCCGAAAAGACAAACTTGGTTGTCACTAAGCTCGGAGACGTACTCATCAGCGATGTATTCATCCAACAAAAGAGAGAAATGAGAGTCTTTGGGGACTACATATTTATGAGTTTCCTTTGGATCTACTGAAATGTAGGTTGTTTGCTATAATTGCTTGATCAAATCGCCATTCTTTGAATAATTCTCAAATTTATTAGTATCTTACAAATTTTTGGGGAATAACTCGAATTCACCAACTGCAACACCATCCTTGTGTCCATCGTATTCAACGGTAAAACGCAAATTGAGAATTTTTTCATAATTTTTTCCATAAACTTCCTTAAGACCCTAAACGAGTTCTTCTTAAATTGCAGACTAGCTGTAATTAGCTTCAGATATCTTTTTAAAGGTTGATTAAATCTCTTAAAATCTGTCAATACCAGCAAAACTATTAGAAAATCTTTCGAAAATCTAAGCCTTTTATTCGAAAGTCAATCCTGATTCAGCCTCTGTGGAGACCTTTTGATCAGAAGAGAAGCTAACACGCAGTATATTCTTGGAAGCTAAATTAATCTTAACGCTTTTTCCTAAATTGTGAACAACTCTTAACATTTTTCAAACTTTTATAAATTAACTATTTATATGCTCTACTCCTAATTATTTATGGATGGATGAATGTCTTTTGTATCGAACTATAGTGGCTTAAGCTATATTTATAAATAAATAATTATTTTTTGTAAGACTTTATTTTCTTCTTAATTCTCTAGAAAATCAGTCGAAGTCTGTCCTCATCTAAATAAGGAAGGCAGGCTTAGAGAGATCATCTACAGAGCTATTTAGTTCCTAAAATTATGTAATATTCAATTAATTGATGCTTGTACGTACCTTTATATTCTTTTTATTTGCTTTGCACTTGCTTGATATTTTTTGTTTTCTTATTTCTTTTTATACTTTTTCTTTTTATTAATGAAATTTGCCAATATCTAAATTCCTTTCAAATCATGATATGCCACCTTCTTTATACTCTCTTTTTTTCTTTCTCCTTTCATACTTTTTCATTTATTTTGTGATATCTTAATTTTCTATTTAACACAATCTTTTTCTATTCATATTTCATTAAAAATTCATTTTTATATGTGAATGTAAAGTATTTACTAAAGCTTTCATTATCATCTCAATGCAAATAACATCTACTCTACTCTTACTATATAAGCAAATAATAAAAACAAAAAACATAAAGGAACAAACAAACAAACTAAATTTTTTATAATTTCACTTAAAAATTATTCAAGGTAAAAAAAGCAATTAAAATTTACATTTTTTCATAGAGATTTCACTTGTACCAGTAGATTGATTTTTAAGCTCCCTTTTTGTTTTCTAACATTCAAAATTTACATTTAATATGCCATTTAAATTCAATAATAAGCAGGATAATGTATTTGTTTCTTGAATTAAAAAAATCATTTTTGAAAATTGTTCTATTGAATGAAATTTAATTCAATAATCGTTATTTTATTAAAAGCTTAATAGATTAATTCAAATATAATTCTATTATTTGTTAAACCATTTTGAATTTTGACATTCAAAATGTATATTTAATGTGTTATTTGTAAATAGTAAGCAGAAGAATATTTAATTTCTTAATAAAAAAATCATTTCAATTCTAAATTTAATTCAATAATTGATATAAAATTTTAATAAAAGGATATTAAGTACTTTTTATTTATCCTTTTTTTTAAGCTTTTTATAATTTTGACTTTGTAAATTTATTTTTATTTGTTAATTTGCAAACAAAAGAATATTTTATACTATTTTCTTGAATTAAAAATCATTTCCTTTTTATAAATATTTTTTACCCAATTAAATTTCTTTAGTTAAATTATCTTAATATTAGCTGTAATTAATATGTACAGCCAAATCAATTTTCTTTGAATTCTGTTATATTTAATATGCTATTTGCATTAAATAGCCAGAAGAAAATATCATAATTTTTCTTGATTTAAAAATAATTTCCATTTTAGTATGATAAATAATTTAAAGGTTAGTATATTATCTTAAGTTTTTTTTTTAATTTTTTAAATCTCACTATATAAATTAACTTAATATTATAAGGTTAAGGAATATGTATTTTTAATATAATCTATCGCAAACCAGTTAAATTTCACTATATAAATTAATTTAATATTTAAAGGTTAAAGTGTAGGCATTTTTAATATAATCCATCACATTTTGATTTTTCCTTTCTATTAAATTAAATGAACCTATTAGAAAGATCACTTTAAATAAGACCATAGATTAACAAATATGAAATTGCTGATAAATTCTATAACAATTTATTTTAGAATGAAAAATAATAGTCTTAGAAAAAAAATAAATAATTAAAATAATATTTATTCTAAAATATTCTATTTTTCAACAAATCAACAAAAAAAAAATAATTGAATTAAAAATATTTTTACGGGATAAATATAATAAATACTTTTAAATAACCTTTACTTTTCATTTATTTTTTGAAAAAGCAAAGGATGTCAAATATAGAATAATTTAAGAATGTTATTTACAAGTAAATTGGAATAAATTAGATTAATTGAAATAAATAATATAGAATTTTAGTCCAATTTATTTAATACAAATAATTTTCTTATTTTAATTTCGAATGTGCTTGCTAAATCACTTATATACATATTATTATGAATGAGTAAATTTTTTAAAAAATTTATTTATTAAACTGAATAAATAATTAAAATGATAATCTAGTTGTTTGCCTTTGTTTTAATCTAAGAAAAATAATTAATTAAAGGTTAATAATTTTTAATACATAATTATTAATAGATTGTTATCACTTTATTAAATTAGGTATTTTAATGGATAAAAATACGGATTGCTAGCCTTCTTTAATTTTTAATTCACCTCTATAGTCTTCTCATAGAAATATGTATGATACCAACCTATATGATTTAGATCCTATTGAAAATGAGTATGAAAACAAATTTAACTAAAAATAATATCTTACTCTTAAAGATAATTAATCGTAATAAATACATCATGGAGACCAAGGGCTATCAGAAAATAGCTTTCAGATGAATATGAATTGCTCGATATAAGAATTAAAAAATTAAGCTGCTAATAATAAATCTTATCTAAATGATAATGATGAAGGAATTAGAGTTGAATATTTAAATTACCGATAAGAAAACTAAGCCAACGATGAGTAGATATAAATAATTGCAAATGATATCAATATTTTTTAGACCAATAATGATAATAATACACATTAATCAAAATAGGTTTCTAAATAAACAATTTATGAGAACTAACTTTAGTAAATAAATATTCAAAGTAATTTAAATAGCCAAAAAATGACTAACAATATTAATGAAAATGATGATTGGGATAATCCATAAAAAATTGAAAGTAGAAGTAATTAAATTTGGTTTAATGAAGAGTTCATTTACGAAAAAGATAACAAGAGTTTAAATAAAAAAATGACAAATGTTTTTATCAAATAAAATATGTTTGAATCTAACGTTCAAAAATAAAATTATTAAAAGGCAGCAAAGATAATAAATAGGCTGCTAAACAATTCTATAAATAGGGTAATGAGAATCAAGTAGCATGTTTAAAACTTTTTAAAGTTCCTGAAATAGAGAAAAAGTAACAAAGATATAAACGAATTAAATGAAAAAGACTTCATAATAATCAACGATTTAAGCTACTTTTACAAAAGACAAATTAAAAACTAATAAAATAACATACTTTATAAATGCATAAACCACATGTTTAAGTTCACGAAAATTATCCCTATATTCTTGCCCACTGATACAGCCAGAGTTATTTGGGATATAACTTAGGTAGTGTTTACCTATCTCTACTTATATATTTATTCTATTTTCATATTTTTTGATTAAGAAAATCCTGATTCCTAGTTTATGATAAAAATTTCTATGTTTGCATTCTTTTTATTCTTGATCGATTTTTTAATTAATCTAAATACAGCTTATTTTGATAGAGACAGCATTATTACAAAGAGGAAATTAATAGCTAAGTATTATATTTTTTCGACTGAATTTATTACTGATTAAGTAAGTCTATTCATTTTAGGAGTTAAAATTTTATATCAAAAATAATTTAGTTATAATCCAAATCATAATTTATTTCAGTATGGTTTAAGTATTCTCATTTTCTTAAAACTCAATGGTTTACCATCAAAATAATAACGGTTTCATTATGTCTTTGTTTTAAAAGAATATTAAAAGCATTTAATTAGACTTTTTAATTAATTGGCTAGTGTCATTACAGCTGCTCATATTGGTATGAATATGAAATTTTGTTTTTTGGATTTTTTAATTTTATATTTTTTTTCTTACAAAAGCTGCTATTGGGTGGTATTTTGTTTCTATATAAGAAAAAATAAGTGGCTACTCTAATAACTGGATTGATAAGGCAGGAATTTCTTCAGACTTATATTATGAGAAATACATCTACTCAATTTACTGGTCAATCACAACAATGACTACAGGTAAATTAAATTTAGAATAAAAAATAACAAAGAATATTTTCAATAATTATGTATGTAGTTGGATATGGAGATATTGCTGCTACAAATTATGTTGAAGCCCTTTACATAGCAATCATAATGATAATATTCAGTTGCATATTTGCTTATTCCATTAACAATATAGGTATTATACTGCAAGAAATTGAGAGGTCTACTAAATAGCTCAATGATAATTTATCAACTATATAGAGGTATTGATTAATATGCTCTTTTGTATTATGAAATAATAGTCATTACTGATAATATTTAGGTATCTGCATAGGAAAAAAGTGAGTATTTCATTAAAGAGTAGAGTGAGACACTATTTGTCTTTTCTGGAATCTGAGTAAAAAGATAGAGACAAAAAGGCAGAAGATTAAATTATGTCAATTCTTTCAAACAAGCTTAGAGAAGAAATAACTGTTGAAATTAACACTAAGATTCTAAATTGCTAACATATTTTCACCTCTAATTTCTCCTAATCAACTTTAAATAAACTGATATTTAAAATGGAAGAAGTTTTGGTTAGTCCAAATGAAATTATCTTTACAGATTAAGAGTATGAAGATTTATCAATTTATTTTATATAAAACGGAATAATTGAAATACATTAGAAGAATTTGGTTAAGCAGGGAAAGATAAATGCTATTTAGATTCTTTCAGATAATCAAATGTTTGGAGAATTGTCATTCTTTTCAGGCACTTAGAGAAAAGCTTCAGCGAAAAGCATTAATTTATCAACTCTATATAAAATCAAAAGAGAGGATTTTATTTAAACAATTAAAGAAAATAATGAGGACTTTGAAAGATTTAAAATGATTTAGGAATAAATAGTCTTCTAAAATGATTTATCTGTACTTCATAGTGAGTGTTATAACTGTAAACAAACTGGTCATGTTGCGAGAGATTGCCATAAAACTCATCAGTATTTTGATAAGCAGTTTATTGCCCTGAAACAAAATTTTTCTTAGTTTTAAGAAAGGTTTAGCAAGTAAAGAAGCAACATCAAACAGAGAGCATAGTAAATAAATAAAATAACTTTTTCATTTATTTTAATCTTTAACAATTATTAATTGAAGCTATTTTGTGAAGAATAACAAAAACTTAAAAATACAATTGAAGGAGTAACTTGAAAACCTAAACAGTGAGATCTTCAAAATGTTTAATAGCCACGAAGATTTTTAAGATTCAGAATTTAGCAACTCTGAAGATTTAGAAAATGATAATGAAGATGATGATTACAGCTCAGATTCTTAAAACTCGTCAGAAGGATAAAATTAAATAAAAAGCGTTTAAAAATCATGCAAATCAATTAAATTTAGCAAAAGAAAGACTTTTGCAAATTAATAAAGCAATACTGAAAAAGAAGCACAAAGTAGTCAAGAATTTAAAGTTTTTTCATAAAATTCAAATTTGGTTTATGAAAATAATTAAGATATTAAAATAGCTAATTCTAAAATTACAAACTCTCTTCCTAAATCTTAATCAGATGAAAATTATAATAATAATAATAGCAATATCATTAATGGTAATGTAGATTTTAATAACAATATTTCCTAACCTAATTCTTAGCAATTTGATTAACTAAATAAATGCGTTGAGAAAAACGATTCCATTTTGATTATAAACACAAGTGAACTAAATCAACATTTTCAAGCCTTAAACGAATCAGAAGAAGCAAAATAGTAGATCGCAGCAAAAAAGAACTTACAAAAGCTTGCTTAACCTTAATTAAATTAATTTTAAAGCCCAAATTAAGACATGGAGAAGAGCAAATAAAAAAATAGAATGTCTTTTCATAACAATAACTCTGCTTTTTAGAAAGGCAAAAGCTATAATAGAATATCAAGCAAAGATGAATAATTATAAAATAATTACCAAGAATATTAAAATTAATAAATTTAACAAGCAGTTGAGAATCAAATTTATAATTCATACAAAAATACTGCATAGTAATTATATTTAGACTAATTAGATAAAAAGGCTCGTTGTTCTATAGAATAAATGGTATTACAAGCTGTATTATCAAATACGCTGATATAATTCAATAGATTATCTAACCAGCAGATAAAAACGAATTATGCCTAAATAAATCAATCTGAGTAGCAGTAAAGAGATTCAAGTTTACCTTCTGTGGATTTACATAAAATGAACCAACAAAGTTAAAATAACAAAGAATCATCTTCGAAATCTATAAACACCAAATCTTGCAGCTTTATCAATGATCCTTAGAATAAAAATAACAATGCTAGAGATAGCTAAAGAAACTTGCAAAATTAATAGAATAAAATGGAATAGCTTGATTCATAATAACTTGTATAGAGATTTTCTCAACTAATCCAAAATTCTAATATTCCGTTACTTATGCAGCTTACTTCTGGTATGAGTTTTAGGAATCCTGACACATCAAACCCTCATCTTTCGATGGACTTTTTTGATAAAATGCAAATTTTCAAGAAATTTTTTACCAACAATAACTTTGACAAAGTAATTGTTCATTTGAAGACTCTACAACAAGAGCAAAAAAGGTTAAAAAAGTAGAAAATAGCTTAAAAGCCTCGTCGTTAAAATATAGCATTAAGAATTTAGACATTTCATTCACTTTAATCTGGAAGAGTAATTTTTCAAAAAAATATAGCCTTAGATAATAATTTAAATTAATACAACAAACCATCTCATCTTTTATATGGAGTAGGCTTTAAAGAAGGAAACAATATTCCTATCATATAGTATAATTAAAACTCTCCAAATAAAAAAATACTCAAATAGTGAGCCAAGTTATCAAATAAACATATATTTTAAATCCTTATTAGTTTTTATGTTGTTATTTTTTAAAGAAAAAAACACAATAAATATTAACTTTAAAATGTTCAAAAATATTGTCATACACATTATTAATTAAGAAATTAGAAAATCAAAATATGAATAATAATTCTAAAAATAAAATTAAAATTTTTAATTTAAATATTTATATTTAACATTTTTTTGCAAAATATAGATAGTTACATCAAAATGAATTGATTTTTAAAGGCGTTTGGGTATAATTATCAAAACTAATGATTTTTACACATATAAATCATTAATTAATATATAAAATTTCACTACATATTTAAATATATAAAATGAAATAAAAGAGTTCATTTAAAATAAAAAATAGATGAAAGTTATTTTGATATATCATTTACATAGGAGAAACCATTTCTTAAATGAAAATTTTTTAAATAAGTATTGTAAAACATAAGCAAATTTATGAAAAAAAATTTAAACAAATTTATAATTTAATTATAAAATTCCAATAGTATTAAAGACATATAAATGGTATTTAAAGAATAGATTTTTGATCATAAAAATATAATATCGAAATAAACATATTAAGTTTATTAAAAACTATTAAAAGCAAGCTTGACATTAATTTTCCTTTAAAAAAGTTTATTATATGTATAATTTGTTATGCAATTTTTTATATTTGATGGACATAGATAGCTACAAAACAATTAATAAGTTAAAATAAAAGACTTAATAAATTAGCATTTAGTATTATATATTATTATTAAACAAACAAAAAGGATTGATAACAAAAAATTAACTTTGAATTTTGAAGAGAGTGCAAAATCGTTTAACTATTAAAGGTTTTTTTTAACAATATAAAAAAAGCTCTTTCTTTGAAAAATAAATTTAAGAGACATCAAGTATTAATTAATATATTAGATGATTCACCAATCGAGTATCCAGGCAAGAGTTAAAAAGTAATCTATGTTTTCTAAAGGCCATATCGATGAGGAAATTTTACCCCAAAATATTCTAAGCGAAATTTAGTTGGATAGATCATGCTAAAAGTAAATGTTTGAAAAGAAATATAATGATGGTCTTAATTAAGTGCATAATGGAGATGAAGAGTTGTCAGAAAGCAGCTTCTAAAATATGGCAAATAATTCGAATTTAGAATTTTAAAATCATATTTCAAACAACCTACATCATCTTTAGGATTTAGATTGGCAGAGTAAATATTTTGTGTCATTTTTTAATTTTTTGTATGCATTAAATTTTTTAATAGAAGATGGAAAATCCAACTATGAAACAAAAAAAAATATATAAGATGAGAATTTAGAATAGAATTATTAGGATGATGATTAAAAAGGGAATTTAGAAAACTAAAATTAGTCATAAGTTTTTTTAACAAGGGTCAGCAGCAGCAACAGAGTTTAATAAAACTAAATTTTTGAGAAAAGTAGAAGTTAATCGTAATTCTAACATTAAGAAAGCCAATAAAATACTGTACAAAAATAAGAAAGTAAATTAGAAAAAAGTAATAATAAGGATTCGTGGCTTAATGAAGGTCTAATTTTTGAAAAAAACTTAAAAGAATTGAATAGGCAAGTAACATTAGCTGTTAAAAATCAGTTTGTTTAATAAGGTAACAACAGCACTTAATCAAAGATTTAGTAGAATTTTTAAAAAGCTGCTAATATTGTTAACAGACTTTTAAATACATCTCTGAATAGGGTTATGAGAATAAGGCAGCATACAAAAAACTTTGTGGATTTTATGAAAAACAGGCAAAATAACAGAAGCATTAAAGATCTTAATGAGAAAGACTACTCTGCTATTAATGATTTATCTTATTTTCATAAGTAGAAAATGAAAAAAGAGTCAAATAATTTTATATTAAGGCATTTAAATAAATTTATTAAGTATGGAAAGCTAATTCCTGTTTTTATGCCAATAGGTATAATCAGAGTTATTTGGGACATGTTTTAAATAATTTTTACTTACATATTTCTCTATTTTTACTCTTTGCTCATCTTTTTTGACTAAGACAATCCTGATTCGCACTTTATCAAAAAATTTTTCTACTATGCATTTTTTGTTTTTTTGGCTGACATTGTAGTTAATTTGAATACAGCTTACTTTGACAAAGATACCATTATTACCAATCGTAAATTGATAGCTAAGCAGTACATTTTTTCTGCAATGTTCATAACAGACTGCACCAGTCTAACAGTCCTTTCAGCGAAAGTAATATATTAAAGTTAAACGATAGTGTATAATCCTAATCATGATTTGTTGAGATATGCTTTTAATCTACTTATATTTTTGAAGGCTAATGGTATATCACCAAAGTAGCAGCGTTTTCATTACGTATTTACATTAAAAGAAAATTAAAAGCACATAATAAAGTTAGTAAATTAGCTAGCTAGCGTCATCACAGTCGCACATATTGGTAAACATTTATAAAAATATTCTCCAAAAATCATCAGCAATTTAGAACCTTTATAAGTCTTAATTCTATAATTTGAATCTAATTAAAATACTCTATTTATTCAATATAAACTGAGTTTAAAATCTATAAAAGACTAATTAAGCCTAATTAAGATATTTTTGGAGAAAATTAGAGATAGCTAAAAATAATTGTTATTTATTTTTTTATTTAGCTGCAATAGGATGGTATTTTATTGCAATTCAAGAACAGTTAAGCGGTTACGATACTAATTGGATTGATAAGCTTGGGATTTCTAGTAGACCTTATTATGAGAAGTATATTTATTCAATTTACTGGTCTATTACAACCATGACTACAGGTAAAAATTAAAAAAATATTTTATGTGATTATTTTTATGATATAAATATATACATTTAGTTGGCTATGGTGATATAGCAGCTTCAAATTACGTCGAGGCTCTTTTTATTGCTGTGAACATGATTTTATTTAGTTGTGTTTTTGCTTATTCGATCAATAACATTGGGTTTATCTTGCAGGAAATTGAAAAATCTTCTAAACAACTTAATGATAACATAACGACTATCTAAAGGTTTTTTTTAAAGATTTAAATGATAAAAAACTTTAATAATTTATATGAATAAAAACAAGGTACTTACAGAGGAAAAATGTGAATATCTTTTTGAAAAGTAGAGTTAGACACTATCTATCGTTTTTAGCTCAAGAATCGAAAGATAGAGATAAAAAGGCAGAAGACTAAATAATTTCTATTTTATCGAACAAGCTAAGAGATGAAATAACTATTGAAATAAATACAAAGATTCTAAACAACTACAATATTTTTAGCTCCAACTTTTCCCAAGCTACTTTAAAGAAATTGGTCTTTAAAATGGAAGAAGTGCTAGTTACTCCTAATGAAGTAATATTTACAGATGAATAGTTTGAAGATTTATCAATATACTTTATTTCAAATGGTATAATTGAGATATATCAATAGCATTTAGCCAAATAAGGACAAGTCCATGTCATTTAAACCTTAACAGATAATTAATCATTTGGCGAACTCTCATTTTTTTCTGGAAATGCTAGAAAAGCATCTGCAAGAAGTGTGAATTTATCTACACTTTACAGAATCAGAAGAGAGGATTTTATTGAAGTGGTAAAAGAAAACGATGAAGATTTTGAAAGATTCAAAATGATGCAGGATTAAATCTCATTGCAAAATGAAATATCTATTCTTCATACAGAGTGTTATGTGTGTAAATAAAGTGGGCATATTTCTAAGTAATGCCCAAGAATTCATTAGCATTTCGATAAATAATTCATCGTTTTGAAGTAAAACTTTTCTTTGTTTTAAGAGAGGAATGTGAAAGAGAGGAGTAAAGTTCGTCGCTAAATCAAAGCCTAGTAAATTTTTATTTAGAAAAATAATATATATACTGTAGATTCTCATATACTAAGACCAAAATTAATTAATACTAAATCAAAATCAAACCTAAATAACATTAAAAAATTTATGAATTAATACTTATGAAAGAGGGGTCTAAAATGAAAGGGTCTAAGATTAATATATGAGAATCTACTATATTCATTCATTCATTTATTTATTTGTTATGTTTTTGTTAAAAGCTAATTTATTACCAAAAATGGCTAGTTGTGTGATATTTTAAAAGAAAACCTAGAAAATCTTAACTCATAAATTTATTTTATGTTCAACACCAATGAAAATATCTTAGATTCAGATTATAGCAACTCTTCAAGCGAAAATGATTATGATAATGACGATGACGAAGACTCTTAATCTGCTTCACAAAGTGATATTTCTAGCAACTCAAGTTCACAAAAAACCCAAAAATCAGAAATTAAATAAATGAAAAGTAAAAAATAAAGCAAGATGCTTAAAAGTATTAAATAAAATCATGAAAATTAATTGGTTGATCGAGAAGAACAAGAAGTTCACAAAAATCAAGCACAACAATAAAGCGACACTTAATCGCAAAATTTAGTTTATGATAATTAAGACATTCATAAATCTCAAGCCAAATATTCTTAAGTGAAATCAAATTCATTAAAGACAGCAGATAACGAAAATAGTTTAGTAAAATAAGAGTCAAGTAGTATTTCTAGACAAGGTAGTAGCAAAGTTTAATCTGATAAACAATTTAAATAGCCTAAAGAACTAGGATTAGAAAATATTAACTTAGGTGATAAATATGATAAAATTTTAGATGAAGATGCTTTCTAATAAATATAAGAACCAAACTCTAAAAAAGGTTTGGATAAAAAATAAAATATAAACTAAGATGTAATTTTAGCAGAAAATGATTAGTTAGTAAATAGACCAAGGTAAAACAGCTCTAATAAGAATAACTATCCTTCAAATAAAAAGTCGATTTCAGGAGTAAAAAGGCAATCACATTAATCATCGCCTAAATTAGAACATCATAAAGGTGGAAGATTTGATCAAAAAAACTCAATAAAAAATATGAACTAATTTGTCTTGGACAAAAATTCATAATAAAAAATGATAGATCAAAGAAGCTCAATTGAATAAATGATACTATAAGGAATTATTTCCAGCAATTTGATTTCTTAAGCAAATAGATTGTCTCATCAATTTAACAAAAACTAAGTTTAAGGCAGCTTATCAAACATCTAAGAAATGTTTGAGAAAAGCCTAAACAAATCAATAAATGATATCAGAAAATTAAGTTGTATAAATGACACTCAAAAGACTTCTCATAATATAAGTAGCAAAGACGCAGGATCTTTAAAAATACCAAAAGCCTCAATAATTGAGACATTAAAGATCGTAGAAAATATTTCCAGTACTTAAAAAGTTTTAGAACCAAATAACGATTAGAGCATTTAAGAAAAGAATCAAACTCAAACTGATTGCAAAAGCCTTTAAGCACAAGAGGAAGAAAAGCTTGTAGATAGGTTTTCACGTCTTTTACAAAATAGTTAGATACCTTTACTTTTACAGTATGCATCTGGTATGAGCTTTAGAGATACCACTACTCTAAATCCTGCTAATTCTATGGACTACTTTGATAGAATATCATTCTTCAAGAAGTTTTTCCCTCATAATAATTTTGATTAAATCATGAGCAAGCTGAAAAACATTTAGTAAGAGTTTAAAAGACAAAAAAAACGTAAAATTACATAAAAGGTACGTCGCTAAAACATTGTCATGTATTAAACAAGATTTTCTGTTATTTAAGGAACCTCTAATGCGATCAAAACTATTCCAAAAGATGTCAATATAGACTCATACAAACCTACTTATCTTTCTTATGGAGTTAGTATGCAAAAAGGAGTCACATATCCCATAAATAATTTTAGTTTTATTTGATAAAATAACTACTTATTTATTAATTAAATTTGATAAAAATAATTTATTAAATATTATGTTCTTCTAAATTAAATAAAACTATTTTTAGCAAGAAATTTAATTTTATGTATTTTTTATTTATTATCATATTACTTTTTGTCTATCCAATACTTCTTATAATGAAATAAACTTATTAATTTATTTTAAAATTTAATTATTAAAATACAAAAATAATCAAGGATTATTGTAGATCATTATAAAATAATATGAAATTAAAATATTTTTATTTTATTTGTTTTAGGTTTTGGGTATTACCACAAAAATATAAATTCAAATCTGCAAAAGCAAAAAAAATTAATTCAAAAACATTTAATTTTTCAAAATATTCATCCTATTTATTTATAATAAGATATCGAATTATTGTGAATTTATTTATCAAAACTTTATTCTTTAGCTGTTTTTAAATTGCTCTAAAAAAATTTATTAATTCCTTTTAATTAGTAAGAATAAAAAATATATAATTTTTAAATATTACATGTATATTGATTAACACTAGGAAACCATCCAATTATTTAAAATAATTAAATTATATAATTTTATTTTTTTTATATATTAAAAAGGATAGTTTTTTCAATAAAAATAAAGAATACTACTACTACTTTTTTTATATTCAGTATCAGCTCTTTTTGTAGTGATAAAAAATTAATTAAAATTTAAGGCAAGTATATTAATTAAAGGTTGATATAATTTAATAAAATATGGACGTCTCTTTTGAGTCTGTTAATAAGAGCAAAACTTAAAAATAAAAATCCATATTTTCATAGCATAGCAAACATCTTGAAGAGGATAATAATGATTGCTAATAAAGCTATAATGATAAAATTGATCGATCTTGCTAAAGATATTTATTTGAAATCAAGCGATAATAGCTTGAGTAAGGTCACTAAGGTGATTAAGATGTTTCAGACACTAGTTCTTTTGATGGTTATAATGTATCGATATAAGATATTAAGGGGTAAGAGACAATTAGACAACTTTAAACAGAATTACCTATTTCAGAAAAAAGAAATAGTGGTGGAGAGATTTTTCCTTGTAGCTTAACTAATTCGAAAAGAATAAATTCAAAAGTAGACATGTCATCTAATTATGGATCGCAACAAATTATTAAGAACAAAGAAGATGGAGAAATAGATCCTTAAGAAATTAGCTTTTTTAGAGAGAATATTGAAAATCAAGAAGCTACAAATACAAAATGCAATAGCATGCAATTATAATAAAATTAATAAAATATTTCAATTAACAAAAATATTTAAATCGACCCATCTAAGTAGAAGATAAATGGAAAATGTAGCAGAGATAAATCACAAAGTATTAAATAATTAATGAAAAATGAGGGGTAAATTTAAATTCATGAAAAAAGAGTTGATAATTTAAATCGAGCAACAACAAACGCTGTAAATAAAGGTTAATAGAAATCAATAATGGCTGAATAAAAGTATGAGTAGAACTTTCAAAAAGGTACTAACATAATAAGTAAATTGCTAAATAACTCTATGAATAGAATTATTAGAATAAAGTAGCATGTTTAAAATTTTGTTAATTTATTAAAATAAAGGGTACCCCATAAAAAAATAACTAATCTCACATTAAAAGATTATTCTGTCATCAATGACTTATGTTTCTTCTACAAGAAAAACTAAAAAAAAAAATAAAATAATTTTTTGCAAAAGCGGTTGTACTTGATTTTTAAGTGTACACAATCAATTCCAATCTTCATGCCAACAGATACAATTAGAGTTATATGGGATGTATTTTAAGTCATATTTACTTACATTTTTCTTTACTTCTATTCGATTCTCATGTTTTTCAATTAAGACAGCCCAGACTCGGATTTCATTCAAAAGTTTTTCTTTTATGCATTTTTCTTATTTTTAGTTGATATTTTAATTAATTTTAATACTGCTTACTTTGATAAGGACACAATTGTGTAAAAGAGAAAGTTGATTGCTAAACAATATATATTTTCCACTCTCTTTATAACAGATTGCACTAGTTTACTTGTCTAAGGATTGTAAGTTATATAAAAACATTCTTCTATAGTTTACAACCCAAATCATGATCTATTAGTATATGGATTTAATATGTTATTATTTCTGAAAATAAATGGAATATCTCCAAAATAAAAGCGTTTTTATTACGTCTTCACACTTAAAGATAGCTAAAAGCACATAATTAAGCTGATTAATTAATTAGTAAGTGTCATGACTGTAGCTCATGTTGGTAAATTTGTAAAAAATGCAATCATTTTGATTAACTAAAATTTTAATATAGCTGCTATTTGCTGGTATTTTATTGGAATTCAAGAAATAGTAAATAATTATCCTACAAATTGGCTCGATAAAATTGGGATTTCCTAACAACATTACTATGAAAAATATATTTATTCTATTTACTGGTCAATAACAACCATGACAACAGGTAATTTTTTGTGAAAAAATCCATATAATTCATTTATATTTTTCTTTTGTAGTTGGATATGGTGATATTGCAGCAACAAATAGCATAGAGGCACTTTTTATAGCAATAATTATGATTTTGTTTAGTTGTGTTTTTGCTTATTCAATCAATAATATCGGTTTTATCCTCTAGGAAATAGAGAAATCTTCCAAACAACTAAATGATAATATAACTACCATTTAAAGGTAATTAACATTTATTAAAAAATAACAAAGGATTAACTTAAATATCAAAATTAAACAAGATACCTAAATAGAAAAAATGTTAATATTTCGCTTAAAAGCAGGGTAAGACATTATTTATCATTTTTAGCTCAAGAATAGAAAGATAGAGATAAAGAATCAGAAGATTAAATATTATCAATTCTTTCTAATAAACTCCGAGATGAGATAACTATTGAAATCAATTCAAGGATTCTTAATAGCTATCACATTTTCACCTCAAATTTTTCACACACAACTTTGAAAAAGCTAGTTTTCAGGATGTAAGAAGTATTAGTAAGTCCAAATGAAGTAATTTTTACTGATGAACAGTACGATGATTTATCAATTTATTTCATCCAAAATGGTGTGATTGAAATATATCAACAATCCGTAATAAAATAAGGATAGACTACGGTCATATAAAAATTATCAGAAAATTAATTGTTTGGAGAGATATCCTTTTTTTCAGGTCTTTCTAGGAAAGCATCTGCAAGAAGCACAAACTTATCAACTCTTTATAAAATAACAAGAGAAGATTTCTTAGAAGTGTTAAGCGAAAATTATGAAGATTATTAAAAATTTAAAATGATGCAAGAACAAATTATATTTCAGAATGAGCTATCTATTATGTACACGGAATGTTATTAATGTAGGCAAATAGGTCATATAGCTAAAACATGTCCAAAGACTCATCAATAATTTGATAGATAGTTTATAGTTTTAAAAAATAATATTTCATTCTTTTAAGAGAGATCAACTAATCTGAGAAGTTTAAAGAGATCTAAATTAAATTCAACGTAAGCAATTAATTTAAAAATTTTTTTGCTTTTATTAAACAACTTTCGATTAAAAAAATGAATTTATAAATTATAAAAATTTTATTTATTATTAGCTCATAATTAAGGAAAAATATAGAATATTGTTAAATTCTTAAAGAAAACTTAGAAAATTTAAATACAGAAATCTACTTCATGTTCAACACTGAAGAAAATCTCAATAGCTCAGAATTTACAAGTTCAGAAAGTGAAGAAGAGGAAGAAATATATAAAGAAGACGAATCTATGGCTTAGTCATAAAAAACTGACAAAAAAAGTGAATCCTAATCACAAAGCTATATTTTTACGAAAAAGAAAACTTATAAGGGAGATAAAAATAATCCTTAGTAGTTAAATGCAAATAATTTTTTTAACGAAAATGATTAAAATTAAGAAATAAATCACAATAACAAACCAAATACATAAAATAGATTATAATAAGATACAAACAAAAAAAAAATTTAATATTCTTAAAATAAGTTGACCTCAATAGAATTAAAAGAAAGTTAAACAAATAATCTAGTGTCAGAATATAGCAATAGTAATTTAACTTCGAATAACTATACTTAATAAGAAAAAGAGTAATAGTTGCCTTCAATGAGAGGCTCTGAGTATTTGAATTAAAATATTATTGAAATTTAACAAGTACAAAATAATGAAAATTACGAATAAAATACTTACAGTCCAGGTTAATCTAAGAATTTAAAAAACTAAATATAAAAAAAGAGAAGAGTATCTAGTAATTATTTATATTAATTTAATATTAACAAAACAGCAAATAAAGCTGCAGATGAAAATAGCTTAGAAAACAAAAATTAAGATTTTTAAAAGTAGCCAACTTTATAAGACAAAATGAGCTAAGCAATAAATTAATATTAATAATCATATAACAACTCTAAACGATTACTTTCATAAAATAGCACCAAAACAATAAATTTTGATAACAATGAATATAGGTGTTCTATTGATTAAATGTTGCTTTAAGGCATGATTGCTAATACTGTTCTATAAGCTCATAGGCAATCCCTTATGTAAAAAAAATATAGTGCCCCACAAAATATTATTCAAGAAATTATTGAGAGAAATTAGAATTCAAGATCTAGAAATGAATTCTGCGAAGGTGAAAGCAATCCAAATAAAAAAATAGGCTCTAGCAAATCAATTACAGATCATAGAGAGGAAAAATCCTTTAATAATTTATCAAACTTAAACCCAGTTTCTATGAACAACTCATCAAACATAAATAGCAATAATCAAAATACTAATAATAATAATGGAAGTAGTAATAATAATGCATCAAATCAAAAGAAACTAAATGAAAATAATTAAATGATTGAAGATATGTAATTTGTTGAAAGAATTTCTAGATTAATGCAAACTAATCAGCTTCCCATGCTTTTTTAGTATACGTCTGGGTTAAGCCTTAAAGAACTCTAAACTATGGGTAACAGCAATTCTATGGACTTTTTTGATAAAATGTGCAATTTTAAAAAATTTTTTCCTAAAAACAACTTTGAAAAAGTTATAAATAAGCTTAGATTTTTATAGCAAGAATAAAAAAGAAATAAGAAGAAAAGACTAAGTTAAAAATCAAGACGTTAGAATTTTATCTTTCCAGCAAACCAACCAGTTACTTCTAATCGCAATATTCATTCTGGTAAATTGAAATCCGATCATTATGCTGAACAATATAAACCAACTAATCTCTCTTATGGAGTAGGAACCAGAAACGGTGTAGTATTTCCTAAAAATAAATTTCAAATTGAATGAATAATATTAAAGTGATATAATTTTTAATTAAAATTTGCTCTAATTATATATTTATGAGTTATGTGAATATTTTTTAATTTTAAAATGTTTTTATTTGAAAATAATAATTATATATTTTTTATTACAATAAAAAATAGTTTCATTTAAAATTAATTATCAAATAAATTTGCTTTAATCACATATTTATGAAAATGCAAATATTCATTTTATTTTGAAATAAATATTTTTTTATTTTTATCAAAAACAGTATTATATAAATTTAAATTTCAAAAAGAAAGAATAATATTTGAGCTATGTTATTGTTTAATTAAATTTATTTTGATTTCATATTTTAAATATTGTAATTATTCCATTATAATAAATTGCTTATTTTCTAATAAAAATAGTATATTAGTATATTCAAGTGAAAATAGTTTTATTAAAAATTTAAATTCATTTATGTAAAATAAATTTAAAATTCAAATAATAATGTTTGAGTGATATGATTGTTTAATTAATTCACTTTAATCACATATTTATGAATTATGCAATTATTCTTTTTATTTTAAAATATTTTGATTTTTTAATAACAATCAAAAATATTTTTATTTAAAATTTAAATTTGAAATTGAATGAATAATATTTGATCGATATTCGCTTAAAGTAAATTAATCTTTTTCAAATAAAAATAGAATTACTCTTGAGTGATATTATTGTTTAATTAAATTTGCTATAATAAAAAATAAAGTAAATATTCATTTCTTATTAATTATTTTTTTTAAATAAAAAATTTTTTATTGCTTGTTACAAGCAAAAATAATTTTATCTAAAAATTAATAAATGTAATAACTACAAATAAATTTAGAGTTGAAAGAATAAAATTTGAGTGATATGATTGTTTAATTAAATTTGTTTGATTAAATATTTTGGAATTAACATTTTGTCTATTACTTTTTGAATTAAAATTCTTCATTAATATTTTAAAGCAAGAATAGTTTATTTAAATATATGTACAATTAGCTATTAAATAAATTTCAAATTCAAAGAATAATATTTGAGTGATATGATTGTTTATTTAAATTTGCATGTATTATCATTTCTAATTAACTATTTTTTTTATAAAAATGTTTTAGAAAAAAATAATTTTATCTAGGCATTAAATTATTTTTTTGGAAATCAAAAAATGACATCAAAAATTTATAAAAATATGTTCAATGAACGTTTTTAATGTTCAAAATGATCAATTGTTTGTTCAGCTTCGATTAAATTTTAAAATATGGAGAAAATCATTGCAGAATAATAAAACTCACAATTAAACTAAACAATTAAAATCTAGGAACAACTGGATAGAATTTGATATATTTATATTTTAAAGTATGAATTGTATCAAGGTTTATTAAATTGTATAAACTATTTAATTATTGCAATATTGTTCAGAAACAAGCTTTACTGTTTATTTTTTGATATATAAAATTGCACTTCATAATTATCAAATTAAAAATAATCAAAATTAATAACTACAATAAATCAAAATTTATATAATGAATACTTCTTTTGAAAGTAGTAACAAGGGCAAAATAAAGAAATAAAAATCTATATTTTCATAGCAAAGTAGACAGCTTGAAGATGATAATAGCGATTGCTAATAAAGCTGTGAAGACAAGATAGACAGATCTTGCTAGAGATATTTATTTGAAATTAAACCCTACTAGCTTGAATAAGGTCATTAAGGAGATTAAGACATATCAGATAATGGTTCGGTAGTAGATTAAAATGTAACAATATAAAATAACAAAGAACAGCAAATCTAAAATTAATTCAAAATAGAAATTCCTATTTTAAATGAAAAAAATGATGTTAAATAGGCCGTAGTTCCTTTTAGCAAAAATAGCTCTACTATATAACAGATATCTAAATTTGACATGTCATTTAACTAGGAGTCTTCCTCAATCATATAAAACAAAGAGCATCTACAAAGTAC
Source organism: Tetrahymena malaccensis 436 (assembly GCA_000231845.2). Lineage (NCBI taxonomy): Eukaryota > Ciliophora > Oligohymenophorea > Hymenostomatida > Tetrahymenidae > Tetrahymena > Tetrahymena malaccensis. Next base: position 1,161,559 of record JH719954.1, read on the forward strand.
TCCATAACAAAATACTTTTCATTAACAAAGTCTGATGAATTAAAAAACATCAAAGATAAAAACAGACAGCTTTACAGCTTAAAAATATCAAACAAATATATCAATCAACCAAAATTTTGTAAGCAGTCAAAGTAATATGAAAAGGAATGAAAAGGAGAGTAAAGAAAAGGATTAAAGCATCGTAATATACCAAAAAAATGAAGGCCTAATTTATGAAGACTTTATTTATGAGAAAAATTTAGCAAACTTAAATAGAAAGATGACATGTGCTGTAATGAAAATATAATAAAAAGCAACATTAACACCAAAAAAACATTAGAAGAGGTATCAGTAAGCAACTAACATAATAAATAAATTGCTGAATAACTCTATGAATAGGATCATGAGGGTAAAATAACACGTATAGTATTTCGTAGTCCTGCTTAAATAGAGATTACTTCATAAGCAAGTTTCAAATCTCACTTATAAAGATTATACGACTATCAACGACTTGTGCTTTTTCTATAAGTAGCACTAAAAAAAAAAGTAGAATAGCTTTATTTAAAAGTACATTCGTTTGTTATTTAAGTTTACTAAATCTATTCCAATTTTCATGCCTACAGATACGATGAGAGTTATATGGGATGTATTTCAAGTAATATTCACTTACATTTTTCTCTATTTTTATTCTATACTCATGTTTTTCAACTAAGATAATCCTGATTCACAGTTTATTGAAACATTTTTCTTTTATGCTTTTTTCTTGTTCTTAGTTGATATTATAATTAATTTTAATACTGCTTACTTTGATAAGGACACTATTGTTTAGAAACGAAAATTAATAGCGAAGCAATATATATTTTCCACTCTCTTTCTTACTGATTGTGCAAGTTTAATGGTTTAGGCTTCTAAAGTTATTTATAAAAGCTCATCAATAGTCTATAATCCTAATCATAATCTATTAGTATATGGTTTTAATATGATAATCTTTCTAAAGATAAATGGAATGTCTCCTAAATAGAAACGATTTTACTATGTTTTCACACTAAAAGAAAGCTAAAAGCATATAATTAAGCTTATCAATCAATTAGTTAGTGTTATAACTGTGGCTCATATTGGTAATTTGAACTTTAATCAATCTAATTAATTTTATAGTTTAATTCATTAAAATAATAGCGGCAATAGGCTGGTACTTTATTGGAGTTTAGGAAATAGTAAATAACTATCCCACAAATTGGCTTGATAAATTGGGTATATCTTCATATTTATATTATGAAAAATATATTTATTCAATTTATTGGTCAATTACTACAATGACAACGGGTAAAAAAATAATTTTGAAAAAAAATTTAAAAAGAAAATTTATTTAATAAATGAAAAAATAATTTTTTAGTTGGATATGGCGATATTGCAGCTTAAAACTACATCGAAGCACTTTTTATTGCAATAAGCATGATTTTGTTTAGTTGCGTATTTGCTTATTCTATCAATAATATTGGTTTCATTCTTTAAGAAATTGAAAAGTCTTCAAAGCAGCTAAATGATAACATAACAACGATATAAAGGTAAATAAATAAAATTGAAATACAGCATTAATAAAAAAATTTGATAAATAAATTAGATATCTGAATAGAAAAAACGTTAATATTTCCCTTAAAAGCAGAGTAAGACATTATTTGTCATTTTTAGCTCAAGAATAGAAAGATAGAAATAAAGAATCAGAGGATTAAATCATATCAATTCTTTCAAATAAACTTCGGGAAGAAATAACTGTAGAAATTAACTCAAGAATACTGAATAACTATCATGTGTTCAGCTCTAATTTTTCACAGACAACTTTGAAAAAGCTAGTGTTTAGAATGAAAGAAGTTTTAGTTAGCCCAAACGAAGTTATATTTAGTGATGAGTAATATGATGATTTATCAATTTACTTCATCCAAAAAGGTGTGATCGAAATATATCAGCAACCAATAATAAAGTAAGGAAAGGTTAATGTGATTTCAACCTTATCAGACAATCAGCTATTTGGTGAGATGTCGTTCTTTTCAGGACTTTCTAGGAAAGCTTCAGCAAGGAGTGTAAATTTGTCTACTCTTTATAAAATAAGCAGAGAAGATTTCTTAGAAGTATTAAAAGAGAATGATGAAGATTTTGAAAGATTTAAAATGATGCAAGAGTAAATAAATTTTTAAAGTGAACTATAAATTTTGTATACAGAATGCTACACATGTAAATAAGTTGGTCACATTGCACAAAACTGCCCTAAAACACACCATTTATTTGATAAATAATTTTTAGTACTAAAAAATAATATTTCATTTTTCTAAGATAGAGCATTTTAAGAAAGAAAGTAATTAGGAATTAAACAAAAGGCATGGTAAAATACTAAAAATTTATTATTTAATTTTTTAAATTTAAATTTTATTTTTAGCTTTTTAGCCTAAAAAAATGTAAATATTTGTCATGCTCTTAAAGAAAATTTGGAAGATTTAAATACAGAAGTATATTTCATGTTTAATACAGAAGAAAATCTAAATGGTTCAGAATTTACTATCTCAGAAGATTAAGAAGATGATGAAGAAGAAGATGAAGAGGAAGATGATGATTCAGATATAAAATCATAATAAACATTTAAGTCATAGAAAAGTGCTTCTGCGTCACAAAAGAATTAAAAGAAAACAACTAAAGGCACTAAAAATGCTAACATTAGTCCTTAAAAAATAAATAAAAATAATTTTTTCAACGAAAAAGAATAAACAATCGAAGCTTAATAAAAAGACAAAGTAAGCCTAGCAAACGAAAATTAAGATTCAAATAAAAATATTCCTTCGTCTTAAAATAAAATGAACTCTATGGAAATAAAAGAAAATTATACTAGCCATTTAATTACCGAATAGAGTAATAATAGTTCAAATTTAAATAATCCAACATAACAAGAAAATAAATCCTTAAAAAGAGATTCAATTTCGTAAAATTCAAATGCTACAGATATTTAGCAATTATAGAGTAACGATAGCATTGAATAAGGCACTCGGAGTCATGGAAAAAACAAAAAATAGAAAAATTTATCTAACAAAAATAAAAATGTTTCTAACAATATTTAATACTCCTTTAATATAAACAAAGTATCTAATAAATTTATAGAGGAAAATAATTCCGAAAATTAAGTCATAGATTTTTAAAAATAATAACCTGGATCTGATAGAATCAGCTAGGTTTTAGGCTAATACTAGTCATCATTTAACAACTCAAAAAGGTTTTTCTCACAAAACAGCACAAAAACACTAAATTTTGACAATACAGAATTTAGGTGCTCTATAGACTAAATTTTACTATAAGGTGTGATTGCAAATACAATTTTGTAAGCATAAAGATAGTCCATTACCTAAAAAAAACCAAATAATTAACAGAGCATTTTACAAGATATTTTAGAGAAGAATTCATATTCAAAATCAAGAAATGAAATATGCGAAGCTGATAGTAATGTAAACAAAAAAATAGGATCCAACAGATCAATAATAGATCATAGAGAGGAAAAATCATGTAAAAACTTATCAAATTTGAATCCAATTTCTAGAAGCAACTCTTCAAATATTAATAACAACAATAATAAGCCTAACAGTAGCAGCAATGTAAATAATACTAATAATACTGTAAATAAAAAGAAATTAAGTGAAAACAATTAGATTATAGAAGATATGAAATTTGTAGAAAGATTTTCAAGACTAATGTAAACAACTCAACTACCCTTACTTTTGTAATATACTTCAGGATTAAGTCTTAAAGAATTCCACTCTATGAGTAATATTAATTCTATGGACTTTTTTGACAAAATGTAAAATTTTAAGAAATTTTTTCCTAGAAATAACTTTGAAAAAGTCATAAACAATCTCAAATTTATTTAGCAGGAATAAAAGAAAATCAAAAAGCAAAAATTATGCTAGAAATAAAGACGCTAAAATATAGTGCTACCCTTTAATTAAACTAAAGTTTCTAATAACAATATAAATTCTGCGTTTTTATATGGTTAATAAGATTTCAATATAGACCAATATAAACCAACTTATCTATCATATGGTGTAGCGATGAGAAACGGACTAACTTATCCAAAAAATAATTTTAGTTGAATTATATTCTGTTTATGGTTTTCAAAAAATTTATATATTCATCTATTATTTATCCAAGCTTTAAAAACTGTAGTTTCTCAATAATTTAGCTCTCAAAAAAATTTTGTTCAAAACATATATTTCATGATTTTAAAAGAAAATATTTTATTAAACTTCCAAATATCCCCTTAGTCTTAATAAGCTCATAATAATTAATTTATTCTTTTATTATCCAATCTAAAATTTTATTTTTCAAGAACCTACTAATTAAATATAATCAAATAAATAAGAATTATGAAATTTTTAAATTATATTTTTAAACCTTATTATTAGAATATGTTTTAGAATTTTAGCGTTTTTTATTACATCATATTAATGGTAATTTTTTACTACTATTTCAAAATAAATTCTTGTATTTAATATTTAATTAATATATCTATATTATTAAAATTATTTTTAAAATTAACTAAATAATATTTATTTTAGTTAGTTATCAATCCTTTTTATTAAACAGTTATTTAAATAAAAATATTTAAATTATCATTAACAAAACATTTTTAATTTGCATTAATATTAATCGTTAATTTAATAATTATTTACATACACACAATTTATTTTAATCATATAGTGAATGGTTAATCATTTATTATTTATTTATACATATATTTCTTAATACTAAGAATCAAAATTTAATTAGAGCAAATTAGAATAAAGAGATGAGTACTTTACAAGAAAATAACAATAGAAGTAAAATGAAAAGATAGAAATCTTACTTTTCATAGCAAAGTAGATAATAAGAAGATGAATGCAGCAACTAGCAGCTCTAAAGTGATGAAAAAATAGATAGATCATGCTAAAGGCATCTATTCGAAGCAAAGAATAATTAATTGGAATAAGGTCATTAAGGGGATTAAGATGTATCTGATGGCTCTTAAAATAGTTATTATGTATCAGTTCATAATGCATAAGATGAGCAAGTTGCGCATTCATAATAAATTTAAACAGAAATCTATAATTAAAACGAATCACATCCGTTTGGCTAACCTTAGTCTAAGAGAATATTACTTTCTAGGTTAGACACTTCAACTATCAATAATTAAACTCATACTTCGCAAATAAAAAATTATGGAGACAGCTCGGCATAAGAAATAAGCTTTCCAATAGCAACTGTGGGGTATACTTAATGTATAAATTTCAAAACTGAGAGCAGTTAAATTTAAAAGGATTAGTCAGACATATCGCTCAATAATAAAATGTCAAGTAGCCCCTACAAAAAAAGAAATAACTAAAAAGGGAAAGAAAATTAAAGCAAAGTTTACTAAAAAGAAGAAACTTGGATTTAAGAAGATATGATTTATGAAAAAAATATGAAGTAATTAAATCGTAAAATGACTTTAGCTGTTATGAAAATATAAAAAAATGCCACTTTAAATTTAGATAAGCATTAGTAGAACTTTCAAAGAGCTGCAAATATAATTAATAAATTACTAAATAACTCTATGAATAGGATTATGAGGATAAGATAGCACGTATAAAATTTTGTAAGTTTACTTAAATCTAGAATGGTAAATAAAAAAATAGATAATTTGTCAATTAAAGACTACACAGCAATAAATGATTTGTGTTTCTTCTACAAACAGCACTAAAAAAAAAAGTAGAATAGCTTTTTATAAAAATATTTGAATTTAATATTTAAGTTTAGTCAATCTATACCTATTTTTATGCCTACAGATACAATCCGAGTTATATGGGATGTGTTTCAAGTCATATTTACTTATATTTTTCTTTATTTCTACTCAATTCTCATGTTTTTCAACTAAGATAACCCAGACTCGTAGTTTATTGAATCATTTTTCTTTTATGCATTTTTTTTGTTCCTCTTAGATATTCTAATTAATTTTAATACTGCTTACTTTGACAAGGACACTATAGTTACGAAACGAAAATTTATAGCAAAGCAATATATATTTTCTACTCTTTTTATTACTGATTGCACTAGTTTAATGGTTTAAGCTTCAAAAGTTATTTATAAAAGTTCATCAATAGTTTATAATCCAAATCATAATCTACTAGTATATGGTTTTAACATACTCATTTTTCTTAAAATGAATGGCATGTCACCTAAATAAAAGCGCTTTTACTATGTTTTCACTCTTAAAGATAGTTAAAAGCACATAATAAAGCTTATAAATTAGTTAGTCAGTGTCATAACAGTAGCTCATATTGGTATGATAATTTAATGTTAAAAATCAAAAAAAATTATCTATTTAATTTAATAAAAAGCTGCAATAGGTTGGTATTTTATTGGTATTCAAGAAATAGTTAATAATTACCCTACTAATTGGCTTGATAAGCTAGGCATATCATCAAATTTGTACTATGAAAAATACATTTATTCAATTTATTGGTCAATAACTACAATGACAACTGGTAATTTATTTTTAAGTCAATTCAAATATAATATTTACTAAATATATTTAAATATTCTTTCATTTACTCATAATTTATTATTTATTTATTAAAGTATTCATTTATTAACATATCTATTTTATTAATTAAACTATTCATTTATTTAACAAATTAATTCGTTAAAATATTCATTTATTTATATATTTTTATAGTGGGATATGGTGATATTGCTGCGACAAATTACATTGAAGCACTTTTTATAGCAATTAATATGATATTGTTTAGTTGTGTATTCGCGTATTCAATTAATAATATTGGTTTTATCTTGTAAGAAATAGAGAAATCTTCAAAATTACTAAATGATAATATTACTACAATTTAAAGGTAATTTTATTGAAAAAATATCTTAATTAATTTTTAATTAATTACTTAGGTATCTTAATAGAAAAAATGTAAACGTATCACTTAAAAGTAGAGTTAGGCATTATTTGTCCTTTTTAGCTCAAGAATAGAAAGACAGAGATAAAGAATCAGAGGATTAAATAATATCAATTCTTTCAAATAAACTTCGAGATGAGATAACAATAGAAATTAATTCAAGAATTATTAACAACTATCACATTTTCAGTTCTAATTTTTCGCAGGCTACTTTAAAAAAATTAGTGTTTAGAATGAAGGAAGTTTTAGTGAGTCCAAATGAAGTTATTTTTAGTGATGAATAGTATGACGATTTTTCAATTTACTTCATCTAAAATGGCATTATAGAAATTTATCAACAATCAGCTATAAAATAAGGATAAGTTACTGTGATTTCTACTTTATCAGAAAACTAAATATTTGGAGAGATTTCATTTTTTTCTGGTCTTTCAAGGAAAGCGTCTGCTCGAAGCGTAAACTTATCTACTTTATATAAAATAAGCAGAGAGGATTTTCTTGAAGTGTTAAATGAAAACGATGAAGATTTTGAAAGGTTTAAAATGATGCAAGAATAATTAATATTTTAGAATGAATTATCTATTTTATACACTGAATGCTATACTTGTAAACAGACAGGCCATTTAGCTAAATCTTGTCCAAGGACACATTAATAATTCGACAAACAATTTACTATTTTAAAAAATTCTATTTCATTTTTTTAAGAAAGAGAAGAAAAAGAAAGAAACTAGCTAAGATCTAAATAGAAAGCATGGTAAATTAATCAAAAGTTATATTTTTGTATTCATTTTTCATCAATTTAAAAAAATTAGCTCACAAATTAAAAATAATATGGATTTGTCTAAAATGTTGAAAGAAAATTTTGAAAATTTGAATAGTGAGGTATATTTTATGTTTAATTCTGATGAAAATATAAATGGATCTGAATATACTAGCTCAGAAGATCAAGAATAAGAAGACGAAGATGAAAATGACTCATCATCAGAATCTCAATATGGAGCAGACAATAAATCTTAAGTAAGTTCTACTGTTTCTCATAAAAAAAACTCATTCCTAATTAAGAAATCAAATAAAAATTAAAAAAAAGATGCTGCCTCAAAGCTCAGCATCATCAATAATCATATCGAAAATGATTAAAACTCTACTTAAGAAATGCAATAAATTAATAAATTAGTAGGAGGCAACTAGCAATTAGAAAATTAAGATTCTCCAAAAAGCTAGTTATATAATCTCTCTTAAAATAAGCTCAAATCTGTAGAAATGAGTGAAGGTTAAAGTAACCACTTAAACAGTGAATCAAGTAATAAAATTATTAATTCAAACAACAACATCTCTTCTGAATGTAAACAACCTTAAAAATGTGATTCAGAGTCTTTGAATACCAATATTACTGATATTTAACAAAGATAAATACAAGAAGAGATGGAATAAATAAATCAAGCTAATAGAAAATCTTAAAAATATTAATAATCATAAAAAAAAAATTCTAACACTAATTTATAATACATGTACAACATCAATAAGGTATCAAGAAAGTTATTTGATGATAATGATATGAATATCGCTGAAAATTAACAATAGTAGGCTAGTTCTGAAAAGTTTAGTTAGGTAATGAGTTAATAATTCTAATCTTCTTATAACAACTCAAAAAGAATGAACACATAAAATAGTTCAAGGACTATCAATTTTGAAAGTAACGATATTAGATGCTCAATTGATTAAATTTTGCTTTAAGGTATGATTGCAAATACAATTTTATAGGCTCATAGACAATCTTAAATAGCATCAAAAAAATCTAGTGTCCATTCAAATATATTTTAGGATATTTTAGAAAAAAATTATAATTCAAAATCTAAAAATGACAATATGAGAGATGGTACAGGTGAGAATGAAGGTCGAAAAAGCAAAAAATAGAGCTCAATTAAGCTAATAAAAGATCATAAAGAGGAAAAATCTTTGAAAAATCTGTCAAACACTAATTTTGTTTAAGGAAATAACTCGAATGGTTAAATTAATAGCAGTAATACCAATAATAATAGTAATAATATTAACTTCAATGATAAGTCTAATCCAAATGCAGCTAAGTAAAAATAATAAATTGAATAGCTTTAATAAACCACTGACGATTTTAATCTTGCTGAGAGATTTTCTCGTTTAATTTAATCAGGAAATTTACCATTGCTTCTTTAGTATACATCTGGCCTAAGCTTTAAAGATGTACATACAAATAACAATAATAACACCATGGAATTCTTTGATAAAATGTTTAATTTTAAAAAGTTTTTCCCTCATAATAATTTTGATAAGGTAATAAATAAATTAAAAAGTATTCAAGCTGAATAAAAGAGATTAAAAAAGTAAAAATTAACTCAAAAATAACGTCGCTTAAATATTTTATTAGCAGATCAAAATAAAGTTTCTACATTTAATATAAAGTCAGGATAAATCAAAATCATTTAATAAGATTTTAATATAGATTAATACAAACCTACATATCTTTCTTATGGAGTAGGAATGAGAAAAGGAGTTTTATTCCCAAAAAACAACTATAATTTTGATTGATCAACTTTTATTATTACTATCATTGCTAAAAGATTATATTATCGTATTAAAAAATGTATTTATTAAATATTTAAATTTTAATTTTCCTGTATTTTAAAAGTTTTATTGTAAGAATAAATAATAAAGGTATTAGTTATTTCTCACTATTAAAAATAATACTATATTTTAATATATTTTATAATTTAGTAATTAAATGAGAATAGAGCTTTAAGATTAAAATAAATTTACCAATATGGTATTTTAATATCTAATTAATGAAATAAAATTTAAAATTTATTTTTTGCCTTTACCTTTGTAAAAAAATTAAAAATTTAGAATATATTAAGGATTGAACAATATTAAAAATGATCATAAACTCAATACAATTTTTTAAGGTTTTAATATTCTTGCACTAAGTACATATTAAATGCTATATATATTTTGAATGTTGATTGTTATATTTGAATCAATTCTTAGTTGATTCATCTTTCACTAGCTATTTTTTCTTCTATTTTAAAGCAATACTTTTAATTTAAAATATTTTTTGTTATTTGGCTTTATCTTATAAATTAATTTGATTCTCTTAGATTTATATTTCATTTAAGTTATCGTTGCTAGAGTTGACTCTATAGTGAAAACTATTTTCTCTTTTGATGTAAGAGTCAAATTTAGATGGTATATGGTATGCATTAGGAGCTGGAATAGCTTTTTCTTACACATAAAATCTTTTTTCAGAGGAAAAGACAGCTCTAGGGCTTTATTTTTAAGATAAATTTATTTCAACGTTATAAGTCCCCACTCCAGGATTTACCTGATGTATTGCATACATACTTGTCTTATCATCTAATCTAGCTTAGCTAAATACTGTATTTTTATATAGCAATTATTTTTATGGATTATATTAACCAGGTCCAGGTTCTTCTGACTATGGTAATTTTGTTAATCTTCTATCTGATTTAGTGAAAGATATTTACTTTATATTAGATAAGCTTTTATTTGATGAAAAACTACTATCTAAATTGTATTAACCTGGCCCTAAATCGTATTCTGTTTTGACTGTAAAGAATTTTCTTTTATCTAGAGAGAACTTAGTGTTTCCAGAGTTTTTTCTTCTATAAATATCTGCTTAGTTAGGATTATATTCGCAAGGGTCTGGCTTTTTTTCATTCTTAGATGATTCTCTAGGAGACTTAGGAATAGTAGATCTTGATGAGTTCGGAAAAATTGAATCGTAGTTAGGCATATAAGATCCAGGTCCTGGAACTTTATTATCAATTGATATTGATCTATAAGAACTGCTTTGCTTAGACTTATTAAGATCTTGGCTTCCTGAAGAAATATCCCTAGATCGAAGTACTCTTTTTGGTAGAATGTCATAAAATTATTAACTTTCTTGTGGTTATTATGGATCATAAAAGCTATATCTATCTGATTCTGCAGTTTTTTGTTTTGGTTTTTTAGTTTGCTAAATATAAATAGGCATAGTAGGAAGCTTTTGTTAGAATTCTTGAGGGATGCTCATTAGGTTAAAAGGTAAGATGTCCTTAAGTACAAAATTATTTGCTTTTGATGGAATTTATTCAAAAAATAATGTGTCTTTTTAGATTCTATTTTTATTAGATTAATATAAATTTTAGTAACAAAACAAATTAGTTAAAGAATGAAATGCCTTTTTGGATGGCTCTCTTTTGATGTATTAAATATTTTATATTTATTTCTAAATATTTATTACAATTTTTATAAAATTTATGTAAACAATAATTCTCTCCAATCTACATATTTGCAACAAATCAACAAACAAATCATTGTTCTTTTGTTACTATTATGACGTTAAAGTAAATACTGTTATAAATATATTTATGCTAAAGTATATTTTAATTTACAAATTTAAAAGTAGAATCACCTATCACATATTTGAATGAAGATTATTAACTAAAATTTTTCATTTTATTTAAATGAATGTAAATTTAGATTATTTTCTTATAAATTATGTATTAAGTATGTATTAAAATGTCTATTATAAATAATTTATATTAAATATTTTACATTAAATAAATAAACAAGTAAAATGTGATGATTTTTACTAACATGAAACTATCCAAATACTATTAGAAATAATTTTAATCTAAAGAATAGTATCTTTTAGTTTACTGCTTGCTTACTCAGACTAATAATAAAAATAAATTTTATTTACTCATTAGAAAAATAATTTTTATTAATTCTTATTCTAATATGTAAATAAAATTGCAAATAGTTATTAAAAAATTATATTAATTGTTAAATTATTTGATTTTTTAAAATAATTTAAAATTATTCTTTGAAGATTTTGATTAAAAAACTATTGTCAGTCTAAACAATTACAACAATTTTAACTTCTTGAGCATTATTTAAGAAAAAAAGAATAATTTTAAAAATATTATTTTTAAATGAAAATTTCAATAAAAATAAAATTTTTATAATAGTATTTTTAACTCAAAGATTAAGAAATATCTGAAAAGTTAAAATAAAGACTTTTAATTAATTTGTAAATTCAGATAGATAACAAATATACTTGTAAATACAAATAGAGTGGTTATTTAGCTTTTTTGGTTTGTGGTATATGAAATATCTATCATAAATTAATTGTACCTTTTTTGATGAATTGTTAGTTATTGTCTCATTTCATTCAGCTCCTTATTTAATTAATAACAGAAGATAGTAATTTAAAGATTTCTAAAACAATATTTATTTGTTTATTAGTTAATTAATTATACTTTAAGTGAAACTAAATTATGAATAACCATTAAATAAGCTCTTATTAATAGAATTAAAATTTTATACATTCTTCAAATTTGCAGCATCACTAAGCAGATTAAACGCAAGAATTACTTGTAGCTAATTAATATTAAAAGGAATCATTTATTGCTTCAGATAAGTTTCAGTCTAAAAAAAATAAAAAAAATAGGAGTCTTTCGTAGTTAAGAAATTATCGACCTGCTATTTCAATTAATTAAAATTTAAAAGGGGAAAATAGGTAAAAGTAAGATGAAAATTCTAGGCCTTAGTAGATTTATAATTTGAATAACAATAAGAGTTTTCATGACCAGATAGAATGTAATAATTAGACAGATGATACCTATTAACTCTAGGCTGATTCTGGACAATAATAAAATTAATAATTCGGCGAGGAGTTATTTTCTAGCAATTTGAGCCACAGATTGAAATCACAAGGGAAATTAATAGGTCTATAAAGAATGAGATCGCAATAAACATAGAAATAAAATATATCTTCAGTGTAATCAAATGGCTTGAATAATTTTCACTCATAGAATTAATAGCAACTTTAAGGCAATAGCTTTAATAGTAGTAATAATAGCAATATGAATAATTAGCATAATATCGCTTTGGGTAATGCTCTACAAAACGGGATAATGAGTTCTAGATTATCTAATACATAAAGAAATTACCATGTATAGTAAATTCATAACAATCCTGGAAATTCTAATGCAAACAGTTAACAACAGCAATCAAATTAAGTATAAGTGAAAAATATAAACAATTTTTATTCGTTTAGTTTAAACAACACAAATAACAACAGCTTTTCTGATGAAAATACAGAAAATATTCAAAACAATAATGGAAACTAAAATATTAATACTAGTGTTAACAACACAAATTAACCTACATAAGTGAACCATGTAAATCAATACAGATAATCTGCATCTACAAGTAGGGGGAGTTAAAACAATTTAAATGGTAAGACTCATAATTAATTATCGAAGCAGCATTCTCATTACTCTTCTAATGGAAAGCACACTTCCTTCAATAACTCTAATAACAACAGCGGAGATCTTAGCATGTTCCGTAGATCTATGAATAGAATATACCAAAAACCCTAATCTTCCTCTTAATAATAGTCGTCAAATTAATAGCAACAATAAAATAACTCAACTAGAGTATTACAAGTAAATAAATTATTTCAGAATGAATCATTTTAAATACCTGATAGCTAAAAGAAGTTTTTCAATAACTTATCTTCCTCTATTAACATATAATAAATAGAAGGTATGCAATTTCCAAAATCAACTAGGAAAATTCTTCTTGGATCATCTTAAATAACTCATAATCATTTAAACGGCTTAAAAGCAGATCAATAAGCTTTCTTACCTCCTTTGATAGATTAGAATATTGAAAAAAATTAATAAGAATCGAACTATGCAAATAATTAGCTAGAAGAATAAACTCAGAGCTCATTCATACCATAAAATAATAGCAATAATAATGAAAATGAAAATAATGTTCCTTTTAATAATTTTAGCAACAGTGTGAGCTAACCAAGAAGTTAAGCTAACTCAAGAAGCAATTTAGCTAACAAAATTTAAACTAGAAGTCTGTCAAGATAAAGTATGAACAACCAAAGCAATTTGAATAAGAATAATAATGATGCTGATAAATCAGGAATTAATGAAAGACAATCCAATATGAATACATCTTAGAATGGGGTAAATTTCAACTCATCTTAAGCCACTTCATAAATGAGAAAGAATTCTAAAAAAAACTCGTTGAATAATATAGTTAAGAATATATACAATAACACGAATGTTCAAAAAGTAGAGTAGCCAAAAGTACTTAGTCCAACAAAAAATAAAAGTTAAAATGTATTCAAAATTTAAAATGTAGAAAATAGATCAAACAGTTAGGGAGTGTCTGCTCTTAATAATTAAAATACGAATGGAATAATAAATGCTAATTAAAATACATCAAATACATTTAACTAGAATGTAAGCAGCTACTATCCAATCTTAAATTCACGTAAATAAAGTACATCTGGCATTCCATAAAATGACAATAGTAATTAAGAATCTACATAAAGCCAAACGACAGGAATATAAAATATTATGGATGATTCTGTTGAGGAGTATTTAGAATTCAACTAAATTCCTAATATTGATCCTTCTAAAACTTCTTAAAAGTCATTAGGTATTATCACTGCTTATGGTGCAAATACCCATCAAGGAATAGTAAGAAATTATAATGAAGACAGAGTAAGCATAATTTTGAACATGGCAAAACCTAAAGATAAACCAGAAGATTTATAGTGGCCAAATGTTTCATTTTTTGCTGTGTATGATGGACATGGAGGAAGCTCGTGTGCTGAATTTTTAAGAGATAATCTTCATTATTATGTAATAGAAAATTAATTTAAATTTAGCTAAAAAACTTATCTAATTCTTATTTAATTCAATAGATAATAAGAGACGAAAATTTTCCTTCTAATCCTAAACTAGCTATTTAAAAAGGTTTTGAAAAAATAGAAGATAATTACTTAGAAAGAGCTGATTCTGGTCCATTTTTAGATAAATCTGGTAGTTGTGCAGTTGTAGCTCTTTTTGTTGGTAATAATATACATTATAAGAATTTAATTTTTTATTTTTGTTTCTAATTTTTTTAAATTAAAATTTATTTAAATACTTTTTCGAGGATAATATTAAATTTAATTCAAAATATAATTTAAAATATTGATTTTTACATACAAATTTTTAAGTTGGATGCAATTTTTATTTATTTAATTACCCTAATATAAATAATATTTATTTATTTTATAAATTCATAATAAAGAAAAAACTGTATATATTGCTAATGTAGGAGATAGTAGAGCTATTTTGAGTAGCAATTTTGGAAAAAATTAACAAGATTTATCTGAAGATCATAAACCCTCTCTCGCAAGTGAAGAATAAAGAATAACATCTCTCGGAGGACACATATACTAGTAATAAAATTATAAATTAAAATTTAAAAAAAATAATTTAAAAATAATAAATTGTAGATCTGTTATTCCTATTTATGGATCAGTTAATGGTAACAACATACAATAAATTCAAGATGTCATAAAAGGACCTCATAGAGCTTTTCCTGGAAGACTAGCAGTATTTTAAAAAGAGATTTATTAATTTTTTTAATCTATTACTTCCAAAAATATTAGGTATCAAGAACTATTGGAGATGCAGAAGCAAAATTATCTAAATATGGTGGAATTAAAGGTGTTATATCAGCAGAGCCTGAAATTCAAGTTTTTGAAATATAAGATAATCATGATTTTGTATTTCTTGGATGTAAATTTCAAAAATTTTAAAAATAAAATATTTATTTAGCAGTTACTTTTTTTATTTATATATTAAGGTGATGGTATTTTTGATAAGATGACGAGTAAAGAAGCCATTTAATGTTGTTGGTAAATTACAGATTCATGTAAAAATTAACATGAATTTGTTGGAAGAGCAATTGAAAATACTATGAGGTAAAGCATGATGAAAAAGAGTTATGATAATGTGACCGTTGTAATTGTAGGATTAAAAAACCTAGAGTATTATTTTTAAAAGCACAATAAATGAAACAAAATAAAATAAATTAAATATAATATTAAATTAAATAAAAAAATATAAACTATTAACAATTTTGTAATCAAAGCAGAGTATCAAAATATTTAACTTTAAAACAAATTATCTAATTAAAAGAAATAATGATTAACAAACAATAACAATAGTGTATTTATATAAATTAAAAATAACTAAAAACATATATTATAAAGTAGTTGATTAATTGTACATATATACTTAATATTAATAATCATTTCGTATTCAAATACATTTCTTTAACTAAAATATCTACTATATTAAATATTTTATTCGAGCTTAAACTAATATTTCTTTTTAGTTTTAACATTCATAATTAATTTATTTTTAAAATAATTAGATAGATTTTTAGCTGACAATATGAAAGTAATTACACAGTATTTAGTTAGATAATATCTTAATTTTCATTAAATCAAGAGTGAATAATTTTATAAATTGAAAAATAATTATGATTCTTTTTTAAGATAAGAAAAAACAAATAAATTATAATAAAAATTAGATAATTTAAATTTAATTTTTATTTAATTTAATAATAATTTATAAACTAATTTATATTAAATAAAATTTTAATTTTATTCTATTTTAAGTTCTCTTCTGGCAAATTTTTAAATAAAATATTTTATTGTTTGGTTTTCCATTACATTTGGATCTATTTTCTCCAATGTAATTATATGACTAAAAGATGAATTATGTGTCTATTAAGCTCGCTCCAAAAATTAAATTAAAAACACTTATGTCTATCAGTAAAAATAGTTTTGAATATAAAATAGACAGGTAGATTTATTAAGTTAAATAAAATATTAATTTTAAAAGTTTTTTTCTAAAATTAAACAAATTTAAAAATAAAAGTATTTTTCCTACTGCTATAACTATAGTTTTTTGATATATTATCCACTAATTTAGTCCCAACTATATGCAAAAAAAATAATAAATTCTTTAATAGATTCAGCTTAATATTATAAAATAAAATTGTATGCTCTATGTTGAAAAAAAATGACAATAAATAATATATGTTTAATTTATTTTAATAAAGCAAAATTCAATCTGATTCTATGTTTAAAGTAAAAAAATATTTAATTTCTATTGATTTTAAGTGCTACTCTTAAGCAAAATTAAATTAGAAATAGAGAAAATAGTTGTTTTTTCCTTTTTCTTTATTCTTTTTCTAAATAGTTTTTCTTTTTTCTATTTGTGAAAAGTTTGAATTTGTAAAATTTTGAATGAAAAGACTCGATTAATCAATCATTTTTTGTAATTATGCTTGTTTGATGAATTGTGAATATGTTTGAGTCTATTGAATTATATTTTATGTATGTTTGTATGAACAGATTAGGAATTAAAGCAAAAATTCATAAGCAAATCAATTGATATCAGGGTGATATATAATCAAGCAAGATCGCGAAAAAATACAATCTAACAAGCAAAAAAAAAAAACATTAATTGAAATATTAATTAATGAACTAATTGCGGGTTTGTTTAAATAGGAGAAAAAGTGTCAGGAAATAGTGAAAATAATAAAAAAATCAAATTTTTGTAAAAAAAAGAAAAAAAAGTAAGAAGCAAGATAATAAGGTTTAAATAAATTATAAAATGACAACAGCTGCTAAGAGAAGATTACTTAGAGATTTCAAGAAATTGCAAGATGATCCACCAAACGGTTTAACTGCTACTCCTATGGAAGATAATATAATGAACTGGGATGCTGTAATTTTTGGTCCAGAAGACACACCTTGGGAAGGTGCAACTTTCAGATTAACATTAGAGTTCACTGAGGATTATCCCAATAAGCCACCCACTGTTAGATTTAAAACTACTATATTCCACCCTAATGTATACAACGATGGATCTATATGTTTAGACATTCTTTAAAACTAATGGAGTCCCATTTATGATGTATGGGCCATCCTCACATCTATACGTTCACTTCTTTGTGATCCAAATCCAAATAGTCCTGCCAATAGCGAAGCAGCAAAATTGTATTAAGAAGATCGTAAAGAATATATTCGTAGAGTGAAGGAAATAGTAGAAATGAGCTGGAATTACTGATTAACTTGAGAATCAGCTTCATTTATGCAATAATTAGTAGACACTTGAATTATATTTAAGATAGTAGAAATAAAAATTCTAGAAAAGCAAGAAAGAGTCCAAATCATACACCAACTATTCAGCACATCACATGAGGGCAATTATGCTTAATTATTAAACCAATAAATCAATAATTCATTCAATAACCTATCTGACTATTATATTAAACTTATATAAAAGAATCTTTAAATCAGATTTGATTTAAGCAACATAAATGTATACTGTCATTTTTTAATTAGGATAACGCTTATTATTCTTTATTTTTTGTATTCTCTACTTAACTTATATAATTACATACAATTACCTTTTTTTAATAAACGTTAAATTATTTTTCTTGTTAATACTCAGTCTGTCCTCTTTTGATAGAAATTTTCAAAAAAACACAAGTAAACATCAAAGAAATTACATCAAAAATTGTATTTTTTTGCTAATTTTTCTCAATCGAATAGTACAAGCCAGGTAACAAATTTTGAAAATATACTTATTTAAAAAATTTCGAATATTATATATGTTGATCTCTCTTGATTAGAGAAACTGCTTTAAAATATGGAATATATTATTTATTTAGTGTTCACTTCCAAATTTACGAAATTCCTCTTAGGAATTGTCTAATCTTTTTTATATGGATTGATTGATATTTATTTTATATTATTTCTGGACTAAATACTAATGAAATATGAAGTTAATTTTGTTGGAACGATAGAAATTCAGGTCTTGTTTTTTAATTTGTTTGATTATTGATGAATGATTCTAATAGATTTAAATTTATCGATTTGATTTTTTGACTGTATTTTATACATATATATTTACATTTAATATTAATATTGAATTTATAAATAGCTTATTTTTATGAGATAATATAAAAGAATAATGTAAAGTTATTTGTTTTGTAATTTGTTTGTTTATTTTCAAATATTTAGATGCTTATTTGAAGAAGGAAGCAAAGGCTGCACTAATCTTGAAGAAATGTTATAAACGCTTTTTGTGAAGATATTTATCTTGTTGCTTTCTTATTGTTGTTATTGCTATTCTTGCTACTGCTATTTCTAGTGATTAGGGGTAATTACTATTTTAAAAGTACTTTTGTTTCCTGCTGCTTCGTTTTTGTTTTAACTTTTTGCAAATTACTCTTCAAATTTTTGCTGCTTTGTTTTAAGAAGCGAGTTGAAAATTTAAGATGAATCAATCTTCTGTTTCGACAAAAACAGATTATTGTTTTTACTGTTTTTTGGAGAAGTAAGTTGAGACATATGAATAGAAGTGGATTTATTGTTACTTTGTTGTAAAAATGACATTTTTGAATGATTTGAATTAGGTGAGAGGTATCTTGATGTAATATTAGGAGAAGTAGAACCCAAAGGTAAGATAGAATTATTATTTTCCTTTTAGCTATCCTTCAAAACTGAATTGAAAGGAATGTTGTATTTGTTCATCTTACCACTCTTTTTAGTGTGGTCAGTATGTTAAAATTAGAATTTCTCTTAGAAATGAGGCAGAGAACCATTTCTTAAATTAAAATTCCCATCTTTCAATATTTTATTGATAGTAAACACATATTAATCATTTTTCATTGTAAAGAGCTTCACGTTATTCTTAGTCTCCATAATTTTTTTTTTCTTTTAATATATTTTTTAAAACTCTTCACTTTTCTCAACTTCATCAAGCACAAAAGTCAAAGAGGGCCTACGATAGGGATGATAAGCCTAACTTGAAGAATTATTTGAAACATTGTTCTAATAAGAGCTTCCATTAATGTTACTAGAAGAATTTTGAGGTATATTTGTACTACTTGGAATATGAAGTGTGGATTTAATCTATTAAATAGATGACTATGAAGAGCTTATAGCCTATGTTTAAATGTTCTTGGAAGAATAATATAACGATTATTCTTACTACCTGTTGTGAATTGGAAGATTAATAAATTTTTCTTATTCCATCTATTCATAGTTTTTCTAGTAATATTTAACACTTGTGCTGTAAAGTTTTTAATCCCTCTCATTATCAAGCATCTTATTAATTCTGCTATTTCTCATTTCATTACGTACTTGAGCATCTTATATAAATTTTTGTTTCTATCCATATTCCTTCAGTATATCAAATAATTTCTATTTTAAAAGTAAAATTTATTTCTTTCATTTCTAAATGCTTTAATTAAAAAATTTATCTCTTTTTTCAATCTATCAAATAATTAATTCAATATTTAAAAAAATAATTTTTTTTGAATTAAATATTTTTTAAAATAAATATTTTGTAAATCAATTGTATGAATTTCAAAATAAAAAAAAAGCTTTGTTAATTTTATAGAAAGTAAATTAGGCCAAGCTTTTAAAAAATTTTCTAAAGAAAATAAATAAATACTTCATTTAGTTTTAAAAACTAAATACATTATGGGTTTTATTTAACTTCACTCAAAAGTATCATTTTAAATAGAAAAATATTTTTATTTTTTTGTAAAAATAATTTGTAAAATATTTACAAAATTTTTTATTTTTGTTATTTTAAAAGCGTTTTATTTTAATTTTTTTCTCAAAAAGCAAAGAAAACTTTCAAAAGCTTTACTTACAATGAAAATGATTTAAAAAAATAATTTTACCTTTTTTTCGATTGAGAAAATTTCTGTTTTTCCTGATTGACATACAGCTTAAGATTTTCTTTGGGAAGAAGTGTGAATAAGTATTTCATCTTCGCCAAAATAAGATCCTTTTCCTAGAGAGGCGATTGCTATTCTTTTTTAGGATTTACTTTTATCTTTGTTTATAAAATAGATTATTTGCTGCTCTCTTTCTTTAATTGAGTTATTAAGAGAATTGCTGCTTTCTGAATCAGAGCTTTCAGTATTAATTGCTTTTATCATAGTGCTATTATTACTTTTGTTACAATTACTATATTTATTTTTACTCTACTTGACATTTTCTGCAACGTGGATGCTTTAGGAATTAGTTTTTCTTCTTATTTTAATCTTTTGATTAATGTTAGTAGTTGAAGAAGTAGCAGGTCCTTATTCAAATGTGTTTTGTTACTAGCTGATTTCAACAGATCCATTTTTAATGAAAAAAATATGAGAACTTGGGTCTTTCTCTGTATAAATGACAGTCTTTTTATTATATTAGTGGTTTGCCATTGAATGAAGCAAACCAAGAAGTCTTTAGTTTGGAATGCTGCTAAAGAATTCAAAAGTCTTCAAAAACTCTAAATTATCTTGTATTATATTAGTCTTGTAATTGCCCATAATTTACTCAAAAGAAGACTTTGTTAAAGAAAGCACCCAGCTGTCTTCTTTAAAAACAACAGTTGCAGTTCTATTTAAAAATCAAAATACATTAAATTAATTTTATCTCTATAAAATGTTTATTTACCTTTTACTTTCTTCTGAGAGGAGAGCTATTTCACCAAAGGCTTCCCCAGTCTTCATAATTTTAGCTAGCTTGAACTAAGGATAATTCTATTCAATAAATTATTATTCTTGTTCATCGTTGTTTTCAAACCTAGAAGAGTCCAAATCAATAATAGAGTTCATAGCAGATATAGTTCCTGAATTTCTTCTCCTAATTTACAAGAAAAATAAAATAAAAATAAATTTTTCCATATTTATTTACTGGCGTTCTGTTTAGGCTTTAACTATTTTTATAATAGTTTAATTTTTTGTTTTATGGCCATTTTCTTATTCATTAGCTTGATTGCTTATTTATTTTTAGTAAGCTCTGCTTTTTTCTGCATCTGGAACAAGACAGTAAACGGAACCTTTATTTTTAAATTTAAGAGAAAAATTAATTCAAGCAGGATTAAGGAATCGATCTGAAGAGCTGTTTTAGAAAGAAGTATTTTCTATTGTAAAGGAAAATACTGATTTTCATAATTAAATACTTTGAAAATAACAGCTAATTAATTTCTTTGATGTTTTGAAAAATCAAGAAATATATTTGAAAACTAAATAAAAATTCTATTAAGATACTAATTAATTTTAGTATTATTTTTTAAATTTGCTAGATGAAATAGAAGAAATAGCTTTAATTTGAGTCATCTTTCAAATGAAGTGTAGTTCTCTCCAAAATAATATTGCATTTGAATAGCTTACCTGATAAGATGATGTAAAACTTGTCTCCATACTAGTCTAATTATATATTAAAATCACATTTATTAAATAGCTATCTCAGTCAAAAAATAAATTAATTTACCAACATCAAATAGTTTGTGGTGTTTCTTGTAGGATGAAATTTAGAAGTATTTTACGAGATCGCGAGTCACTATTTCAGAGCTCATAATTTCAGTGTTTTGTTCAAATATTTCTAAGTTTTGCATTAGCTTATAAATGAATTAAACTTCTAATTTTGATTTCAACTGCTTTTTGAATATTTTTATAGCCATCTATATAATAATTTATAATAAATATAATTGTATAGCGCAAATTGCTGTATTATATTGCTAATAAAACCAAAGTAAAAAAATTCGTTTAAAATAATTACTTGCTAGACTGCAGGTTGACTTAAATAGAGCCTTTCTTAATTCAACAATTCTTAAACTTCCTACACATGAGCATTATATTACTAGAGCTTAGTTTCTCTGAATTCAACATTTGCTAAGTCTACTGATCCTAGGCTGAATCTTTGAAAGTGAGATGGTCCGCATCTATTATTCTACTTTTCTGACAATCTTTTCTTCATAATGCTTACTTCACAATCATCTTATTCATTTCTATTAGGTAATGGCTCTTTAAAGTTAGTTCTGCTAGTATTTATCTCGCTTTAGCTACCTAAGCTAGAAGAAGATTTTTAGAAGGGAGATTTATCTCTATCCGTTTCTATTTTATTATCTTACATAATTAGCTAATATTTATTTTTGTTAGTGTTTGATTCTAATTAATAAATAAATGTATGCGATTTTAAATTAATTAAAGTCTTTTTGTAATTTTAAAATTTTATCTTTAGTTTTTCCCAAGATTTTAGTGATTTCTTTCTCTATAAAAAATTTAATTAATTATCAATATAGGCGTTGGGAATAGATCGCGTTTTTACTTTCAAAAAATCAAAGTCTCAAGTAATCTTTTATAATTTTGCTTGATTAATCTTTCTTTGAATTTTTCATATAAAATTTGGTATAATTTTTATAGAATTTTAATTGATTGATTAATTTACTTTGTTTGCTACTGAAAAGAAAGAAAAGGTAAATAAAACAAAGGTATTTTAGTAAACCTTCGATCATAAACCCTTGCACCTATTTAAGTTTTTCTTAAATTTTTTAATAAAAGTGATACAAAAAGTAAATAAAAAATTAGCTAATTTATTTCTTTAAATTATCAAATAACCAGTAAAAGAGCAAATTAAATTTTATTTATTGTTGAAATAAATTTTATCTCTTTAATTTACTTATTTTTATAAATGTATTTTATAAGATTTAATTTTTCCATAAAAAGTTAACTGGACAAATTATTTTAAATTTATTTTTAACGGAAAATTTATCAAATAATTTGTACAAAGTTGCTTGAAGAAGATTCGCTGATTAATAGAAGAAATTTAGAAGTATAAATTAATCTATATCCAATAATATTTTTGTGTAATTTAATTTTTCAAAAATGGATTTAGTCTTTTAAAAGTAAAATATATTTCGATAGTAGTCATTTATAATATGAAATAAAGCTCATAAGTTTTTATAAATAATTCATAAACTATTTTAAATAAAGATTGTAACATCATTCTTTGTACAAATAAGAATTGGTTATTTTTTAAGATAAATACTTGAATCATTTTTAGTATTTAAATAATAAAAACTAAGTTATTATTTTTTGTTTTCATTCAATACAAAAATACAAAAATAGGCTCGTTATTGACACCATAAACTGATATACTATATCTATTTCTATAAACTACTTAATTTAAGTATTTTTGGTATCAAATAATAAAATTAATTTAGCACTGGATATTTTTTTCTGTATAAAATCCTCGCATACATTTCCCTTGAAATTTAAAAATACAACCACTTTAACTAGAAATAGACATTTTTATACCAAAAATTTATTAATAATCTTTATTTTGATTTATCCTAAATATATTAAATGTTGAAGATTTATTTTAAGAATTTATTTTATTTTTAAAATATCATTTAGTGAAGAGTCAAAGTAAAAAATATACTCTCAATTAAAATATATTTAAAATGAATTAAAAATTTTACGCTAAGGTCCCTTGAATAAGATAATCCCTGATATATTTTTGATAAGACAATAAATTTTTGGAAAAATTTTATTACCATAATTTTGTTGAATAAAAAATGATTATTTTTTACAGAAATTACAAAATAAAATCATACTTTTTCTTTTAAATTTTATTAGAAATTCTATTTAAGTATAAAAATGTTATATTTTTAATGGAAAGCTGAAAATATATATTAAGGTATATTTTTTTATAAATATTTTTTTTAATTCTTTTATAAGATGTCCGACAGTTAAGATAAAACTATCATAAGATTTATAAAAATGAGAAAAAATATTTATCTAGTCCAACCTCATTAAAGAGAATTGATAGTAAGTCTAAAAGATTTAGTTTAATTTGATTATATTTATTTTGATAATAAATAGATTATCTTTGTGGTTAATTTTTATAATGATTAATGTAAATAAATTAAAATAATTTTTATTTATTCATGATTTATTTTCAGGAATTATCAGTAATTGAGAGAAAAGAATATGTTTAAGTCAATAAATTGAAATTGAATAATATAAAAAATAATATGAGAGAGATAAAATAATAATAACAATAAAAGATTGTTTATATTAACAATGATATGTAGATATTTGAAACGACGAGAAAATAATGTTTAATTGTGATCAAATTTATTTTTAAGAAATTAATTTATGGTTTTCCATGTGATATTAATGATTGGAAATAATTAATGAATGAATAATGTTTTAGTATATATTTTTAAGATTAATATTAATAAGAGATGAGTGAAATTTATTTAACTAACATTTATTCGAAGAAGAACTTATTCGATTTTTGTTTTAAATCAGATCTCATCGAAGAATGTCTTCTTGAATACTTATTTCTCAAGCTTGGAAGGCCTTTTTAAGCTTTTCTTGTTGTTATTCAGTCAAAACAGAGACAATGTTGTTGTATTCGGCAGTGACGTGAGGGTTAGTGGCCAAAGCTTTGAGGGCTTGAGAGACAAGAGGAGCTCCCTTTTCTTAATCTAAAAGCTTAGTTTCTAAGATTTAACCGAAAATTTGAATGGTCTTGGTGATAAGTTCAGGAGAGAGGAGGTCAGGTCTGGAGATGACGATTTCAGCTAAGAATTAATGTTGGATGTGAGCTTCAGGCTTATCGTATTTAAGAGGAAGATTTGAGACCCAGTAGTTAATGACTTCAGGGGCAATAAGGCTCTAAGACTTGATGATTTTACCAATAGAGGCGATGGCGTTGTCACGGGCATGACCGTATTACTTTTCCTTTTCTTCACCTTGGGGAATGTTAGAAGATTGGATTAAAGATTTGATAAGGTCTTCAGCATAAGCGGTGAAATTGGCGCTAGGGGTGTTTTGAGCAAAGATACCAATACCGTAGACAGCAGCTTGTCTAACTTGGCAAGATTTGTCTTAGGCGAACATCTTCAAAGCAGTAGCTAATTCACTCCATTATTCAGACATAAGTTAGAATCCAAGGAATTCAACCATATCGTCGATCAAGAAGAGACCGAACTTGTGCATTCTGTCAGAAACAGCAGGATCCAAAACCTTGGGGAGGACTTGAGAGTAAATGAGTCCAGCGAGTTGAACAGTTTGTTCTTTGTGAGTCTTGAAAAGTATTCCGATTAATTCAGCAATAGCAACTTATAATTCTTCTTCCATTTCAAGATCTTCTTCAAGAATTTCCTTTTCATCATCTTCTACGTCTTCTTCGTTCTTCCACTTTTCGTTTTCAGCCTTTCTCTTATCAGAGTCAAGAAGGAGCTTGATAACCTTATTGGAGAGATTTTGGAGTTCTTCTTAGGTCATGAATTAACCAGCAGAGTCGATACAGTCTCTGATGGCGCTGATTTGGGTAATCATGATGGTAGAGTCGAATTCGGTGCTAGTGGCATTGAGTAAAACTTAGAGGAAATATCTGACCATATTCTTTTAGATTTCGTGGTTATCTCCAGCACATCTAACGAGACCGGGAACGCACTTAGAAGCTGATTCTCTGATGGATTCAGCATACTTGAAGTCCAAAAGAGGAGAAATAAGTCTAGTGGTGCTTTCAACGTAAGGAGCAAAGTTTTTGTTGAATTAATCGATGAAAACTTCTAACATAGCAAGAGCGATTTCAGCTTCATCAACATCGTAACCATCTTCACCGTCTTTCTTAGTAATTTATTCAACTAATCTGAAGACACCAGGGACGATTTCGGATAAGTAAGGAACCAATTCATTAGAGTAGTTAAGGCAGAGACGTTACCATCCAGAAAGAACGTAGCTCTTTTGAGGATCTTAGTTGTCTAAGTTGGAATTTTGGACAGTGACAATAATTTAGGTAATTTTCTATAAGTGGGGTAAGAAAACTTCCTTCTTGATGGAGTGAGCGATTAAAGTGATACATTCGATGGTTTGACCTCTCAATTGCTTGTATTCTTTGCTAGTATAAGTTTCGAAAACGTTGAAGAGGATAGGAATGCATTCATTGAAGTAATCGTGGAATTTGTCCTTGGCGGATTCAGCAGTAGAAGCGATGGCAGTCATACAGTTTTCCTTAACAATAGAGCATCCAGTGTTAACTAAAGTGAAGAGCTTTTGTAAAGTTTATTATAAGTAAGGGGTAATATCTTCTTCAGAGAAACCTTCAACGAAGTTAGTTAAAGCAGCAGCAGCGTGGGAAACGACTCTGGGAACAGGGTCATCTAAGTATTTCAAAAGAATGGGCATGATGTTATCCTTGTATTTAGCTTAGAAGTTGGGTTTCATGTCATCAGAGATTTGACCAATAGCGTGGAAGACAGCATATCTGAGCATGGGGTTTTCATTGCTCAAGAATTGGAGGACAGTGTCAACAATAGGTTGAACAGTGGTAACATCATCAATGTATTCACCAACCTTTTAATATTAATATAATTTAATTTAGAATATTTTACATTATAGAGTTTTATAATTAATTTTAGTTTGGCATATCATTAATTAATAAAAAAAATATTTATAGATTTTTGATCAATTTTTATGTTTGAGCGGTAGGTAGCTTGCTTACTTACTTACTCAATCACTCATTTTTTATTTAATTGTAAAGATGTTTTAGAATTAAATTTTAGACTTTTAATTTTAGAAAATTTTATTTTAACATTCTATTTGTAATAGAATCTTTGAACTCATTATTAAATTTAATAATTAGAAAGATTCTTCATCATACAAAAGAAAGAAAGAATTATTAATAATTGCTTTAAGTGGGGGAATTTATTCAACCAAATTATTTATTTATTTATTTTTTCTAGCTTAATTTTTTCTAAAATCTTTGCTTATTAACTTGAATTAGCTGTTTGATATGAATTATTTTATCATTCTATTTATTTTGCATTTATTTATTTATTAATTCATTCGTTTATTTTAATATGAACAATAAATAAGCAAGCAAGAAGCGAAATCTCTTTTGAAATTAATTAAATTTTTATTTTTCTTTTGTTTCATCTAATATTTTTATCTAATATCCTTTAATTATTAGTTTTTTTTAAATAATTCGCGCAACTCCGCTTCGTTGCTTGGCTGATTCTTTTTTTATTTAAACCTAAAGAATCTTTGAATTTTTGATAATCTTATTTGTGCTAATCTTCATCTATTTACTTCTCTCTCTCATTTGATATTTTTCCCCCAATTAATTAATCTATATATATTACTCCTTCTATACATACTTCTTTCATGTTTATTTTTCAGAGAGGTTTAATAAATATGCCAAACTAACTTTGTAAATATATAAAAATTTAAAATCATTACCTAAGAGAGAGCCATGATAGCAGAGAAGTTGTATCTCCAGTCATTGTGCTTAAGGAGCTTTTCGACGGTAGCAGAGAGGATAGGAAGAGTTTCAGAGTCACCAACTGAATCAATGATTCTATCGATAGCATTCATACCAAAACGAGTAGTTTCAAAATCAGCATCTTCTTCGAGATCTTCGTTGAAACCTTCAGCAGGCTTTTTCCATTCGTCAGTAATTTCTTCATCGATTTCGATCATGTGCTTGAAGATCATTTCAATAAGTCTGCTAATGTAAGCAGAGTTCTTTCTTACAATTTGGGGGAGACGTTGGATCAAAGAGATAATAGTTTCAGTACCCATGTGCTTGAGTTCACTGTCGACATCGTCGTGTTCCATATTGACTTTCCAGATGGTAGAGAAGAGGAATTCGAAGTGGTCCTTGAAGAATTTAGGTTCAGTTTCAGCAATATCAGTGAAGACAACCAAAATTTCTTCAGCATCTTCAGGGCTTTACTTGATTTGAGTGTAGAAACTTTCGAGCATAAGAGGAACTAAAGGTTGGAATTACTTAGCTTACTTGGGGTCAAGCATGGAAATATAAGCACCAATGGATTAGATACAAGCAACTTGGATCTTAGAGTTAACGTTCTTGACACCGTTTTGGAAGAGAAGGGCTAATTATTATTTGTGTTCATCGAAGGAGTCAGGGGCATAAGTAAGTAAGTTAGTAAGGATTTTGAAACCAGCTTCTAATAAATCAACATTTTCCTTCATGAAAAGAGACCAGACGATGCTGATCAAATCAGGCCATTAGTTACCAGCTTCCTTATCTTCGAGTAAAGAACCACCCAATTCACCGATACAATCACAAATCAAACCACGGACAGTCTTGGTCTTTTCATTAGCTAACATTTCGAATAAAGCAGTCTTAATTGTATTTTAGTTTTAAGGGGCAAGCTTTTCCCAAATATGAGAGAAAGATTTTTCTGAGAACTTACTAATTCTCTTTCTCAAGTGACTGATAGCAAAGATTCTGATATTAGGTTCTTAATGTTGGACAGCTAATTTATTTAAAATGCAATAAGTTAGTTAGTTATTTAATAAATGGTTATATAGTATGATGTTTATCATATCATTTTAAATCTGTAAAAATGTCAGAATCAATGTAAAGTGAGTTATTTATGTTAAACATAGTTGCATCAAAGAACTACTATAACTTGTGAAGCATACTCACTGTTACCTTATCTTTTCAACTCATTTACTAATTCCTTTCTCATTTAAGCTATGTTTGACATTAGACACTACTCCAACTACCTTAAATTTTTCTTCATTAGCACTTCTTCTTTTCTTTAAGATTTTCTATTTCTTTGCTAAATTGAAAAATTCCGCCAAGTTAATTGTGGACAAGAACCAAAAAGAAAAGAAGAGAGCTTCTATGAAAAGAGCTTTAAAACGAATTTTGAATGAATTCAATAATCATAAAACCTCTTCACTAATAACATTAAATCAGCTTTGTATTCACATGCAAGCCAATGAAGGAAAGATGAAAATATTTATTGAAAAGATAGGAATTTTCTTTAGATTCTGACAGAAAATAATCAGGGTGACAAATAAGACTGTGATTTAAACAAAATAATTACCGATTTAAAGGAGATTGATACAGAAAGTGTTGGGATCTTGTTCACTCAAGGCAATCAAAGCTGCTTCAGCTTGCTTTTGGATATTTTAGTCAACATCACCAGTTAAATTTTGAATAATTTGAACTAATTGCTCAGCCATTTCTTACTATAGTTGTATGTATGTATGTTATTTAATTAATATTTGTTTTAGCTCTTTTTATTTTGAAAGCTAACTCTTATTTGTTATTTTTTAATTTTTGTTTTTTTAATTTTTTTATTATCCTTTCACCAAATATTTGGCGTACTTTAAATATCCAGCTCTCTCTTATTCTTATTCATATCTGCTCTAATTAATAATTAGCCATCTTAAAAATTATATGTATAATTTACCCTATTTATTTTTAACCTTTTGAATGTAAAAAAATCTTATTTTTCATCTACCTTTATTTTTTGTATTTGGGTTGTTTATTTCCTTCCTTCCTTCTATTTATCTTGTTTCTCATTTAAAGCTTTTCCATAAAGCACAATATCAGAAAATCCTTCCAGTCTAGCTAGCTAGCTGTAAAACATTAGTTTAGTGTTCTGTCACTATAACTTAGTTTTTCAAATTGGTAGGTCATTTTTCATTTTTTTAAAAGTCTTTGCAGTAAGTAACAACCTTATTTTTTTATAAATCTAAAATATTTTAACATTAATAATAATTTAATTACATAATTCTGTTTTTAAGCTCTTTTCTCCCCGCTATCTTAAACCTTTGAGATCTGTTTGAATTTTTTTGTTAAATGTTTTTATAAGGTAAGAAATAAAAATATCTTAGTCCCATCAGATATTTTATAAATTTAAAAAGATACGCTAAGGCTCTACATTAATTTAAATAAATTTATATTTATGTAGAACTATTTTTAACACTCTCCTTCCTCCTCTGAATTAATCTAAGAAATTTAAAATTGAGTGTAAAAAGGTATTTATTTAAACACTCCTTTTTCATTTTGTCCAGTTCTGACAGAGAAATACAATAAATTCAAATTAAATTCTTTCCCTATCTCTTCTTTCATTTTCTGAATAATATTTCTTTCTTTCTTTCTAAAATAAACAAAGCAGCATATTTCACTTATTTTGGTTTAGCCTAAATTATTTTTTTTAATTCACATTTTAACAATTTGAATTCAATAAAATCTTGAAAATGTTAAACGTATTATTACAAGTCTTGAAGAAAGAAACCTCGTTGATTAAAGCTAAAATTAAAAAACTAAAATTAAAAATTCTAAAAGGGATTCAGCTGAGTAAAAATGAGAAATAATATAGATCAGCAAGCTCTCATGTATATATGTGTAAGTCATCTATTAAAGTGGTTAAAAAATTATTTTTTACTTTATTTAAAACATACATAATCATTAAATTATAAGCTTTTAAAAGCTTAATTATTCAAACTGATCACTACATAGATTAATTTAAATGTAAATCAAATAAATTACATAATTTAATGATAAATTTAGATCTTAACAAAGTTTTTATAAATTAATTAATAATTAATTACTCATGATTTAAATTTTGTTTGAAATTATGATTTGATAAATTTAAAAACTAAAATATTTTAAACATTTTTTTTCTTTTGTTTGTATTTAAAAATATTTTCTTTAATGCTTTCTTAATTTTTGATAAATTTGTGAGATATCGTATTTAAAATTAGATTATGAATAATTTTTCAGTTAATATTTTCAAGAATTTTGTTAAAATATTTAATTCATTTAAAATAAAATGAAATTAACAAAAAAGAAGTTAACGAACCGAACTTAGCTCAGTTGGAAGAGCATCGGACTGTAAAGTTTGTAGTCATCCGGTGGTCCCCGGTTCGAACCCGGGAGTTCGGATTTTTTTTATTTTTAGCAATAATTTTCTTTTAACTTGTGCTATTTCAATTAAGATTTAAGTTAAAACTAATTTATTTTTGTTATTTTATAAAATTTATCAAAATATAAAATTTAACATTTAATATATTAATAAAATCTGGTTTATATAAGGATTTGGAGATTTTCTGTGGATAAATTAATACAAATTTTATTCAGTATTTAATTATTTATTACATTAAAAAATATTAATCAATAAGGCAAATTTAAAATATATCTAAATTTATTTTTACCAAAAAATAAATTCATTTAAAAAATTATTTTAATTAAAATAAACTGAAATCCAAAAATGTATTTATTTATATGTTTATTTATGAAAATATAATTTATTTTCTGATTAAAATTAATAAAGTTTTTCTCATAAAAAATAATGCTCAATAATAGAGTAATTTTTTTTTCATAAATAAAAATGCAGGTCAATTAATTATTTTTAATTAAACTTTGCAAATATTAAGCAAAAGTTTGTCTTTTAACTTTATTTATTACATTTAAGTTTAAAGAATTAGCATGAATAAACTAGAATATATTTAAGATAAATCATTTAACAAATTTTCCTTTTATTTTGGAAGAATCTGTATTATTAGAATTTTATTTTATTTTTTTTTATGAATAGCAAATAAAATTAATATTGATTGTAAAAATATGTATTTGATAAATTTTTAATTATTCTTTACTTTCATTTACTTTATTATTTTTTACAAAAAACATCAATATTTTTTATTCAAATTCTTTGAATATTTTATATTAACAATTATTTTTAAATAATTACGGGGTTGGGGTTGGGGTTGGGGTTGGG